>CAJVGC010000001.1:43880910-44086944 GCA_910822075.1 Senecio squalidus
GAAGGTTATCTCACTTAAACTTCAAGAACATTAATGCCTTATCCAAAAGCAAGTTAGTCAGAGGGCTGCCAGACCTGACTTACACAAAGACAAAGTGTGCTCAGCTTGTGTCTTGGAAAGCAAACGAAGTCTCAATTCCATCCAAATGCTACACTCCATTGATGAACCCCGTTCATGCTACACATGGATCTCTTTGGACCAATTGGAATTGAAAGCAAAGGAGGGAAGAAGTACACACTGGTCATTGTTGATATTTACTCGATTCACTTGGGTAATATTCTTAAGAGCCAAAAGTGATGCTGCAGAGGGATTATCAGTTTGATAAAAAGGGAACAGCGCCAGAAAACACCCTTGTTCGTCAGATGAGAAGTGATCATGGAACTGAGTTCAAAAACTCAGTCTTAATTGATTTTTGTGATCAATTAGGCATAGTGCAAACTTTGCCTCAGTAGCGAGAAGGACCAGAAACCCATTAATTGAAGCTTGCCAGAACAATGTTGTGGTTATGGAAACATGAAGAATAACATTCTGGGCTGAAGCTGTGAACACTGCCTTGTTTTACACAAGAACAGATCAATTCTTGTAAAGAGACCATGGCAAAACTGCATATGCATTATATCCACAACAAAGTTGCCTTCCATTCATTACTTTCATATTTTTGGATGTAAGTGTTATCTCTCAATCAAGGGACTTTTGTTGCAAAATGTCTCCTAAAGCTGATGAAGGATTGTTTTTGTTGGATACTCTAGCGTGGCTAAGGCATTTAGAGTGTATAATGAAAGAAGGAAAGTAGTAGAAGAAAGCATAAATGTCACTTTTGATGATACAACTCAGTCTGACAAAGATGAATCATCGTCACATACTGATCTAGTCACTATAAACAAACATTGTGATGAATTATTAGTGACTTCGTTTGAATCTGACAATCAGACTGAAGATCAAGATGCAACATCAAGAATCAGAAAGTGAAGTTGATGAACTAAACATCAAGACTGCTTCAGAATTGGAAAACTTGGAATCAACGGGCACTGATGATACTCAGCCTGAGACAGATCAGACTGATCAAGGTCAGCTTCAAACAATTCAGACTGATAGAGGTCAGACCGAAGAAGAAGAAATTCATAATACTAGCTCATGCAACATCAAGACTGTCAAAGGCCATCCTATCTCCTCTGTCATTGGATCCTTAACTGAGGGTGTGAAAACCAGAAGAAAGAATGCCACTATAAATTTCTGTTTTTATACAAATTTCTTGAGTCTGATGGAACCAAAGACAGTTGAACAAGCTCTATTAGATGAAGACTGGGTTGAGGGCATGCAAGAGGAGCTCGGTGAATTCATAATAAATAATGTCTGGACAAAGGTCCCACGTCCTCTGCGTAAGACCATTATTGGCCTTAAATGGATATTCAGAAATAAATTTGATCAGGATGGAGTAGTGATTCAGAAGGTGGCTCAGGGTTACAAACAGGAAGAAGGAATTGACTATGATGAAACATTTGCTCCAGTGGCCAGAATTGAAGCTATCAGATTGTTCCTAGCATATGTAGCCTTCAAGGACTTCTTGGTTTATCAAATGGATGTAAAGAGTGCCTTTCTAAATGGAGATCTACAGGAGGAAGTCTATGTGAAACAGCCTCCAGGTTTTGTTGACCCCAACTTTCCTGATCATGTTTATAACTTGAATAAAGCATTATATGGTCTCAAACAAGCTCCTAGAGCGTAGTATGAAACCTTGTCTGAATTTCTCATTAAAAATGATTTTAAAAGGGGTTCAATTGATAAAACTTTGTTCATAAAAAGGGAAAATGGTCATGTTATTTTGGTTCAAATATATGTGGATGACATTATATTTGGCTCCACAAATGACAGACTCTGCACTTGGTTTTCAGAACTCATGTGTAGTGAATACGGAATGAGTATGATGGGGGAACTAAATTTCTTTTTGGGTCTGCAAGTAGAACAAAAGGAAGATGGAATTTTTATAAACCAAAGAAAATATGTCCATGATTTAGTCAAGAAATTTGGTTTTGCAACGAGTTCTGAAATGAAAACACCTATGAGCACCTCTGACAAATTGCACAAAGACTCATCTGGCAAGTCAGTCTGTCAAGCTACTTATAGAGGAATGATTGGTTCATTACTCTATCTGATTGCTAGCAGACCTGACATCATGTTCTCTACCTGTCTGTGTGCACGTTATCAGGCTGATCCTAAGGAATCTCATCTTAAAGCTGTTAAGAGGATTTTCAGATATCTTAAGGGTACACCAAACCTTGGTTTATGGTACCCTAAAGATTCTGGTTTTGAACTAATTGGGTACTCAGATGCAGATTATGCAGGTTGTAAGCTTGACAGAAAGAGCACTTCAGGAGGATGTCAGCTCCTAGGAGGCAAGCTGGTTAGTTGGTCTAGCAAGAAACAAAACTCAGTCGCCACTTCCACAGCTGAAGCTGAGTATGTGGCTGCAGGAAGCTGTTGTGCACAATTGCTTTGGATGCAACATCAATTGGCTGATCTTGACATCAACATTCAAAACACACCCATCATGTGTGACAACAAGAGTGCTATCCAAATCACTGAGAATCCAGTATTCCACTCCAGGACCAAACACATTGAAATCCGGCATCATTTCATTCGAGACTGTGTGGAGAAAGGAAAGGTCAGACTAGAGTTTGTGGTAACCAATGATCAACTGGCAGATATATTCACCAAACCTCTGAGTGAGGAAAGGTTCTTCTATTTGTTAGGAGAACTTGGCATGTTAAATCCTTAGTCATGTCAATCTCAAATTTCAAACTGACCACTATGTCAGTCTGAACATTTTCAGTCTGACTAAAAAGTCAGCTTCAGGACTCTCAGTCTGTACAGTCCTCAGACTCAATGTATTCTTAGAACATATTGTTTTATATTTTTTTATATCTTCTGTATCTTTTCAATTAATCATTAGATAGTTTTTTTTAAAATATTTATTTGGTCAAGTCCTGTCAACGGTCATTCGGTGCAACTTGTAATTTTCTAGGGGTCTAACTTGTCATTTTTCTAAATTAGTTACAAATTTCGCTATATTAGTTCAAATCTAACAGAATTTCAAAAATTTTAAACCTAGATTTTCTTCTTCCTAATTCTTTCCTAATCTTTTTCTCTCATGGCTAACCCCAATCTGATGCTTCATGTTACTTCAAGAATGATCCCAGGTGCCGATTTTCAACAAAGGTTTCAAATTAAGGATAATAATCGAGTGGCAACTGCTGAAATTCCCGCCAATCGACGAAACAGGGGTTTTGAGCAACTGATTCAGTTTATGAAAGCTCATCCCCTCTATGGCGCCTTTTTCTGTGCAAACAGAATGTGTCCTCCCGTTCTATGTGAATGGTGGTACACCTGCACGGCTAATGCTGACAGAACAGCTCTCTCTGGCACATACAATAATGGGCGTTCAACAATCGTCATCACTGAAGAAATCATTCGACGTGCATTACTCCTTCCAACACTTGCTGAGGCTGGCGAAGGAGGGTTTCAAACTAGACGAAGCAAACAACAAGCCAGGGAAGAAGCCTTTCCCCTCATTGGTCAGACTGAAACCCAGGGAGTCATTAAATACAATCTTTTTACTGGAAAGTGGAAATTTTTGTTTTCCATGATAACAAGATGCCTGGGGGTAAATCGGGAAGTTTGGATCAGATGAATGAGTTTGAAACTCATCTGTTCCATGCTATGGTAACGGGTAGACGCATCTCATTCTCACAGCTTTATTTTGATGAGATTCTTTCCTTAGCCCTTAAACCCAAACGACCGAATGATGTTCCATTTATTCGTGTCCTTTCACTCAGTTTTGAGGAGGCCCTGGGCAAAGAAACTTATGATCAGCTTGATCACCGATTTTATACTTGTGAACTGCCCAGGCTGACTCCAAAAATGTTTACATATATCAATATCACTGAGACTGAAGCTCCACTTACCCCTGTGATGCTTGAATGGATTGCAAATCCGTTCATTGATCACGAACCAACTGAGTCTGACTCCTTAGACTCAGATGTCCAAGATGATAGAATTGACGGAGGGCCTGAGGGACATATCCCTGCTGCAGATGTCGAGGTGGACTTGGGCAGGGCTGGGCCAAATGATGCGGACCAAGGTATGATTATTCCTCTTACTCTACCTCAGTCTGAGAGTATCCCCTCTCAGTCTGAGCAGTCCATTCCACCTCTTGATGTACTGGCTACACAAGCGACCAACCTGATGGACTCACCAAGTTCATTTGATAAAGCTCTCACATCTAGCCCCACAGCAAATCAGGCACTAATGGACTCACTTTTCCATGAGGTTGAGAGTACTACACTCCCCTCCAGTGCTACAGTTCAGACCAGTCTCTCTCTGCTAGAGCATGAGTTGGATCTGACTGCTATGACTACCCAAAGCCACATTAAGGTAGTAAACTTGGAGAAACACATTGCTGCTACCACACTGTCACATGTGGCAAGCATTGAAGAAAATGTCTCACTCCTAGACATACCTGTACTCAGTATGGGACCACCCCCCTCAGCTTCAGAGCCTATTCCAACGGCCATTTTCACCAGTTCTGTGTTGGTTCACGATAAGGTACCACCTTCAAATCTCTTACACTCTCTATCACTAGTCTCCAATGCCTTACTCCCCAAACTGGGTGAGGTACAGACTTCATAGTCTATGGCTTATGATCATTCTCCTAAATCACAGGGAGGGAGTGAGGCTGTGCCACCTGTTACATCCACACCTGTTACTACTTCAACCCAGTCTGAGGTTGCCTTGACTGTTCCTGTGCTTTTACAAGCTCTTAATTACATGTCAGCTCAGTTTGATGACAGACTGAAGGCAATGCAGACTGAGGTTCATGCTTTAAGAACACAGAATGCAGAGGAGCTGACAAATTTGAAGGAAGTGGTGTTGAAACTGACCTCTGAAGTCAGTATGATCAGGAAGGGCAAGGCTATTGCGCTTCAGGGGGAGAAAATAGCTGATGCAACTTATGAATCTAAGATCCCCAAGCAGCAGTTGAAAAGGAAAAGAAAAGAAGGGGAGAAAAGGTACTATAAGATTACCAGGCTCAACACGAAAACTGGTCAGTCTGAAGTACACTATGAAACTGATTGGAGTATCAATTCTGGGGATGAAGAAGTGATGGAAGATCTTAATGTGATGAAAAGCAAAGCTCGGTATAAAAGTGACCCAGAACAGACTGAAGCAAGTGCAAGGGATGCAATGGAGAAAACTCAAACTGAAGCTGATAAAGAAGCCAAAAAGAAACAAACTGATGTTGAAGCTGAAAAATTGGCTAAACTCCAGAGGTATGCTCAAAGTGCTGGAACTGTGGAGCAATACAGAGAGTATGTGAAGGGCTTATACAAAGAGAAATTTGAATTCAATCCATATGATCAGTCTGAAAAAGCTGCTGAAGAGTTTGAAGCTGAAATGCAAGCTGAAGAAGAGCTGGCCATTGAAGAAGAACAGATGAGGGTTGAAGCTGATGCCCAAATGGCGAAACTGGTCCTAAAAGAAGAAGCTAGGGTTGACTACATTGCAGCAAACTTCACCATGAGAAAGATTAAACACAAGATTCATCACTTAGATTGTACAAGTCACGGTGGAACTGACCTTCTACTCACTTGCTTACGTAAAGGTGGATCTTTCAGAGTTGGATTGTCAAGAATGCACACCATGGGAGTAGAAGAATGGAAAGACATAGCAAATTTGAGCTACAATTTAACTGACACAGCTCAAAGTCAAGCAATAAGAAGAGAAGCTATCTTCAACATGAATGCAGCTCACATGCTGAATCTAGTGGATGATGAAGATTACAGAGCTTTCTGCACCAAGCACAATGTGAAAGTCAGATCTAAATCTTTGAGTCTTGAAGCCAGTAACATGCATCCTGTTCCTAAAGAGATTGTGTTTCAAGACCGAACTTATGTTGAGACTGAGAAGCATACAGGTTTATGTTATACAGATTGTGGGGGAGAAGAAAGTTTTCAACCTAAGGATAGACTCACCACGACCTCTATTCATCACTGTATAGCTCTGCTAAGTGAATGTGAGTCTCCTCAATGTCTCCCATTCAGAATGAGGCTGATCAGCTGGCTGTTCAACAATCTTGGAAGAATTGAAGAAATTGGAACATTGTCAGACAAGGTGGAGCTAATAAAGAAAGAATATCAGCTGCACTTTCACAAATCTGATGCTGAAATGAAGATATTAATGGATTGGAAGAAAGATAGGTTGAGATGGATGAAGGAAAGAGATCAACCTTTGCCGTTTGAGACTTCATTGAAAAGAAAGAAGAGAACTTTGAAGAAAAGGAAGTAAACTGACTGGTGCTTATTTTGTTCACAAACAATGTTTTGCTTGAAGATTTTTATGTTTGTGTTTATTTTGCTGCATCTTTTGTAATAGACTTTGGTTGAAACAGATAAGGGGAGATTGTTGGGAAAAACAATGATCTTTCCCAAGATTAATAAATCTGTTAATCAAAGTCTCAGTCTGAGTGACATGAGTCTGAATGACTCAGTCTGAGTGACATGAGTCTGAGTGACTCAGTCTGACTAACTCAGACTCATGAGAGAAGTCAGGCGTGATTTAAGGCAGTCTAGTTAGTCAATATCTTTTATATGTTTAAAAGATCTTGTTAGATTGATCCTTATCAAACTCACTATAATTGTTTATAAATAGTGAGTTTGAGTTTTGTAATCGTTACACCTTTTACTGAAATATAACTGTGTGTTATTTTCATTGTTTCTTTATTATAATTCCGCTATAATAATTACTGAGACTGAGTAATCAATCGATAAATAACTATTAACGTTTAAATACTTGTTTGTGATTGATTTGCCATTGTTTGAGATCTTAGTGAGACCTAACAAAAGTACATAAGTAAAGACTTCAACGATATTCCCAAAATATTAAGTAAGGTATTCTCCTGATTCATAACCACGTGACTTGCCTGACCCGCCCATAAGATATGCACTTCAAGTCCTTACATTTCGTTTCCTGAAAACATGAGAAAAAGTGTCAACTACAAAGAGTAGTGAGTGAGATACAGTTTTCTAGTCCTTGACTAAAAATGGTTTCGGAAAAGTATAGAAATATTTTGTAAAGATGTTTTTCGTGTGCGTATATATATATATATATATATGTATACTCTCGACTAAAAATGGTTTCGGCAAAGTATAGCAATACTTTTTAGAGATGTTTTTCGGGTCCATATATATATACTCTTGGCTAAAATAGTTTCGGAAAAGTATAGCAATACCTTGTGAAGATGTTTACGGCACCGCATATATCTCTATATATATACGAGTAAAGAATATAGTTTTCGTCTCCCTATATCTCTATATATACGGGTAAAGAATATAGTTTTTGTCTCCATATATCTATATATATACGGGTAAAAGATATGCGTATAAAGAAAATATTTATTGTATTATGTATAGGGACCTCTTGATATAATATGACTATAAGTGTTCACACTAAACCGAATTAAACCCGATCGTGAAATGCCCCCGTACCCTGCAGTATCTACGGAGCTAAAATTAACTAGCATATGTACTTAGATTGCCACCTAAGTAAGGAACGATCATTTCCTAAGTATCGATACCCATAATGCTATACTGCTAAGCAAGCTAATAGTGTGTAATGAAAAACCGGGCACTTAATTTGAAAACTGATAGTAGGCACTTATGTCTCGTTATATTCCTATCAAGAGTTAACGGAGATGCCAACCCGTGGCATTTAAAGACCACAATCAATCATTGAAATCATAGTAATGACATGTGAAAAACATACGCATATAAGTATTAAAATCATTTAGTTTCTCATGTTTCCCCCAAAAATCGTAAGAAAATAGTAGAAATAGTGGGGATGTAACTCACGGTTTGCGAAGAATTAGCGTGTGCGGAAAAGAAGTCGGGACGTGTCGGAATCAAAGGAACCCTAGAACATACCAAGTTCTCGAGTAAGTATTATGATTTAGGAAGTTTATACAATCGTTAGTCAACGAAAATGCTTAAATTTTATAGGTTATATTATGGTCTAACGAAAATCGCGCAGCGCTTCCGCGCCATAAATTATAAGTCCAAAATTCCAAACACTTAACGGGCAGGGGCGACGCCCTTGCTGCCTGAGTTTTTCCAAAACTCGTTTTTGTTGTGAAATTGGTTATTTGAATGATGGATCTTAACATGCAATTGATAAAAACCTTAAAATACTTTCAAATATCAGTTTCTATTAGATTTTTAACCATGAAAATGAAAATCCATGTAATAATTTATAAAAACTTATTTTTTCTTATGTAAATCACTTTAAAACTTCATAAAAATGAATTTTCAAGTGATGGATCTTACATACAATGTGATATTTATGTAAAGACAGTAAATAAAAGAGTTTTTTACCGGAGAGAAATTGTTTGATGATGATTTGTTGGTGATTTTATGGGGGTGCTTATGGTGAGTTTTTACTGTCAAAAGTGGCTGGAAATGAGAGCTCTAGAGAGGAAAAGAAAGTGTGTGATTGTGTTAGATGAAAATGAGAGAAAAGAAAAGAAAGAATAAGGTAAACAAAGGTTAGTTGGTGCACTTTCTGGACCATAGGGAGGTCCTCTCGTGCTTGGACAGGTGGTGGTGTAACATTACATGCAACAATGACTCATCAAACTTTAAAAAAATGGTTTTGCAAGGGAGTGATGCGCCCTAAGTACTTAGGGCTGCGCACCGGGTTGTTTTTCAACCTTTTTCGTTTTCGTTTTCGTTTTCGTTTTCGTTAAGTATTTGCGTTCGTTGAAAGTTTACGATTGTTTTGCTATGAACTTAGGCAAGTTCATTATATGTTTTCTTGGTATTAGGATTCCATTATTGATTCCGATTTCGATTCCGAGACACACACGTTTGCGGTAAAGTATAAATAAGAGCAATAAGAGCTATCTCGAAGATAAAGAATACGGAATTATCCTGAATTTTGGACGGTTGTCACATCATTCAACTGGAGATACCTAATCCATGTTCTAGTATGTTGCATCTCTGGAAGATCACGAGGGTTCGATGAGATGAATCAAACATTAGCATCTGCTTTTGTTTGTATGATCACTCAAATACGGTTTAACTTTTCTTGTTTATTATGGATTGCATGCAAAGGATGGCAGAAGGTAGTTCCCGGAAGTTTCTCCTATACCCAAGATTCCTTCAGATCATTCTGCAGTCTGGGATTCGGGGACTTGTGCTTGAAGGTCCTACTTTGAAAGAGGAGAACATGAATTGGAAGATCATGAATAATATGAGAAAGTCCCTCCCTAAAGCCAAAGTAGTGTTTTTCGGGCATTTCACTCCATTCTTCCCACCAATGATCAACCAAGAAAGAGTAGCTATTCAGACATTCTTAGAGCTACAAGGCCAGTGGGGAGAAAATTCCCAACAAGAAGAACAACCACACCTACAAGAAGAACAACAACAAGTTGAACACCAACAAGCAGAACAACAACAAGCTGAACAACAAAAACAAAAACCTGACCAACCGGAATCACCAATAATTCCTATTCCTTCCCCTCCTCCTCAATCACCTTTTGCAGACCAACCCCAAAGGAGTGAAGGAGGTGATTGGTATTATTCAGTTTAAGAAAGTCAAGCATTGCCTAATTTGGATGCTTCTCAAGCTGTCTCTTCTACTGTTCCCCCTCCTGTTGTGAAAACAGATGTTTCTTCTCGCACTCATATTCGTGTATACACTTCAATAACAAAAGGGGTAGTAGGGAGTGGTATGTTGACAATCCTGGAGCTTACAAAGAAGAATGAGGATTTTGAGCAGTTGGTGAGAAAGCAAGCTTCAATGATTAATCAATTAAGATGAAGGCAGGTTGCAAATGTTATTATAATGGATTAGTTGAGGAACAAATGTAAAAGGTCTCTTCCTATGGATGATGCATCCAAAATAGGGGGAGATAAACCTACTGAATCTGCTGAGATGATGAATGTTGAATCGAATGTAAATGTTGAAGAAGAAGCTGCAGTAAGAGTGGAGAGTAGTGAGAGCTTAAATGAGGAAACTAAGGTAGATTTATCCATTGTGGGGAAAATCATAGAGGATTTGGAGAAGAGTGGTAGTATTAAAGGAAAATAGAAAATCACAGAGTATACCTCTAGTGAAGAACTACTTAGATCGTGTGAAGGAGAAAACAAGTCTGGTGAAGAACTACTTAGATCGGGTGAAGGAGAAAACAAGTCTGGTGAAGAAGATAATAAATCTGTTGAAGAGAAGAATAAGTCGGGTGAAGTGGAAGTTAAGTCAGGTGAAGAAAAAGATAAGTCTGGTAAAGTGGAACTTAATTCTAGTGATGATGAGGATGTAAATGCTCTGTGGATCAATATGGAGAGACTATACACCAGGAAACATTTGAAAAACATTATGAAGGTATGTATGAAGGTTTATTTGATGCAAACGCTTAAGAGACATTCACTGTGTATTTTAAGGAGAGAAATCCTCAGTCTATTCATGCTTACGATATCAATAATCAGTGGAATGAGGAGTTAGGTGGAGAAAAGGCGGAAAAGGTGTTATAGAAATTGACAGTGATAAGGAGGAGGATGAAAGTGTGAATGTGACTGTGAAGGAAGAGGAAGTAGAGAAGGTAACTGAAGAAACCCCTGATATTAGTGCTAGTAATGTCAAACATGGAGGAAGGGTTAAAAGTATAGCAGTGAAACCTTCAACTTTGGTTAATTTGAAGAAGAAAATGATTGAATAAAAACAGATATTCTAAGAGAAGAATTCCAAACTTCATCTGAAGAATTATCTTGTTATAGTTGGTGAAATGTCATCTAGGTCAGTAGGTCAAATGAATCTTGAAACATTGGAGAAAAACTGGCTAGATGTACAAACTAAAGTGATGGTGAGAGATCTAAAATTAAAAAGAGAGAATAAGATTGAGGAGGAATTGATTAAAAGACAAGCAGAATGGGCTTCTGACATTGTTGATGTAAATGTTGAGAATCCAAGGGTAGAAGAAACAGAAGCTCCAGTTATTCCTCCTGTGCAAACTGGTGAGGGTTCTTCTTCAAAGACTCCTGATCCAAGTCAGATTGTGACATTGAAGTCTCTTGTTTAGAAGCACAGCCAAGATGTACAATCAAAGGCAAATATAATGCAAGAAGATGTTCCTTATTCTCAATATATGGAAAATGAGTCCTGGTTTGCTAAGTCTCCTCAGCATAAAGATCAAGTTCCTACTCAACCTTCACAATCCACTTTTCCAAAGGATTATTATGTTGATGACCTTGCAGTTACTCCCATGATTTAAGAAATATCTCAATGGATAGATGAAACTGCAGCTGAAGGAGGAGATCTAGATCAGTATGGATTTCCTGTTGATGATGCTGATTCTTCTGTTCAAGGTGAGGGCAGTGCCTCGGGATCAAGGATAAAGGATGTGTCCCATGAGGAGTTAAGGGAAAAGAGGGAAGAATTGATGAATCTAACGAAAGTTATACTTCCACCCATTGTTGGTTGGACGTTTGGTCACTACAATAGAGCAATTGTTATAAAAAGAAATAGCAGAAGAGGAATAATGACTCAATCCTTCAACACAACTGAAAAACTAACGAAGTGTTTTTAAATAAACATAAGGGTGTTTGTAATGTAATAGTAAGGAAGAATAGCCTATAAATAGTGGTGAAAGCAATGTAGAAGGTGTGAGTTTGTTAGATCATTTCCTATAACAGACTTTCCCGCCAATTAAAGGCTTTGAAATAAATTCTCTCAATTCGTTGAATCCCTGTTCTTATTATGTTTAGCTTTGATCAATAACTTGTTATTCTGCAACTAGTTATTGAATCCTTACATAGATTGTGTGAGCTTTGAGGATATCAAGACCCGACAACTTACAATTCGGTTTTCTTCTCCAACTTGATAAGTTTGAAATAAATCATCATCATTATGATAAATCAATCTTGATTCGGCTTCATTCTCGTATGTATAATTTGAATTCATCGAAATTTGGAGATCAAACAACCAAATTTATCAAAAATTGGAAGAAAAAAAAAATCGAATTAGGATTGGAAGATTTACAACTAATTGCTAAAGAATTGATTCTAAAAACACAATTAGATCTCGTGTATAAACATATCTAGAGATTTAGTTGGAGATTTGTATTTTAAAGAGAATCGAATGACAAAATATGGATGTTCTTGATCACCAATTCAATTTAAATACCCATTATACCCTCCTTGTGTTGAATTCCCCCAAATATATGTGTGAGTGAAAAATTACTCGAAGAGCTAAAAGGTGGTTCTTTTGGTTCTTAAATATTTAGATGGTTCTTGTTTTATATATATATATATATATATATATATATATATATATATATATATATATATATATATATATATAAGAATGTTCAAATAAAAGCATCCTTAAAGTAAAAGAAGTTCAAAAAAAAAAAAAATTAATATATAGGGAAAAGTGAATATATTGTTGTTACACATGTAAGTTTACATGCGAAACCCATCAAAAATTGTGTTATTTTGTTATAAACTCTTCAAATTTATATAATTTTAATCATATTTATTAAACTAGCTTTACTAATTTTTTAACGAATTACACCTTTTTTGATCATTAATCGCATCTTTCTACAATATAAGTTTTTTTTCTTATCATTGGACATCTATCGAATAAACTTTTAATAACTTGTTCATAATAAACAATGGCCCCCTATATTGTGGGGATCATTTCTCCCTTTATAAATATAAGACAAATCAACTGTTTAATAAAAGTTAAACCAAAAAACGACATAGTTTTTGATGATTTTCGCATCTAAGCTTACATGTGTAACAGCCTCATATTCACTTTCCCATATATATATATATATATATATATATATATATATATATATATATATATATATATATATATAGGGTGAGGTTCAATAGAGATCCTTTTTTTTCTAGAGATCCAGGGATCACCTTTAGAGCCACACAATTTTATTAATAGATCAAACCCACGGAGGGGTATTTTAGTCATATTGAAAAAATATTTAAAAAGTCACGCGCTCCTAAAAGGAAAGAGAAATCAGATCTTGTTTCTCTCACTGTCACATTCTCTCACTACTAAAATCTCAAAGCCACCTTCACCACCATCTTCACCACCATAAACCACCACCAACACCACAACAACCACCAACAACAGCGACATCTCAGAACAATAAATGATTGAAAGCAAGGTACTAACAACTATTTGTTTAATATTATCATCATCTTGTTTGATTGGTTTATTGACGTTTTTGAGGTGTCTTACCTACCACTTCAGGCCACCGGCGACCACTTCACGGCCACCGTTTCTCATCTTCCATGGCAGCCGGCGACTCATCTACGACCTCCGCCGTCGTCGAAAAACAGTTCGACGAGTTCCATCACCGGTTAGAAGAATCCGGTAGCTTACGAGATCGGATTAGAGGTTTTTTTTTGTATTTGATTGTTTTTGGTTTAGATCTAGTATAAATGTTTGATGCATGTGGTACAAGTGGTTATTGCCATGTATCTTGCTTTGCTATATGACAGATTGATTTAGGCATCACCTCCCCTATAACCGCTGTTTTTTCAACAACTCATTTATTCCAGTTGACATTTGCCAGATTTTTAACAAATCTCTGTTTTTTTTCTTTCTTTCTTATTTTTATTTATTTTCGCTCAAATATAGTTTTTGCAGGTATGTATGATCATCATTAATCTTTACTTTGATTCATTTTGAATTATTTGTTAAGTGAATCTAAGTTTGTTTTTTTGGGAATCAGAAGTTAAGAAGAATATAATAGTAATAATAATGCCTTGGAATCTAGCCTTTTTGAAGAATATGTTCCAGGTCAGTAAACTTTTCCCTTTTTTTTTTTTATGTAATCAATGATCATGATTAATCCTTGTTGTTAGATTCATTTAGGAATTTTTTTTATCTTTGTTTACGCTCACTATAAGTTAGCTGTATCAATTAACAAACATCCTTTATTGGAAATGAAGGCATGTATTCCTTTCCTGATATAGTTTTACTCAGACTAAAAGGTCATCAGTTTGTGAAATAATCACTCAGTCGTTTTACTTTAGTTTATTTTAACTCGTTTACTAATTCTTTATTTCATTGATTCTATCATATAAACTTGACCCTTAAAATTGGAATAGCCAAAATGTTTACTAATCACCTAGTAATCACCTGTGATTTTATTAATAATGTGTCTTACTATGTTGATGTAAAATGTCACAAAAATGTTCAGTAATCACCTGTGATTTTATTAATAATGTGACTTAGTATGTTGATGTAAAATGTCACAAAAATGTTTAGTAATCACATGTGATTTTATTAATAATGTGCCTTAGTATGTTGATGTAAAATGTCACAAAAATGTTTAGTAATCACCTGTGATTTTATTAATAATGTGCCTTAGATTGTAATATTAACAATCAATTGAAGGTTTGACACAAATATTTTGAATTTAATTTGTTACTTTACTAGTTGAATTTTATTTGAAATGAGTAGACAAATATTTTGTTTGAGAATACTTTCGGTTTGGTGTATTTTCTTTGAACAATAACTATGTCACATGTGATTTTATTAAATTAAGTCACTAAATATCTTAAATGTAATTTTGTAGTCAACAAATTGTAAAGGAAAATCACCTGTGATTTAGTGCCTTAATACCTTAATACATTTAAAGTTCTTAATTTAGTGCCTTAATACCTTGATGTAGAATTTCATCAAATGTCTAGTAATCACCTGTGATTGTATTAATTTAGTGCCTTATATGTTGATGTAAAATGTCATCAAAATGTTTAGTAATCACCTGTGATTTTATTAATAATTTTCTTTAGTATGTTGATGTAAAATGTCACCAAATGCTTATTTAATCACCTGTGATTATGTAGTTTTCTTTAGTATCTTAAATGTAATTTTGTAGTCAACAAATTGTAAAGGAAAATCACCTGTGATTTATTGCCTTAATACCTTAATACATTTAAGGTTCTTAATTTAATGCCTTAGTACCTTGATGCAGAATTTCATCAAATGTCTAGTAATCACCTGTGATTGTATTAATTTAGTGCCTTATATGTTGATGTAAAATGTCATCAAAATGTTTAGTAATCACCTGTGATTTTATTAATAATTTTCTTTAGTATGTTGATGTAAAATGTCACCAAATGCTTATTTAATCACCTGTGATTATGTAGTTTTCTTTAGTATCTTAAATGTAATTTTGTAGTCAACAAATTGTAAAGGAAAATCACCTGTGATTTAGTGCCTTAATATCTTAATACATTTAAGGTTCTTAATTTAGTGCCTTAATACCTTGATGTAGAATTTCATCAAATGTCTAGTAATCACCTGTGATTGTATTAATTTAGTTCCTTATATGTTGATGTAAAATGTCATCAAAATGTTTAGTAATCACCTGTGATTTTATTAATAATTTTCTTTAGTATGTTGATGTAAAATGTCACCAAATGCTTATTTAATCACCTGTGATTATGTAGTTTTCTTTAGTATCTTAAATGTAATTTTGTAGTCAACAAATTGTAAAGGAAAATCACCTGTGATTTAGTGCCTTAATACCTTAATACATTTAAGGTTCTTAATTTAGTGCCTTAATACCTTGATGTAGAATTTCATCAAATGTCTAGTAATCACCTGTGATTGTATTAATTTAGTGCCTTATATGTTGATGTAAAATGTCATCAAAATGTTTAGTAATCACCTGTGATTTTATTAATAATTTTCTTTAGTATGTTGATGTAAAATGTCACCAAATGCTTATTTAATCACCTGTGATTATGTAGTTATATACCACAACGTTATTCTCAAACATTACTATCTCCGCTGCATAATATTATATTCGTTTCATATACTTCAACAAACATTCTAGCAAGAACGGTGATAGATAAAAGATAAAAAAAATAAATGATTTACTTTTTAAAATGATTTAATGATATTTCAACTTTTAAAGAGAGAGAAAGTATGAAAAGGTGACATTTCAACTTTTACAGAGAGAGAAATGTCACCTTTTCATACTTTTAAAAAGAGAGAAAGTTGGTAAATGTGACACAAAAGGAAAAGACAAAAAGACAAAAAGTGAAAAGACAAAAAGTGAAAGGAAAAGCGCGTGTGAGTAAAAAAAAAAGGAAAAAGGTAAAAAGACTTATATGCCCCTCCGTGCTTTTTCCCTTACAAATCATTTAAACCCACTTTTAATCTCAGCCACACATTTTATATAATCTTGTGGCTGGGAGGGTGATCCCTGGATCTCTAACAAAATAGAGATCCCTATTGAACCCCAATCTATATATATATATATATATATATATATATATATATATATATATATATATATATATATATATATATATATATATATATATATATATAGGGTGAGGTTCAAATGAGATCCTCAATTTTCTAGGGATCCAGATATCCACTTTTCAGCTCCACATTTTTCCCTTAAATTTTATTTTTTTTTATTTTTACTTTTATTTTTTTTAATATGGTTTTTTTTTTGCTATGTTTTACTTAACTTTTTTTTTTCAAAATCACATGTGATTTTTTTGTAAAAAATTGAAATCACATATGATTTTCAAAAACCAAAATTTATAAATTTTAAAATCACACGTGAATTTTTTTTTTTTCTGAAAAATCACATGTGATTTTCAAAAACCAAAATTTATAAATTTTAAAGTCACACTTGAAATATTTGTTTCTCGAAAATCACATGTGATTTTATAAGCAAAATAGTTTGTAGGATAAAAATCACATGTGATTATACCCATAAAAGATTTGTAGATTGAAAATCAAATGTGATTTTTAAAAGTAAGGCTGAAAATCAAATGTGATTTTCGGAAAAATAAAATAAAATAAAATAAAAAAAGTAAATAAAAAGGTAAAAGAAAAAAGTAAAAAAGAAAATTAGAAAAAAAAACAAAAAAAAAAAAAAAAAAACCAAAGATATAAGCAAAAATGGGTGGTTAAAAAGTGGATCCCTAGATCTCTAGAAAATTTGGGATCCCATTTGAACCTCAATCTATATATATATATATATATATATATATATATATATATATATATATATATATATATATATATATATATATATATATATATATATATATATTGTCACACCCCGTCAGTGGCGGAAACGCAAGGTGCAGCTGATTGGAGATCGTCATAACACATTAGTAAATAAATAAATAATCTATTTGAATTAAATAAAAGTCGTATGTCATGACGTCGCCATGTCCAAGATAAAACCCCCTTGGTACACAGTTACGTCAATCACTACAATGAAATAATATCCAACATAAATCCGAAAATGAAATAATGTACTTAGGCATGCAAGCCCGAAATATAATCAAGTATAAAGTATGAATACAAGCCACCATGCAAAATATCTCTAAGTCTCTAGGAGTCCAGTCCAGCTAGATCCTATGCTTGATCATTACCTGAAAGTAAAACTAAAAAGTCAACACAAAGGTTGAGCGAGTTCATCGAGAATGAAATAAAAATGTTTAAGTTAACATTTGAAGATAAGTTTCTAAATTTAGTAAGTTTCCGAAAATAGAAATGTTTCTAATAGGAGGAAGTTCTTTTTTTAGTAAGTTTCCCGAAATAGTACGTTTTCTCAAATCAATAAGTACTTAAGTAAACATTCGTATATCAATTCATCAGTAGTAAATGTAAGTAAAGGAAACAATGAAATCATATGCATGTAAGTAAGAATATAACCACAATCCCACAAGCATAAGTAGTAGTAGCCACGCTACAGTATGAAGACACCATTAGTACTAATGTGCACGTTTAAGAAGACTCTGTTAGTAGATCATCTCTACTAACGAGCACATTTTAGAAGACTCCACTAGTAGAACCCATCTACTAGTGAGCACGTTTAGAAGACTCCATTAGTAGAACATATCTACTAATGAGCACGTTTTGAAGTAACCCATAATATTAACTCGTAAAGTTTTGAAAACATGCATAATTTTGTAAACGTTTCGTAAACTGTAAATGAAGTAAATTTCCAAGCATAGTAGGTTTCCAAAATTAGAAGGTTTCTATAAATAGAAACATCTATTCATAGTAAGTTCCGAAAATAGTATCCGTTTACATTTAGTAAGTATCAAAATAATCCGTTTTCTTAAAATAGTAATGTTGACTTTTACTTTCCCCTGATTAGTTTAAATACATTTAAAGCAGTAGAAATAGGGGCAATGAACTCACCTTATCGAATGAGTGATATAATCAGTAATGTGTGTATAAGACGTAGTATGTAGATCACAAGTAGAGTCCGCACTAGTCCTAGAGCTCCCCTAGATAAAGGTAGTAATGTAAGTATATATTCGGCGGTTTAAGACTTTGGATGTATCGACATAGTTTTCAGCGAACACATACGTTCGTTCAAACAAATATATATAGAGTTCTAGAAGGAATTAGACATCAACGAACATATATCTGAAAACTAGACACCAAGGACTACATTTTAGACTAAGATATTGATACAAAAGAGTTTTTTATGAAGTAGATATGATTAAAATGAAACTGTTTGACTAAACTTTCCAAAAGTGGTATTTTTGTAAGAGTTGAGTTTATCACATTTTAAAGTCGTATAATTTAGTTGTAGACAAGATAAATGGTTGGTCCAAAAGAGAATTAAATATCCATTCTAACAGTATGTTTTTATTTCGTAAAAGTTATAATTTAAAAGATATTTAATTTTTAAAATAAAGTGAGTTTTGTTAAATGGTTTGTTAAAAATGGTTCTTATGGTTCCTAAATCTTTGAATGGTTTTTTTTTGGAACCAACTCTCTCTCTCTCTCTCTCTCTCTCTCTCTCTCTCTCTCTCTCTCTCTCTCTCTCTCTCTCTCTCTCTCTCTCTATATATATATATATATATATATATATATATATATATATATATATATATATATATATATATAGGAACCACATATATACTAGTGAATATAGACATATATTCACTAATGTGTATATATTCACTAATGTATAGTAGGATCAAATAAAAGGTTGTATACATTAGTGAATATATATACATTAGTGAATATATGTCTATATTCACTAGTGTATATGTGGTTCTTAATTATTTGTATGGTTCTCATTTGAAACCAACTCCATATATATATATATATATATATATATATATATATATATATATATATATATATATATATATATATATGAGGAGATTCTTATAAAACATAAAAAAAAAAGTTATTTATGATATATGTAATTTTGTATTATATTTATTTTTTAAATTATAACAACCTTAAAAAAGCAAATTTTTATATGTATCAAAATATATATCACTTAGAGATTGTGCATCAAATTTATTCTTTTTTGTGAAGTAAATATTCAAATTTAATGCACAAAAATAAAACTAACCATTTTTTGATATACAAAAAAATTTCCTTTTTTAAACTTTGAAATATGGTTAAAATGAACGATAATACAAAAATAACGTTATAAATTATTTTTTTAATTTTATTTTTGCTATTTTATGTGACAACCGTCCAATTCCAGGTGCATTTTATACTTTATGTCTCTCTTTGTCTATCGTAGTCTTTAACTGTTCAATAACCGGAACCGCGACAGTGTCGAAATCACAACCGGGATCAATTTATAATTGTCCTAATACTAAGAAAACTCCTAATGAACTTTCCTAAGTTCATAATGTAACATACTTTAAAACTTTAGTTAACGAAAAGGTCCAACAAAACAAAAATACAAAAACAGCAAAAACACAAAATCTGTTACAAAAATGGTCCTGGACGACGCACACATGCCTTGTGCGCCGTCCTGCAGGACTGATTTTGTAATAAATTTGAAAACTTTGCATGTCTCGTTTTACACAAACCTACCACCAATCAATCTCGTTTTAGGCACTCATTTACTGCCAAGATGACAGTCCCAACCCCCTTTACTATCATTTCTTTTATTCATTTCATTTTATCATTTTTCTTAAACAAAAACACATACATAAACATTTTTCTCTCAAACTCTCTCTCAAAAAACCCAAGTTCCAGTGAAACTCAGCCATCAAACACCATTTTCAAACCACTAAAAACGTTTAGAACATCAAGATAAGCAAGAGGAAGTCAAATATTTCGGTCAAGGACTATTTTCGTCAAGATTTTTGAAGCTAAAATCCGGCCAAATCATCATCCAAGCTATTTCCTTCTGTAGAAATCACTCCCTTTTCATTATTTACTGATTTCATTACTTGCATGTAAGATCTAATGGTTTAAAACAAGTTTTTATAAAGATTTATGACTTTTTATGATCAAAAACGATTTTTACCGAAATAACCTTTGAATCCAAGAATCTGTGATTTAAAATACTTTAGAAACTGTTAAAATGATGTTTTAATAAGTTTAAACCTATTGCATGTCGAGATCTATGGCTAAAATAAACGTTTCGCAAGAAAAACCAAGAAAAACGAGGTTGTGCGCCGTCCCAGGAGCCAGGACGACGCAGCGGGACACAAAACTGTGTTATGTGCGCCGTCCCAGCCTTCACAACGGTGCACAGGCCCGCCAGAATTTTCCGAAAACTCGTTTTTGGCACGTTTTTGACTATATTCACCCGCTGACTTTTTGATATATGACTTTTGGGACTGAGTTTCGTAAAAGTAATAACATTTGAGACATGTATGGACTATTTGGACCTAAAACGGATTAGAATAAATATGATATTGTGTTGTAGGTGATTTGTGAGCGGAAGTGGGAATTGTATTTTTGGATATGAAATTTGGACGCGAAAGCGTTGCCGAAATTTCCTTAGAAAAATACAAACCATTTCCGAAAGTAACATCACTTGTGACATAATAATAATAAACGTAAAATCGGACTTTCGGACAAAACTTAACAATTACTATTTCGGACTATTTTGGACAATACTTAACCTTGACACTTAAAGTTTAATAAAATTTTATCTATTATATTATATAAAGAACATAATAAGATAATAACTAATTGAACTATCTTGGTAAATAGGCGATCCGTGATTCCCGGCTTTCATTCCGACCGACTTTCGCACTCTTACTCTTCGCAATCCGTGAGTTACAACCCTTTTACTTAATGTATATTTTGCATGATTTTGGGGGAAACATAAGATTATTTGCATTTTGAAAACATTTATGAACAATTGCAACTTTGTGAACTTTTAAACCTATTACGAACTTATGAAACTATTGTGAACTTTGGAAACTTTTATGAAACTTTTATGAAACTATTATGAACTTTGGAACTTTTGAACTGTTTTGGACAAACTCTTTGAAACTCTTATGCGTAAACACTTTTGCTCTACTGGCTTACTTGAACTTACCGGCTTGCCCCCTTTTCGGCTAAACTGATTATTGATGCTTGTATGCGAGACCGACCCTTGATGGAACTATAACATGACTCTTAAGTGACGACTATCTCTTTTTGAAACAAAACTACTTAGTGCCCAGCTGCTTTTTAGACTTTACACACTATTAACTTCAGAGCCGTTTAGTAATAATGGGTATCGATACTTAGGAAAGAACCGTTCCTTGCTTAGATGGCAGTCTAAGTACATATTACTAAGAACTTGACAACTCCCCGTAGGATTGGCGGGGTAAGGGGCCTCACGGTTGAACAGTCGGTTTAGTGTGAACACTTAAGTTATAGAATGCCAAGAGGTTGATACAAGAATCTAATTAGTTACTTATACGCATAAATTTATGAACTTGTAGCGATTAATTCCGCAAATTAGCGATTGATTCTACAACTATGATTTTACCAAATCTTACTCTATTTGGTCTATACGAACTTTAGGGCATCGATGCGCCCATTACTTATAACTTTAAAAGTATATAAAATTTAAGCGACTTTTCTCCGCTTACCTCCTTTTTGGAAACTTTTACTTTTACATACTTAACCAAATTTTTGCCGAGCAACTTAAACTATAACTCACTCACTACTTTCGTAGTTGACACTTTATCTTATGTTTCAGGAAATTTAGTGTAAGCATGAGGTGCATGACATGGACGGGTCAAGGCGGTCGCGTGAGAACCAATTTGGGAAAAGACTTGTTCACTTCTTTTGGGGATTTTTAAATGGAACTTTACATATGTATTCGTACAAAATTTCTATGACTTGGTTATTATTTCTGAATTTTGTAAACACTTTTATTTTTAATCTATGACTTGAAAACTGTTCTGTTTGTTATGACATGTGTAATGATCTTCCAGCTCTTCACATCTCGTGTTTCCGCTTTAACGGGGTGTGACATTTTACCTTAACATTTGTTTTACAAGAACCAATATATATCCATGGGTTCAAATAAATATAAAGTGGTTTATAAGGGTGTGTTATAAAACTTGAATTATTAAAGTATTTTTAATTTATTTAATTTAAAATATTATATGGTTAGAATTAATTTAAATAATATAAATGGTCATTATGTTATTTACTTAAAATTATAAATTAAACTTAAAAGAGTTATATATTTTATAAAATAGTAAATATATTTATTTTTGATTTTTTTTTATTAATATAAATTAATAGTCATAATATGTTAAAAATAATTTACTTACGAGTTATATTTATCATTTAGTAAATTGTTTATAATTTTTATAATTCAAATGGTAATTTATCAAAGTAAGAACAATCCCCGTTATGATCCTTTCCGTCTTCCCTTTAAGAAAGCATAAATGAGAATGATCATATTCACATAAATATTTAAACTTAAAGTTTAAGAAGTTTATACTTTTTATAAAGTTATATATACAGATTAATATTTCTATCTAGAAAAATATTAAGTACTTATATTTATATTTCATACGAAATATATTCTAAATATTTTTCTCACACTTATATGAGACCATTAATAATATTCGACTCTAACGATAATTAATATAAAACTCATATGTTGAATAACATTGACAGTTTTTTTTTTCTAAATTATCAGCCATTGTTGTATATGTAATATAATATGATATTCAATATATATAAACTTATATAGTTTTTGAATTAAAATTGAACCTAATAATTTATTGAATGAAAAAAGATAGGGTTGATCTCATGCTTGCCTTAACCTAATCTACTTGAATCTCAGATTCAATTCCATTAACTTCATGTATAGGAAGAGTTCAATAGAAGTCATCTCTCAGAGCTATTCTTTCTCTCGTTCTGTGGGCTTGTCTTTTGGCTGCTTTCTTTTATATAGGTTGGTGGAAGGTTGTCGAATCATATTAATATAAAAAATCAACAATTAGACAAATAAAAATAACTATGTAAAAAAAACAATATTAAAAGGAAATAAAATTAAATAGTTACATACGATTTCTATAAAAAGAAAATAAAACCATATGTAACGTCCATTGTGTGCGTAATCTTCTGCTATATATCAAATTAAAATAGTTATATTAAAAAGAAAAAAAAGACAAATTATTACTCAAGGGAGATTTGAAGAGTAAAAGAGGGAAGAGTGGTAAAGATGATAAGCATAATGGTAAAAGGAGGAACATGTCGAAGTCTTGAAGTGATTAAACTCAAGTAAACAAGAGGAATAATGATTGGTGGGGTTCTAATGCTGTTTGTTGGGAGTTCGCAAGAGAGGGAACATGATGGCCTCCATGTTTTACATTTACAAGCCTGAAACCAGACATTATCACTTCTTCTAAAAGATCTCCAATCAATCTCTTGGAACTCACACCACATTACACATATCATATCATATCATTTTCCTTTTCTGTAACCCCCTTTTGCTTTTTTTGCCAAATCTCACCATCCATGACACCATCTTTATGTCATCAAAACCACCCACTTATAACTTATAACACTCATTTTCTATTTTCATTTTTCTTTTATCCAATTCAATATCGTATACTAACTTTTGACTCATGTTATTTGCCGGCCATGTACTTGTTTCTCGACATTATATAATTCTCATAATTATGTTACTAATACATTGGGGTAATTAACCATTAAACATCGAAGATTAGTAGCAGATTAAAGGGATATTGGTAATTCCTTATCCTCGTAGCATTAATTAAAGAGGTGTTACTGTAATAATTTGTAGCTCATGTGCGTTGATTATGGTAATAAACCATTGGGAAAAATTATTAACTGTAACCAAAACTGGCTTTATGATCATTCCACTAGTAGCAGATATACAATGAAGCGCCAAAACCCTAGTTATAACCGATTTTCGGTAATTATAATTCGTAATTGTTAGATTTCAGTTAGACGATTATTTAGAATATATTTTAGATCCGTTGTGAGTTAATAATTTAAATATTGGGTGATGGGAATCATCAAACCAAATACTCAAAGAGCCAAATTGTTGTATGGTGTACGGTAATAAAAAAAAGTTTATATTATTTTTTAGAGAGAATGTCACAAATCGTTCTTTGGGTTAGTTTGTTTTTCGTGTAACGTCCTTTTTCGAAAAAATTAGCAACAACCATCATTTAGATATTTTATTTTGTCGCCGACAGTCATTTGTCACCGAAAAAGACTAAAATAACCGAAAAAGACTAAAATACCCTCTTTTTAATTTATCTATCAAATAATCTCTCTCATCCCTCTCATCTTCCCATATTAATCATCATCAATTTTTACTTATTTAACCAAAAGTAGAAAATTAAGAAATATACTTGTAGATAAAAACTTATTCACATAATCTAATTTTTTTCTTAGGTTAGAAATTCACTAAAAAAAAATTAAATTCGATAATCTTTAATGGAGCAAAATAAAACCAATTATTCAAGAAACCCTAATTTTTATAAATCCAATTATTCAAAAGGAATTAAAGAAGATTGAAAAAAGGGCTTTAATTTTGACAAAAATAAGCCAACTCCACAAACAATTACAACAAATTACTTTCCCCTTCCTTTAATTTCCACCATATTCTCACCAAACGAACCTTCACCATCAATTCCTAAATCATCAGAAACCCTAATTTCATTCTTCTGATTAACCCCCAATTTCTTATCAGAAATAGCTTTAACAATTTCGTAAGATGACTTTTTATTTTATTTTGGTGGAAGACGATTCTCCTTTTGTCGTTTTGGTGGAGTTGGTTTGATTAAACGAAGGCTACGGATTTGAATGTATGAACCGGCGGAAATGGAGGAAACGGCGGCGTTTTGGAGAGCTAGGGTTTTAGCACGATTTTGTACGCTGTTGTTACATGGATTTTGACACATGTATTTTCCCATTTTTTAAGTGTGTGTGTGTGTGTGTGTGTGTGTGTGTGTGTGTGTGTGTTTGTCTGTCTGTCTGTGTGTATTGGGTTTGTGGTTAGAAATTCATTACCGGTGATTATTACGACGGTGGGGAGTAAAGCACGGGCGATGGGGAGTAAGAGAGAGAGATATAGATCCAAATTATATATGTATTTGTTATGTATTTGTTATCTAGTTTCATTTGAACTAATTTTAACAAAATTCAATAAAATTTGAAGAAACAATATGATAGAGAAAGGTTAGGTATGTTTACTTTTGGAGACCAAGTTTTTATCACTAAGACACCACCCATGTGCTTTATATATATATATATATATATATATATATATATATATATATATATATATATATATATATATATATATATATATATATATATATATATATATATATATATATATAAAGATGTTTTTATAAACCAATACTTAAAGTAAAATAAGTAAAAAAGAATATGAAAAAATAATTTATGATATATGTAATTTTGTATTATGTTTATTTATTCAATCATAACAAACTTTAAAAAAACAAGTTTTTATATGCATCAAAATATATGTCGTTTAGGGACTGTGCATCAAATTTTTTGTTATTGAATAATAAATATTCAAATTTGATGCACAACGATAAAACTACCCATTTTATGATATACAAAAAAACTTTGTTGTTTTAAGTTTGAGATATAGTTAAAATAAGCGATAATCCAAATTATATATATATATATATATATATATATAGTGAATGTTTAATGCGAGAACTCTGTTTTTTGCGAGAACTGCGAGAACTCTCACAAAAAGTGTTAAATCACGTTTCACTTTATTCATTCACATGTAAACTCTTTTAGAGATTAATAATCAAGTAAATATAAACGTAAAAAACTAAAAAAAAATCATATAAAATAACATAAAAAGTTTTCGTTCATATATGAACTTATTTTTTGAAAAACAAAACGTTCACATGTGAACAGTTCTAAATACGCGTGATTTTATACAATTTTTTCAATTTTTCATTTATATTTTTACTAGATTTTTAACATTCAATAGTTTTTACATGTCAATAGACATAATTACATGTTAATTGACACATTTTTTGAAGAGTTCTCGTAGTTTTCGCAGAAATAAGAGTTCTCGAATGAATCAGTCCCTATATATATATATATATATATATATATATATATATATATATATATTCTAATCAATTTCTTAAAAAATATCTATATTTCTAAATAAACCTCTTTTATAAATATATTTTTATATTATAAACCTCTTTTATAAATATTTTATATGGTATCAGAGCCATAGAGTCAGTCAGATTATGAGGAATGTTATCCAACTCAATTCTAATATGAATTCAATAAACATCTTTAAACGTAATAATAAGAATTTGATTAAAAATAATTTAGTTGAGGAATATGAAATTCCAAAAAAAATAGAATTATTAAATAGATGGACTATTCGAAAAATTCAGCCACACATTTTATATCAATTAGGTACTTTTGAGGAATTAGGATTAATTCAAACAGTAAAAACCTCAGAAGAAACAATAACATTAAATAATGACGAAATGGTTATTCATTTACTCAATCAAAGAGATATCCATAGGTATAAAGATGAATATAATTATTTACATATATGATTAGTTCAAATTGCATTTAATCCTTTAACTTTACAAGGTCTACCAGAAAACTTTACGGCTGTTTTACGAGATAGTAGAAATAGAAATTGGAAACAATCTCTAATTGGAATTATACAATCTAGTTTGGCACATGGTCCAGTCTATTTTAATGTCTATCCTAATATACAATTATTTTTAACTGATGCTAATATCTTAGATCCATTAAATCTAAATGTTAAGACTCATGGATATAATTATATGTCAGGATCTGAATTAATTTGCATATGTTATAGAATTTATTATAAACCTCTAGTAACAATGAATCCTAGATGTAAAAGAGTTGATAAACCAAAAAATGAAACAATTTTAATTAAATCTAATTTTAGTTTATCAAAGATTTCCACTAGAAAAATTATCAAATGGAATGAAATTGATGTTACATGGATTTTGACACATGTATTCTCCCATTTTTTAAGTGTGTGTGTGTGTGTGTGTATTGGCTTTGTGGTTAGAAATTCATTACCGGTGATTATTACGGCGGTGCGAAGTAAAGCAGGGGCGATGGGGAGTAAGAGAGAGAGATATAGATACAAATTATATATGTATTTTTTTATGTATTTGTTATCTAGTTTCATTTGAACTAATTTTACCAAAATTCAATAAAATTTTAAGAAACAATATGATAGAGAAAGGTTTGGATGATGTTGATATTAATATGGGAAGATATGAGAGGGATGAGAGAGATTATTTGAGGGATAAATTAAAGAGAGGGTATTTTAGTCTTTTTAGGTGAGAAAAAGACTATCAGCGACAAAATAAAATATTTAAAGGATGGTTGTTGCGAATTTTTTCGAAAAAGGACGATACGTGAAAAACTGACTAACCTCAAGGACGACCACCTGCTTTGCACGTAGCCCAGAGTATCACATGTGAAACTCTATAGACATAAGGGGTTTAATTTGTTTTCTTCTAAGATTCAAACTTGGGACCTCTAGGTATGGTTACTTTTGGAGACCAAGTTTTTATCACTAAGACACCACACCTGTGCTTTATATATATATATATATATATATATATATATAGGGACTGGTTCATGCGAGAACTCCTATTTCTGCGAGAACTGCGAGAACTCTTAAAAAAAGTGTCAATTAACATGTAATTATGTCCATTAATATATAAAAACTATTCGATGTTAAAAATCTAGTAAAAATATAAATTAAAAATTAAAAAACTTATATGAAATCACGCGTATTTTAGAATTGTTCACATGTGAACGTTTTTTTTCAAAAAATGAGTTCATATATGAACGAAATTTTTTTACGTTATTTTTTATGATTTTTTTTAGTTTTTTAGTTTTATATTTACTTGATTATTAATCTCCAAAAGATTTTGCATGTGAATGAACAAAGTGAGACGTGATTTAACACTTTTTGTAAGAGTTCTCGCAGTTCTCGCAAAAAAAAAAGTTCTCGCATAAACCGTTCACTATATATATATATATATATATATATATATATATATATATATATATATATATATATATATATATATATATATATATATATATATATATATATATATATATGAAAATGTTTTTATAAACCAATACTTAAAGTAAAATAAGTAAAAAAAATATGAAAAAATAATTTATTATATATGTAATTTTGTATTATGTTTATTTATTCAATCATAACAAACTTTAAAAAAACAAGTTTTTATATGCATCAAAATATATGTCGTTTAGGGACTGTGTATCAAATTTTTTGTTATTGAATAATAAATATTCAAATTTGATTCATAACGATAAAACTACCCATTTTATGATTTACAACAAAACTTTGTTTTTTAAAGTTTGAGATATAGTTAAAATAAGCGATAATCCAAATTATATATATATATATATATATATATATATATATATATATATATATATATATATATATATATATATATATATTTTCTATTCAATTTCTTAAAAAATATCTATATTTCTAAATAAACCTCTTTTATAAATATATTTTTATACTATAAACCTCTTTTATAAATATTTTATATGGTATCAGAGCCATAGAGTCAGTCAGATTATAAGGAATGTTATCCAACTCAATTCTAATATGAATTTAATAAACATCTTTAAACCTAATAATAAGAATTTGATTAAAAATAATCTAGTTGAGGAATATGAAATTCCAAAAAATTTAGAATTATTAAATAGATGGACTATTCCAAAAATTCAGCCAACCATTTTATATCAATTAGGTACTTTTGAGGAATTAGGATTATTAAAAACAGTAAAAACCTCAGAAGAAACAATAACATTAAATAATGACGAAATGATTATTCAGTTACTCAATCAAAGAGATATTCATAGGTATAAAGTTGAATATAAATATTTACATATAGGATTAGTTCAAATTGCATTTAAACCTTTAACTTTACAAGGTCTACCAGAAAGCTTTATGGCTGTTTTACGAGTTGGTAGAAATAGAAATTGGAAACAATCTCTAATTGGAATTATACAACCTAGTTTGGCACATGGTCCAGTCTATTTTAATGTCTATCATAATCTACAATTATCTTTAACTGATGCTAATATCTTAGATCCATTAACTCTAAATGTTAAGACTCATGGATATAATTATATGTCAGGATCTGAATTAATTTGCATATGTTATAGAATTTATTATAAACCTCTAGTAACAATGAATCCTAGATGTAGAAGAGTTGATAAACCAAAAAATGAAACAATTTTAATTGAATCTAATTTTAGTTTATCAAAGATTTCCATTAGAAAAATTATCAAATGGAATGAAACTGATTTTCCAACAAATTGGATTATCGAGGAAGCTATACCTCCTCAACCTACAATAAATTGTAATTTAACTAATATTATTTAGGATTCAAATGGAACAGTAAAAATAGAATTTGAAAAAGATGAGGAAAGAATCTCCTTTAATAAGAAGAACTAAATCTAATAGAACTACATCTAGTTATTCTCAATTTTCTCCATTTGATTACAAAGTCGAAATCCCTCCATCAATTCCATCTAGAAATTCAACTTCTTAAATAAGAGAAGAAAGAAAAATTGAAAAATTGAAAATTTGAAAATAAATAATAATATTGTTCAAGAAATTTATGATGATGAGGATGTTCCTGCCTCAGAATGTGACTTTAATATTAAAATGGATTGTGGAAAACAAATAAAACTGAATAGAGAAAAAATTCAATTTATGAATACAATCCATCAACAAATACTAAAAAACAAAATAATATTAGATGATAGAGACATTCATATAAATAATGTTATAAATTATAAATCGCATGGATCTTTAACAGAATTACTTAAAACAAGGTCTTTTATAAGACAAGCAATTAAATATAGAATAAATATTTTAGAACAAATTAGAAATTCTCTTATTATATGTTAATAATGGATAAGTCATAAAACATTGATTTTACAAAAGGATCACATGCAAGATCCATAATTTCTTAAGAATTTAGATTATCTAAATGGAAACCATTTAGAAATTGGTTTTTCAAAAATATCTCAAAGGATGATCAAATACTTCTTCAAGATCAATTTTATGATTATTTGGAACAAATAAATCAAATTACATATTTCGTTCCATGGTATTTTGATAATTATGTTGCAAATTATATCTCTAGTTTAGAAAGAGAATATTTTGAAAGGCAGATAAATCATTAAAGAAATTTTTCCTCCACAATCAATTTTTACAATAAAAAAAAAAGGAGAAATCAGCTTACAATTTGAAGCATTTAAAAAATTATTCAAAGATGACGCTTTAAAAAATACAACAGAGCAAATTAATGCTCTTATACAATAACAAAATTTTGCAAATCTTTACTCTATTGTTTTAGGGGAACAATTATTTTCTTTAGATAATAAGGTTCAACAATTGCTAGATCATTTTCAAAAAGAGGAAACCAAAGAAACTAAAATAATAAATAGTGTCCAACCTCCACCAGTATATTTTCTAGGTCTATTTTATTTTAAATTTTCTTTGTAATGTTTGTGAAGCTTAATAATATATCCAGTTTCTGAATACATCCCACTTTAAGGTGCTGTTCTTTTTTGAGAAAAAATGTCTTAATAGGCTCTGATCTCTGACCCGGTCAGAAGTTTTAAAAATTTTGTTGTTCTTTTTTTTTTTCTCAATCAGAGACAAAAAACCTTTTTTTACCTCTGATACAACCCTACATAAAAAACCTCTTTTTACCTCTGATTACCTCTTTCTCTTCACTAGTAAGTTTTTCATCCTTAAATTCAAGTAATTTTTTATTTTTTTTCAATGGTTTGTCACTTGATTTCGTTATATAAATTGATATTGATGTTTGTTTGTTAGATTTAGGTGATATAATGATTTAGGTGATATAATTTTTTTTTAATATCTATTTGTTTTCGATTGCATATAAACTCCTACTATTATATTGACTTTTGTGTGAACTTTTCTTTTGTTAATTATTTTTATATCTTGAAATTGATGTTAGACAATTAGTTTATCAATTTGTTCAAATAAGTAATATGAATATGTATGGATTGAGCGTGCTCTTGGTGTTTTGAAAGCACGTTTTCCTATCTTGAATAGAATGGCTCCGTATTCTTTGGTGAAACAAAGAGATATTACTATTGCATTCTTTGAACATTTTTATGAATGTTTTTATTTAAGACGATTTATAAATGCAACAGTTTAGTACTAATATAGTAAAACAGATGTTACGAAGGAAAAAAGAACATAATATATTGATTCAGATTCAGAGTTTTGGACCACCTCTGATTAGTCAGAGCTGGTATTCAAATTCAGAGGAAAAACCTTTGGTTCAAAAGAACAGCACCTAAGTGTAAGTTTCTCTATCTTATTTACTTTCTATATTATAATTTGTTTTGGTTGATCGCCTCCTATATGGAAGGCTAATTTATTGTGTTGGATAACACTACTCATATGACTACTGGATTAATGGCCTAAAAAAAAAAAAAGTCTGGAAATTGAAATGAAAGTTTAGTAAGGTCAATTCTGCTATTAGTCGAGGTTAATCTGGTCCCTTATATATATAATATGTAAAACTCTTGTCGTGATTAAGCCCGCTTAAAGCTAAGTGTGGCGTCAAGGGCAAAAAACTCATTGACTAACCGGTTTACATATTATATATATATATATATATATAAATATATATATATATATATATATATATATATATATATATATATATATATATATATATATATATATATATATATATATATGAGTAGAATCAAATAAAAAGAGTTTAAAAATAGGAAGGATAGGAAGGAGTGTGAAGGTGACATGTGGCATTATTTTATTTTTATTTTTTTAATTTTTATTTTTTAATAATTAAAAAATATTTTTTTAATAAAAAAAAAAAAAAAATCGGGGAAAAAAAAAATTTGAAATTTTTTCCGATAACGTAATCATTTTCGTGCACAAGTTTTGAATTTATGTATACGAAAAAGTGATGCACCAACTAAAAAAGTGATTTTTGGTGCATTATTTTATAAAAAAAATGACATTTTTAGTGCATCATTTTACAAATAAAGTGATTTTTGGTGTATGTGTTCGTTTAAAAAAGATTTTTCGTAAATCAGTTTTTGAAAAAATGAATTCTTTTGCATTAGTTTTGTCAATTTTTTCGTGCATAAGTTTTTTCGAGCCAAATTTTTTTTTTCTCCCGAAATTTTTTTTTTCCTCCGATTTTTTTTTTTTTTTATTAAATTTTTTTTTTTTATTAAAAATATTATTTTTTGAATAAAAATATTATTTTTTATTTAAAAAAAAGAATTTTCAAATTGCCACATGTCATCACCACAATCTTTCCTATTCTTTTTATTTTAAAAACTTTTTACAATAACCCACCTCTATATATATATATATATATATATATATATATATATATATATATATATATATATATATATATATATATATATATATATATATATATATATATATATATATTGGGGTTAAAATGGGATCTCTTTTTTTTCTAGAAATCAAGGGATCCATTTTCCAGCCACAAAATCATTTAAAATTTGTGACTGAGATTAAAAGTTTGTTTTAAATGAATATATAATCGTTGAAACAAATATAGTTTCAATAATATAGTGTCATTTTTAGGTGCTCAATTAAAAATCATTGATTTAAAAATTAAGTTAATTTGAATTAATAATATTAATCACTAGGAATAATCTAGTAAACCATAAATTATATTTTTTAGATAATTATAGTTTTATTTTTAGCGAATTGGATGAAATTGGGAACATAATAATAAGGGGAAATGTAAATGAGAGAAGAGAGATGATGAAGCTTGCGTGGAGCAATCATGTGAGATTCCAAGTAAGGCACGAGTACAATGATGTGGCGTGTAACCCTTCCTCTCCAATCTCCATCCCCAACTGTACTTTCATAAAAAGACTTATGCTTCAATTTTTACAAATAAAGTAGTATAATTTACGTAAAAGTTAATAACAGCATTTATCTGATTTATATAATATCATATTAAAAACATGTCCACATATGAGTTTCAAAAGAAACTATATGATTATTGATTTTGAAGTTACAAACAGATATTTTGGGTGTTGGAAGTATATCGTTTTTTGGCTTGGAGGGTTACAAAAAAATTTCAAATAAATCGTACAAAATAATATCACATTACTTACACCAAGTCATATTCTAGCACCAATTATCATTTTTCGTATTTTCTTATTCACATTTTATCGTCATTTTGTAAACAAAACTTTTATACTAGTGTTTCCCATTTGAGTAACAAACAAACGAAACAATAAAAACATCCACCAAATCGTAAGGAGAAATGAAAGATTAGTTTAAAATAGAGAAAATCACGAAATTAATCATCTGGTACATTAAAATTTCGAAAATAACCACTAAATTCGCGATAATTTTGTCTTTTATCTTTAGTGCGAGAACGGGGTATTTTGAAATAAGTGTCGTATATTAAGCCACGTCTCCGCGCCTATTAATATCCGTTCTCGCGAGATGGCAATCCCGTTCTCGCACAATGACGTGGCTTAATATACATCACCAATCTTAAAAAATCTCGTTCACGCGCTAAAGATAAAAGACAAAATTGTCGCGAGAAAATTATCACGAATTTTGTATTAATTTTTGAAATTTTAATATATCAGATAATTAAATTTGTGATTTTCTTTTTAAAATTTGACTAGTGTTAATTGTAATCTATGCAATAATTTTATAAAGGGACCCGCAATATTAATCCTAAGCTAAATTGGCAAAAAGAATTAAACTGAAAAGGAAGTGGATCGGCGGTGTCGGGAGGCATGACGTTGAACTTGAATCTCACTAACATGTTATGTCTCATATCCAAAATGCCACCTATTTTCAATCATTCTTCATCCCCACCTTCAAAATAACTACAAAATATAAATGAAGGGGATATATATAAAATGCTTTTACCAACACAAGAATTAAATACACCACAAGTAAAAATCTATTGTTTATAATTTATGTTTAGAGAAATTGCTAACTCTTGTTATGAGGATAGTGCTTAATTTCTATAAAATCTATTAAATGCACTCATATATCTCATGTTCATGTAGAATTTTACTACATTTTTACTTTAAAATTATTAATTATAAAATATATTCGATATAAATATAAAGTGTATTAATCTACTTAATGTATTTTATTTAATTATAATAAATTATAGCAAGATTAACTATTAGAGATATGATACAATGACTAACATTTCACTAACCAACTTTTACATACCAATGTGGCATATGATGAACATGATGTTCCCACTAAGACCACTCCCAACGGAGGCCGTCGGTCCTTGTCGGTTTCTTCGTCGGTCCCCAAACCGATGGCACCGACCTCGTCGGTTGCAATCGTCGGTGGAGTGTCGTCGGTTTTGAGCGGAGAAAGAGACGAGTTTAAGCGGGCCCTCTCATTTTAAGAAAAAAACACCAATGGCTATGAAGCCGTTGTAATGTTTAATTTTTTTTTTTTTTAACAATTTAACACACAGCATATACCAACAATACAATACACATTCATGACTCAAACACATACATTCAACACTCAAACACAACCCGAGAAAATGCCGAGAAAACAAACGAAAAAAACACCTTTGGTGAGCAACGACATGTTTCAAAATTTATTAAACAACCCGATGTCTCCGATGCCACATTCACCGGCAGGTTCTTCTTCATACATGCCACCAATTGCCAATCGATTCGCACTAGCATCCGACGATCCACGCAATTCGTACCAACACCGTGATTGGTACCAAGAATCACCACCACAAAACTCACCCCAATTTAGCCAACAACAACCACATTTTTATCAAAATTCAAACACATTACAATGGAACCCATCACCAAACAATTCACAATGGAACCCACCACCAAACACTTCTCAATTTTGGAATCCATCACCAAACACAACACAATCGAATCCACCACCAAACACATCAAAATGGAATCCACCACCAAACACATCACAATGGAATCCACCACCAAACCCACCGCCCAACGAGGAAGAAATCGACGAAATCGTACCAGAAAATGTCAAAAGACCCCAAGTAAAGTGGTCCGACGAAGAAACTAGGATTTTATCCGAACGATGGGTGCATTGTTCGGAAAATGCTATAGACGGAAACAAACAACCGGGTAGTAGTTTTTGGGGGAAGGTACAAAAGGATTACAACAATTTGGTCGAGGAAAAACGAAGCCTTAACCAACTAACGGGTAAATGGAATAAAATTTCCAAAGATGTCAAGCTTTTCAACCCGATATACAAGCGCCTTAATGATCATCGTCCAAGTGGGTATTCTGACGAAAATGTTTTAGAAGCGGCAAAGATACAATTCAAGGATCAAACCGATCGACACTTCATTTACACTTCTTCTTGGCGCGCGATTAATAGATACCCAAAGTTCTACACGGAGGATGGTGTTATGGGAAACAAACGAAGATCCAAAACAAAGGCACCCATCTCGGAACCGGTAAACTTAGAGGAAGATGAAACGGTACCCAACACCTATCAAGAAGAAAACCCGGGTCTTGGGGCTACCATGGCAACGTTATTCACCGACGAGCGGATCCGACGTCCATACGGTCGTGACACAAGTAAAAAAAGTCAAAAAACTTCGATTTCGTCCGACGCGGCTACCTCATCAAGAAGTTCAAGGGACGAAACCATTGAATCTATCAAAATGGCGGCTGAGGCGCAAAAAGAAACGATGGACAAGCTTACCGAAATTTCCGAATGTTCTTAAAGCTTGGAATTTTATGGCTAAACCAATACCAAAAAGTATTGGTAAAAAGCATAAAAAAAATGTTAAAACAAGCTAAGAAAGCAACATTTAAAAATTTCAAATCGGACTTTAAGAAGATGTTTGGCGGTGGATCGAGTACGCAACAAGAACAAAGCGACGACGACGAAGATGAAGAAGAATATGGTGACGAAGGAGAAGACGACAACGACGACGAAGACGAAGATTAGACGTTTATTTTTTCTATTGTTATGTTTATTTCTCGTAATGTTTTTTTATTGTATTGTTTTTTATTTTTTTTAATGTAATGGTATTAATGTTTTTTATTTTAATGAAGTTGTTTTAATTATTTTTATTATATTTTAGATGTATAAATAATAAAATATGTGGGGTTCAGAAAAACCTGACTGACGCGTTACTGCTAGTAGTGATTTAGTCAGTTTATTGTCAGTTTGGTGTTAGTTGACGTGGCACTGAGTTGGCAAAAACTGACCGTGTCAGTTGGAACAACGGTTGGGAGTGGTCTAACTTAACTCATGTTAGATTATATATCACTTTTTCTCTCTCATAATTATATGCTTTTTATCGGATATATCAAAATCTTTTTTCTAGATAACCACTTTCTCTCTCTCTTCCTAAAACAAGTATAGGGGAAGAGGACCTATGTTTCTCTAACTTTTGAACTTCTTTAACATTGCTGACATCATCAAGATAAATCTTCCATTTTCTGCTTCATTACATGATGAAATCTGACATTTAAAAGATAACGACAACGAAGAAAATGAGTCTATTTCTTTTCAATATCATGATGACGATGAGATATGGGATACATCTAAAACACAAAATTTACATGAGAAAGAAACTAAGTCCGTCATTATATTAAATAAATAAAAAATTTAATTTTATAAAAATTTAATTTTATAAAAATTTAGTTTTTAACCTAGAACAATAAGTTGTCGTGGACCCAAATGATGCAAATAAATGGTTTTAAAAAGTAGAAGGAAAGTTATATATATTTTATTAGTTGAGTGATTCAATCGGATTTTTTGAAGAGTATAGTGATATCCGGGTGCATTAACCCTAATATAAATTGAATGTGACATGTTACTAGCCGGTTGCAGGTTACTCAGGTGACCCATTTAGATGATCATTTTAAACTTTTTTCGAAAGTAGAGTGATAACTATATATTTTTTATATTTCAATGATCCAATCGAATTATTTGAAAGAGTACAGTGACCCTTAAGTGCATAAACCTTTACCGCATACATACTTATTCATATTTGTTTTAAGAATTCAATTCAGAATATTAAGAATTTTTTACAAGTATGAATTTAATATAATGTATATTTGTTTTCAATTTTGTTTATTTAAGTCCATGTACCTTTTTTTTATGGGTGCAGATTAAGTCCATGTATTTTAAAAGTGGTTATCTAGTCAAATTAAAACACAAATATATGATAATAACCTCAGAGTACAAGGACTTAAGAAACAATGCAAACTATGGGATAAAAGCTCAAAAAAACAATTTTGATAACGACGGCGACCTAAACAATTATATTCAGACGGTACCCAATTGAATAAAAATAAAATTTATTATACAAAATACGCATTTGAAAAAAAAAAAAAAAAGCGTTACATTATTACAAAGGTAACCCTTAGAACAATTCCTCTTCCAGTGTCCTTTCATACCACAATGGTGACACCCATAATCTTTAGCGACCCTTTCCTTTTTGGCTGGGGGAGGTTGCTTAGGCTTGGAAGAATAAACAACAGCTTGTTTATTTTTACCAACTTTAACAACTTTTGCTTTAGCACTTAGCGGTTGCTTTTTCCTTTTCTGGACCTGACCACCACCAATCACAAGGATTTGGTTGTCATTCACCTTACGCTTGGAAATACTCTTTTCGAATTCCACCAGCATTGCATGGAGTTCGTTAAGACTCTTTTTCATGCCTTGCATATTGTAGGTACGAGTAAATTCCTCAAACTCTGGTGAAAGAACATTAAGAATTATAATCACGGCAACAGGGTCATAATAGGCATATTTCATCATGTCTAATCGATCAAACAAGCTTTTCATGTGTAGAAAATGAGTCCCTACTGGTGTTTCAAACACATGATGACATGCATGTACATCTCAAATCAAGTCATTCAGCTCAAGGCCCGCTTGTTTCTCATACAATGCACGTAGCTCAGTGATCATTTGATTCGGCCATTTCGCCTCAAATTGCTTAACCAACTCAGGAGTCATACTGCTGAGCATGAGACAAGCAACTTCATCATGCTTCTTATAAGTTTCCTTATAACTATCTTGTTTAGATTGAGGAGCATTTTCAGCTGGCTTGTGGATCATAGGTGTTGAAACGACTTCAAGCCTTTCCATCACTCTTAAGACAATCCTCAGTGATCGAAACCAATCGTTAAAGTTTGGTCTAGAAAGCAAGTTTCTTCTTAATGTTGTTTTGGTGTCATCTAAAATCTCTTTAGAAGCGGATTTTTTGTGCCATGAAAGTTCTCATTAGTACTTTCGACATAATGATTTCTTAACAAAAATGTAAAACTCATGGCTTAGTTTTCGTTAAGACTAGGACCCAAATGACATATCACCATTCCATCAGTTGATCCGCTAGGAACTAAATGATACTCAAATGGTAAGTGACGTTCAATAATTGCATTTACCGATGCAATTCCTAGATTATGGGACTAAATGTCATGACTCGTTCAAGCATTAATATGGTGATCGTGAGATCATCATGTTTCGTCGCATCTTATTGCTCTCGGCGTTTACAGTCTCACTGCATAACCCGATTTAAGTCATCCTATTGAAGACTGTAGATAATCCACCACAGTCTCAATGAGTGGTAATTGACCTTGGATACCATTCACCTACGTCTCACGTAGAGTGACGAGCAAGTACAAGTTGTCTAAGCAATACGGATTGCAATATGACTTAATTCCGTGGGTGACAAAATCTATGTACGAAGAGGCATGCATACGACTTCGTCTAATAATTTGTGTTTTTCAAATAAACATTTTTATAATCTATTTTAAAACGTGTTTCTATGATTGTTTAATTCCTATACACCAAGTGTATATGATAACTAACGTACCATCGTCATCATAAAAACCCTTTCGGTAGCTCTACAACGAGTACGACCAAGAATGCAAGTGAGGGTAGGGGACGACAAAGCATCACTTAAAACCTGACCTCATTAGGGGTATAATACCACCACAAACTTTCCTAGACATCGTCCTTTATGTAGGTGAGCCTAGTTGGGAATTTTGTACACTAAGGATGTACATTTAATTACGAATTACCAATCACACGCTTTTAAAGGTTTGATTTTTAATGTATTTTTCAATTTAATACGTTTCATCGCATGATAAAATTACGGTATAAACCAAACCTTAATGCGTATAGAACGTATAAAAGTGCCAAAATAAATTAAAAATCCGTTTCATAATTTTTTAGTCATATTAACTTATTACTTTCAAAACAATTGAGATTAATCATTAATATGAATATAAGAATTAAACTACGCAACAAAATTGGGTGAGCCCTAAAGCATATAGTCTCTATGGTCATTGTGCACATATTGAATAACTCCCGTTTCAAAAAGAAACGGACCACATGCATCCGTTCAAACAAGGCAAGTTTGGATTGCGTAAGTTATTCAATATGTGTCAAATACAATTTATCAAATAAATCGCAAATATAATTTGATATCCAATATCAATTAGTGCCGCATATCAAATAACAATTATTATATGTCAATATATGCAATTTACTTTTTACAATATCATAATATCTAATTATGTTTATTAAGTTATGCATGTTACTTAATAAACATAATTTTCATAAAAAATAAACATAGCACACAGTTAATAAAACATCAAAATTTGTGTTGTAGGTTTAAGATCTAATTATTTGTTTTAATCCCAAACCTCGATCCCCCCACAATTTTTGATGTTTTAACATTATCCAAAATAAAATACTATGTTTTGGCTTGATACCACTTTAGGTATACATCCCGAGTCAAATTGTCACATAATTACATGAAGCGGAAATTAGGATCATATAGTAAATAATAAATCGGATAAACTTTGTGTACCTTATTGAGTAAGCGAATTTACCAAAACCTAAAGCAAGGTTTTACTACCATTGCGTACGGGACACCTTCTTTATCAACCGACTAGTATGCTAGTACACGTTTAATGCTTTATACAACGATTTTCTAGCAACTCCTTGATTACGAAAGCAAATCAAACACCCCTTGGTTCTCCAATAAACCGATCGGCTATTAGGGTTCGAAACCTTTTGTCGATTATTATGGATTAGGGTTTAGGGTTTGTGTTCTATTTATAGTTTTGTAAATCTTAGAGTCCAAGTTATATTACAATAAGGAAATCTCCTTATTTAAGTAATAAACCCCTCCATTTAATAAACATTACACTTAACACATTAAGTAATATTTAATAAATATATTAAACTAGTAGTCGTGTCTAAATGTGATGTGTGCGCTCCCGTAGTCTCACACATTTACAGTGACATATTTATTCGACACTATTCAAATACCTACAATTTACGTCTATGAATAGACAAGAGCTTCAAAGATTTAATCACACATAATTTAAAGAGAATTTTTAGAAAATTTTGAATTATTTGGACTTGAATGTTGAAACACAAAACCAAACATCCTTGACCCTACATACCCGTACCATGAAATCCTAATTACCCAAACACCATCTTAAACCCTAACAAACTACCTACTTTCTAAACCAAAAACAAATCATCACATTTCTAAAGTTTATGAAATGTCACATTTTTCATTCAATCCTTAAAAGACGACACTAAGCTTTATATAAAACGTCCCATAGTCAATCCTTGAACTACAAGACGTTACAAAAGGATAAATACGGCATCATACTTTTAGACATAGGAACCCAAAAACAAATGTAAGCCCAAGTCCGTATGTGTACTTGGGCCCGGTTATTATTTTCCTATAAATAGGTGTCCTATGTAATCGTTTTAAAGTGATGAAATACAAAATATTCTTCCACAAACCCGGTTATTAAATTCTACATGGTATCAGAGCAGGTTACGTTACGTACCTGTTCGAACTAAGGAATTCGGATCAAAAATCAACAAACTCGGATAACTAACTTCGAATACGAAATCATCACACACGAACTTGTGTGTTCGAATAAGCAACCATCAGCTCCCAACAGATAACTTGTTATTAGACCAGTATTTCAATACCCACGACTGATGCTATTCGAATAGAATTTCAACCAATTCGAATTGTGTCATTCGACCAGTATCTACCACTCGAACAGAAAAGAAATCAAAAACGAATTTGTTTAATTCGACTAGGATTACCATTCGACGAAGAAAACCTAGTACACGAATTCAAGGATTCGACTAGCCTGACCATTCGACCAGCTCCTTCGGATTTGAACACGGATTGTAAATCTTGGATTTAAACGAGAAGGATTCGGATTGCCTCTTCTGATTGTAAAACTTCGGATTTGAACGCGAAGGATCTGGATTACCTCTTCGGATTGTAAACTTCGGATGTGAATTGCCTCTTCGGATTGTAAACCTTCAGATCCTCCTCCACAAACCATCAGGCCCAATAAACAATTTTTTTAGGCCCAAAAATCATAAATTAAAGAAACTAGGCCCAAATCACAATTTAAACAATTTAAACAATTTAAACCACTATGGCTGACAACGAAAACAATAACTTTGCCGTACAACAAATAAATTTGCTTCGTAAAGGAGCTCGATACCAATTTCAAAACCCAAAACCTCCTTTCAAGAATCATCGGTCAGACAAGCCGTTTTTTCGAACTCAATCAAAGGTGGATAAGAGGAAGTTCAAGTGTGAAGAGTGTGGTATGTCGAAACACACCAAAGAACAATGCTTTAGGATCGTTGGATATCCAGAATGGTGGAGTGATAACCACAAAACCTCCAAGACTGGAAAAATTGTCGCCGTCATAGGCAGCAGAGAGATTAACGGCGGAGGAAAGAAGTTAATGTTAAACGTGCATGATTTCGAAGAGGAGAACGTTTCTTCCCGATTTGGAGAAGTTAATATTTCCACCAAAAACTCCAAGTGTAATTCATGGATTTTTGATTGTGGTGCCACTGATACAATGACGTTTGATATAACCGATCTAACGTCAAACTCGAAAGTTGACAAAACACGAATTCACACAGCTAACGGGGAAACTCTCCCAGTTAAAGGAGGGGGAACCATTGAAATATCGAAAGAATTAAGACTCTCGAGATGCCTTGATGTGCCATCATTATCACACAAGCTATTATCCGTTAGTCATGTTACGAAAGAATTAAACTGTGTGGTATTAATGCACCCCACTTTTTGCATTTTGAAGGATATCAGGACGGGAAGGATCATTGGGCGTGGTAATGAGAGACAAGGATTATATTACGTAGATGAAGTCACTCAACAAGGCTCAGTTATGCTGACTCATGGTTCAAACGATAGGAAAGAATGGTTATGGCACCGACGATTGGGACATCCGTCCACTGGTTATTTACGTCAGTTATTTCCGCATTTATTTCCTAAAAATAAAGATTTTCATTGTGACACTTGTATTTTGGCAAAAAGTCATCGACATACGTTTAAACCAAATGATACTAGAGTTGATTCACCTTTTTTGTTAATTCATTATGATGTTTGGGGTCCCGCTAAAATTGAAGGAGGACAAAATTTCCGTTATTTTCTGACATTTATAGATGATTGTACTCGAATGACTTGGACTTATCTTTTAAAAAATAAGTATGAAGTTTTTACGAAGTTCACATTCTTTTGTAACATGGTCAAAACCCAATTCAAAAGTGAAATCCAAATTCTCAGATCAGATAATGGGGGAGAATTTTGTAACACCTCCATGAAAACCTTCTGTCAAACACGGGAAAAATTATCCCTTAAACTTCGTGTGCTCACACGCCTGAACAAAATGGGGTTTCAGAACGAAAAAATCATTTTTATTGGAAATCACACGGGCTATTATGATTGAATCCCAAGTCCCAAAGTCTTTTTGGCCATAAGCCCTTGTCACTGCAACGTATCTTGTTAATCGATTTCCCACCCGAGCCCTAGCACTCAAAACTCCTCTCCAAACATTTTCACATTTCCATAAATTGCCATCAACTCTAACCCTCGAACCTCGAGTGTTTGGATGTTCTGTTTTTGTTCATATACCAAAAATAGAGCTTTCAAAACTTGATCCATGTGCAGAGAAATGTGTGTTTTGGGGTATGGTGTCAATCAACACGGGTATCGGTGCTACAGCCCCAGTAGACGTCACATGTTCACCACAATGAACTGTGACTTTCTCGAAACGGAGTGCTTTTATCATACCCATCTTCATGGTCAGGGGGAGAATGACAATGACGCATTAAGATGGATAAGTTGGGCACCACCTGTGCATGACTCTCCTACTGATATTCCTAATTCAACTGATAATCCTGGAGATTCTGATACTGATACTCCTACTCCAACTGATAATCCGGAAGATTCTGAAGACAGTACCAATGCCACCAGTAATGATCCTCCTCAACTGATATCCGAGGTAAGTGGTTTTGAATCTCCAGATATTCCAAATAATTATGATATGTGTGATGATGAACAACAGGTTGAGATGGAAAATCTAAGTGTGACCGAACCCACTCGGTATGAGCTTCCTCATAGATCAACTAGGGGGATTCCACCTAACAGATACTCACCTAAAAGAAGTTTAAGAGGACCAAGATATCCAGTTGCAAATATTGCAAGAAGGAACTTAGTCCCGGAAGCCATGTCCTTTGCAAACGCGATCTGTTCTGAAAGAATACCAACAAATGTTGAAGAAGAGCTTTAGTATAAAGAATGGAGGGAAGCAATTGGTACTGAACTTGAAGCCCTGAAAAGAAGTGAAACATGGGAAGAATGTGAATTACCTCCAGGAAAGAAACCTGTTAAATGTCGGTGGGTGTTCACTATCAAGTATAAACCCGATGGATCAATCGAAAGGTATAAAGCCCGATTAGTCGCAAAGGGGTATACTCAGACTTATGGAATTGACTACTGTGAGACATTCTCACCAGTAGCCAAAATTGATACTATTAGAGTTCTCTTCTCAGTTGCGGAAAACAAGGATTGGCCATTACACCAGTTCGATGTCAAGAATGCATTATTACACGGAGAATTAAATAAAGAAATTTACATGGAAACTCCACCTGGAATTCATGATAGCTCCGAGTCCAGTAAAGTTTGATGACTAAAGAAATCTTTGTATGGTTTAAAGCAACTCCCCGAGCTTGGTTTGTTCGGTTTACCACAGTAATGAAGAAATATGGCTACAATCAAAGCAATTCTGATCACACACTATTCTTGAAACGAAGAGGTAAACTCATAACCTGTTCAATAATCTATGTTGATGACATGATTATTACAGGAGATGATTCGGAAGAAATGACAAACTTGAAAGCCAATCTCTTCAAAGAATTCGAAATGAAAGATCTGGGAAGACTAAAGTATTTTCTTGGAATCGAAGTTCTAAGATCAAAGTTCGGGATTTTCATCTATCAAGGGAACTCCTGGACACGGTGTTCTGTTCAGAGCAAATGGGCACCTGAAGATTGATGCTTATACCGATGCTGACTGGGCAAGCGACAAAGGTAATAGGAGGTCTACATCAGGGTATTTTACTCTAGTGGGAGGAAATCTTGTTACATGGAGAAGTAAAAAGCAAAAGGTTGTCGCCCTCTCAAGTGCTGAAGCTGTATTCCGAGGAATAGCACGGGGATTAGCTGAAGTCCTATGGCTGCGAAAACTACTGTCAGAAATTGGATATCCCTCAGAAGAAGCTAGTAAGATTATGTGTGACAACAAAGCTGCAATCCAGATTTCAGGAAACCCAGTCCAACATGATCGAACAAAACATGTTGAAGTTGATAGACACTTCATCAAAGAAAAACTTGAAGATGAGATTATCGAGCTTCCGTTTGTTTCATCTAAAGATCAGCTTGCAGACATTCTCACAAAGGCGGTTACTGGAAAGATATTCGCTCACTGTCTTGACAAGTTGAGCATTGGAAATCCCACTACTCAGCTTGAGGGGGAATGTTAGACATAGGAACCCAAAAACAAATGTAAGCCCAAGTCCGTATGTGGACTTGGGCCCGGTTATTATTTTCCTATAAATAGGTGTCCTATGTAATCGTTTTAAAGTGATGAAATCCAAAATATTCTTCCACAAACCCAGTTATTAAATTCTACACATACTACAAACCAAAAATTGCATGACATCACTATTAATCGTTACAAGTAATCATCGCCTTCATATGAGAGATGCATGAAGTCAGATAAATTCTAAACATCAAGTCAAATTTCTAAAACTAGACCACCAGACGTCACAAGAATGCGTAGCAAAATGTCTCACTACAAGTTGCGCATTGCAATAAGTTACACGGTGAATATACAAGACGTCACCAAGGTGTCGCTGCAAATAATGATGATCACGTATTGTGATGTTGTTCTGGTGTGTAGTGTGCTTTGCTAGAAGCCTACTCCTCGCATCCCTATAGATACGTTCTTGCATTTTCATTTCAAACCATCATTTCATCTACACCTTACACCCCAAATTATTCCTACACAAATACTTTCTCTGTTCAGTTTTTCTCTTTAGTTTTTCTTTCCTTTTAAATCGCTTAATTAGTAGTAATTAGTAGGTAGTAGTATTAGTGAGTAGTGGTAATCTCTTCAATTAAAATAGCGGTTGAAATCGGAAAGATATGTAAAACGGGAAGATCGTAATTAAGTTACTAATATGAATAAAAAGGAAGTCTTCCTAGACCAATTTGTAAATCCTTCAAAGGAAATATATATTAGATTAGGTTAAACTAGTCTAGTTCCGCATACATACTTGGATTTCCTTTATATCATAATAGAATTAATCTTTGAAAAGTAAAAAGTGTGTTCAATATGTTTTATTGCAATCTGGCAAATCAAATCAAAGTGTTAAGAGTGTTTTAAGTTTTTTTGTTCTTTTTTTGTGTGTGTGTGTTAATCCCGTTTTATTTTGTTTCAAAAAAAAAAGTAATACTTCGGATAGAGTGACTACTACACGACAAGTATATTTGTTCGTATAGTTGTATAGCTTTAGTAAGTTCGGTTTTCGTTCTCTTGAAAACAATTTAATAAATACTTGTTTAAATTGTTAATAACTGATTACACTATTGCAAAGCAGTATATATGGGGCGTTTTAGTTCCGTTTGAACATTTTAAGAAATGATTTAATTCAAAGTAAAAACTGTTTAATTTATAAATAAAAAAAATGACAACTGTAAATAAAAACGACTAACAAAGGAATTATGGTTTTTAACAAATAAATTAAAAAAAAAATGTATTCACTTGGATCTTTACGTTTCCCTTAGATTTCAATGGTTTGAGTTCTAATTATCGTTTTGGGGATTTTATCTTGAATAAGCTACATAAAAATAGGTTTCTTTATCAAGTCACTTAAACCTACAATAGTTGGAAAGACACTACCAAACTATAAGTACATCAGGAGTTCTCCTAAATTGTCCATAGAGGCGGTTTCAGAAAAAATTTCAAAGGGGGTAAAAGTTATGTATATATCGAGTCGGGTTTTTGATTCCGTAGGATGGTTTCTAAAGGGTTATAATAATAAAATAAATCTACATTATATTTTACTTATGTTTGACTAGATTATAAGAAAATAAATAAAAATTTTTTTTTTGAACAACAAAAATACTAGAAGGGAGCTTCGGCATTGCCATCACCCCCGACTAGAATTTATAATTTTATTAAAAGGTTAGCAAGAAGCTAAAACAAAACATTACATAAGAGCATAGTTGGGGTTTCTAAACCAGTAAGACCAATCTAACTTCCTACGACCACGACTATTACACCAAATAAACACCAAGGAAACCATAGAATCAAAAATTGTATTCTTGGATGGTATATCCGAAGAGAAAACAATTTTGTTTCTATAATTCCAAATCAACCACCACAAAGTAAAAAAGGAAGCCATTACATAGTCTTTAATCTCTCGACGAGCCTTCAAGTCATCAAACCAAGTCTTCCATTCACTCCAAGAGTTAATAATAACAACCGGAAAATCCCACCATCGAAACAACTTCTTATTAAGATCCAAGGCTAACGAACATGAGTAAAAGAGATGGTTAACGGTTTCAGTCTTTGCTCTACAAACCGGGCACTCTATAGATGAAATTTCTATCCCTCTCAAGGACATATTAATACGCAAAGGCAATTTGTCTCTAGCCAATCTCCATGATAATAAATTTACCTTGATTGGTACTAATTTATTCCATAAAGTAGACTCTCCTTCTAAAGAATGTAGTTTTGAATCTATATATCTCCTTGTAGAAGCAACAGAAAAGCAGCCATTCAAATCCAAGGCCCAAGTCCAATGATCAGTACCTGTTCCCAACTGCAAAGACGAGAGAATTGAGTTCATACCTTCGAGTTGTTCACTTTCTACACCACCTCGGCAACCTCTCCTGAATGTAGTAGTAAAACCATGCAAAAGCTTTTCTTGAATTGTAGCATTTTTACTCTTCTCCAAGGCAAAGAGTCTAGGAAATTTGTTTTTTAAAACTCCACAATCAAGCCAGTTTTCGGACCAAAATAAAGTGTCACTTCCATCTTTAATCAACTTTTTCATTGGTTGCAATATGTTTATCCCGCTACTACGTAAGTCATTAATGCAGCGAAGGATGTCTAACCAAACCGAAGCACCTCCTGAATTGACTTCATGACCGATTTTCCCGTCTTCTCCATGTATCGCTTTAACAACCTGAACCCACAAGGAGTCTTTTTGTGTCTTAAATTTCCAAATCCACTTGCAAAGTAGCGCTCGATTAGTAGCAAATAAACTAGCAATTCCTAGCCCACCAATTTCTCTACTTTGTAATACGTTGCTCCAACTAAACCAAGAAGATTTACAGGAATTCATTTCAACACCACGAAAAAAGCTACTTCTAAATCTTTCTAAGCGATTAAGGATACCCTTAGGAACTCGAAAGATAGAAAAATAATATGAAGGAATTGCACTAAGAAAATAAATAAAAATTAGTGCTAGTTTAATAAGTTTATGCGAACTTACACAATTCTAATTTTATACATAGTAGAAAAGAATGAAAAGGAGTAGTTGATTTAAAATAGAGAAAAAAATTAACAATGCTTAGAATTAAACGTATAACCTCCAATTTAAAATCCAAACACTCTAACCCATGAACCACAAGGAGTTTTGTTTTTCATTTTTAAACTTTTTTCTTTTATACGTGTTTTTAAAGCGGCCACTTTTTCAATTTATCATAATTTTTGAAAATTTTACGTTAACTATAAAAATATCACGGTGGGCAGCCGCCTACTGTGTCCACCCTGTAAAACCGTCCCTGATTGTCCAGCTCTAAGTGTGCATTAATTACCTCACTTATGTATATGATTTAACCTAGCGACCTCGTGCTAACGAGTGTCTAACAACTACTCATTCTGACTATAGCTGTCTTGTTCGTATTAGTAACCAGATTACGATTACTCTCAACCTATCTCCGACTACAGTTTCAAGAAATAATTTTCAAATGATTTATTCAATTATCAATAACTAATAACCTTATATAAACGCTAGTTATGACATAAGATTACTAATCACGTAGAGTCAATAATCTAGAACTAATACTAAACAAGGATCGACGGTTAAACACAAACAATACTAATAGAATCCAATAAAACGTAAACTCATCCCATTAAAATCATAGCTTCCACAAATCCAAACAAATAACTTTAAAAAAATTATTTCATATTCAAAGTTTGATCATGAAAACAAATCAAATAACACATAGACATGTTTGATGATAATTTATGATTAAGCAAACCGTAAACAATAGCTAAATATTGAGTCTTCACCACTTGAAACTCCAAAAATCCTTCTTGGCAGCATTTCTCTCGAATTAGGTTAAAACTCACTTGTTGACTTCTGTTGACCAAGATACGAGTGGGCGGCTCATACTCTTGCTGATTGTACAACTTGCTTAATTTCACATGTTTTTCCATGGTTTTCAATTCGATTTATATAGCATCCAAGTAAACCTTATTCCTACATAAATAAAAGAAACAATACCCATATTATAGCAAAATGCGAAAATAACGAGCAAGAATACCAAGATATGGTTCATAAAATGCAATCAATAAAAACCATATCAAGACATATTAGGCGCAACACATGACCGCATTTGTACCTGAACCGTGAAAACTATTCAAAATATTCATGTGCTCCTAGAGCACATTCAAAATTCACATAATATGTAATGTGTATACGATGATCCTACTCATTTTATACGGTCTCTTTTAGGTCTTTTTAATCTATCTACGGTCGGAAAGTGGGACCTCATTAGACTTACCCAAAGTTTTGACCAACCTTAATATAGTCAACGACGAGAGAAAAGTGACACTATATTTAAATACAACTACAAAACTAAGATTATGATAAAAAAATTTGTCGGGTTTATAAATTTATTTATATTTTGAAAGTCCATAATTCATTGTTAAGGTCTTATATACAACATGGGCTTAGAAATCTATAAATTAATAATCTTGTAAGCTTTTGAGTCATTGACTTAAAGCTTATAAGCCACTAATTTTTTAGCTTATTGAACTTTTTCATTTTCGATAAACCATCAACCCATCAAATAGACTAAACTAAAGACTCCTAATACGAAACAAAAGGTCACATATACCTTGGTACAAATCGATCTCCTAGTGGTCACATTTTATAAAAAGTAAAAGATGGGTAAATCTAAAGGTAGTATAAGTGAAAGTTATGAAATATCACTTTCTAAGTATATTTAATGTGTCTAGTTGGATGAACCTAGTTTGTGTCTTTGTGACATAGCATTAGCAGACACAATCGAGCCAATGCCAACTTTATCTTTGAAGCATAAGCTAAAATCTTGTATTCATTATGCTCTCAATCATATCTCTTGGTTGCCTAACCCGCATGCTCCTTCTCCCACCCTTTCTCTTTCCATTACCACACCCCTATATAACACTCCCCTACCCCCACTCTTCTCTAATACCCATCCCAAACACAAATATATCTAACACACAATCTCAATTCCATGGCTGTTTCTGGTTTTGAAGGCTTTGAAAAACGTCTTGAGCTTCAATTCTCTAGTTACAATCCGGTGATCGGCATCGGTCTCCGGGAACTTGACTTCAAATCAGTTGAACAAATTCTTGATGAAGTACAATGTACTGTCGTTTCTGCACTTGGCAACCCGCACTTTGATTCTTACGTACTTTCTGAATCATCACTCTTTATTTATCCTACCAAGATCATAATCAAAACTTGTGGCACCACACAACTTCTGAAATCGGTTCAACCGTTCATTCATCATGCTCAAACTCTAAATCTTCACATAACCGCTCTTCGTTACACTCGTGGAAGCTTTATTTTCCCACTAGCTCAACCCCATCCTCACTCTAGTTTCCATGAAGAAGTTGTGTATTTGGAGGATAACATACCAGACAGTTTATGTTATAGAAAGGCTTCTATGATTCCATCAAAACTCACTTCTCATTCATGGCATGTATTTACCGCAGGAGCTCGAGAATATTTCTCCGATGATGATGGTTTATACACTGTTGAAGTATGCATGACCGATCTTGACCAAACCCTAGCTCAAAAGTTTTTCCGGTTTCCAAGCGATGGAAAAAATGCTGATTCTGCTGGAAGAGAAATGACGGAAAGTAGTGGTATTAATCGTATAAACCCTAATGCTAAAATATGTGATTTCGCGTTCGACCCATGTGGTTATTCCATGAATGGAATCGACGGTGACAGGTACTCAACGATTCATGTAACACCAGAAGATGGTTTTAGCTACGCAAGCTTCGAGTGTGTTGGCTCGATATACAACGATGACATGGCTGATATGGTAAAGAAAGCCGTGAAAGTATTCGGTCCAGGGACAGTTTCGGTGGCCACAACAAACGCAAGTCAAGACATGTGCATGAGAATCAAGTCTGGATTGGAGCAGCAGCTTGGCATGAAATCCCGGAGTTGTAGTATGGATGAGTTTCCAGCAGCCGGGAGTGTTGTCTTTCAAACATTTACGACTCGCCGGATTAATAGAATATAATAGACACCATAAACATAAGGGACCATTGGGTGAATTCATGATGATGACATGATGTTTCATGTCATTAGGATGGTGGGTTTGACTTGTGTAAAAAGTTATATTAAAATCGAAAAGAAAAAAAACAAGAAAAAAGAAAAATGGAAATTAGAGAGATGAGAGCTTTGATATGGCAAAAATTAGAGGGAGATGGTGAGTCATCATCATAATGTACCCCACTTTGGTTTGTCACGCCTAAGATTTTTGAGGAATGTGTTTTCTAGTGGAAAATAGTTTGTTCTCTAATATTCTTTTTAGTAAAATAGTTTTACTTTCTTCTTTTTTTTCTTCATGTTATTATCTTCTAATAATAAAAATTTTCATTATTTGTTATTGATAATATACATTAGGTAAATAGATTAAAGGTTTGTGAGGTTATCAGATGTTTTCACATCAGATGTTTTCATTGAGAATGATAGGATAATGGTTGTAAGTGACTAATACGACTTAATCTACCACTTAAATTTAGTACGTTCTTATTTTTTATTGTCATGTTCAAATAATCTAGTTTCGAGTTGGAGTTTCTAAAAACCTATGTACTAAATTGTTAATGCTTCGCAGTCGAGATCATGGATTTCGGACTGAATGCGTAGAAAGGAAGAGCACGTATAATAAACTTTTTCAAAATGTCAAGTTGTTTTCGTAATTACATATCTTATAACCACGCAATCGGGACAGATTTAGTGTTGGGCAACGAGGGCAGTTGCACTCATGAAAATTTTGATACAAAAGGTAATTTTTATCGAAAAATTTAACTTTTTTAATTTTTACCGCTTTATTAAATATAATATTAAAAAGAATTTGTTAAACAAAAGAGAAATACATTGTCATTTTATTTTATGTAGTGGTAAGACCCATTTTTTATGTGTAAGTGGTTATAGATTTTATCTTTTAACAACAATATTATTTTTTGTAATGATTTACTCTCATAAAAAAGTTTTCAAGCACCACGACAATAATCCAGAAAAGAAGTAAATTAGAGGGAACATCCTGATCTCTGGTGCCTTTGGCACCAGTGGTTGTCCACCTAACAAGGATAATTCCGGACAACTCTCCTAGCTCAGTAGGGCACCAACTAGAGGGGGACGAGCCGAGACTCGAACCCCTGATCTTACCCAGAGATCTCACTAGCATACCCAAGAGTTTTACGAAGGTGACTACCGTTGGGACAACAACCCAATAAACTCAATAGGAAATCTTTAATTTAAGATGTGAAAACTTTGTACATCCTATTTTAGATGGTCTTTACTCTTTTAATAAGAACTTACTATGTTGGAGTTTGACTTGAATTTAATTGGCTTAATAAGAAAATGACTTTATGTGGTAAGTTATAAGATGCGTGTTAGTTTATGATTTAATATAGACAACATGACTTAACAGAAAAAGTCATGTGAAGAATAAGTCATTGATTTATAATGTTTTCTTTTAAAAATTTATTTTATATTATTCAGACTCACTATTCGGCACCTAAAATAAACATTATTGATTTTTAGTTTATTCAGGCAATATTTATCTATACAGATATTATATCCATACATTATTTAAACAATAAAATAAATAAACGAGTCTTAAGTTACCCATGTAATTATCTTATTAATAATCAAATACTTATTCAAAGAGTTATATATTGGCACCTAGACAAAGAATGAACTTCACAATAATGGAGCTCATTATATAATTAAGTTCAACTAATTAATTTCGCATGCATATGCACGAGGGTGACAATACATAGGCGGCATCATATTATATATAAGAAAATTTCATGCGTCCTATTAAAATGAATACTTTGGTCTCCAACTTAGCAAAACTATACCCATCAAGGTGGGCTTGTTGGACATATAATGATGAATTTATGGTTTGATTAACCAAACGTTTTGAAATTCCTTAACTTAAACTTCTCTCCAAATTTAATTGTTCATTTATTTAAATAGTAGTAATGGTTCTAAACATATATAAGTATTACACTTTTAACCAATAGTCATTACGATGATAGTTTAAAAATTAGAAACATCTAATATTAAACGTAAGTCAAGGGTTCAAATCTTATCTCTTATCTTTTAGCCTTTTTCTAATTTGATTTACGGATCTGCCCCCATGTTAAGACCGGTTAGACGGAGCCTTGTTTATTTAATTTTTTTACATTATCAGTCAGTAAAATGTTATATGCATCTACTAAAATCTCTTTTAATTGGTTGAAACTTTGAAATATGGACATTAAACTGGACGAAGGGAGTAGTTAATAAGTGTTATGGATTTTGTTATGTGTAATATCATAGAATTTTAATAAGAGTAGATGTGCTACCAAAAATGTTAAAGTGTTATCAATTTTAAGCAAAATATATATGTTCGACCATACAACAATTTCAGTGTAAGTCGGTCCGAAGACTATACATCTCGTGTGTGACGATATATTTGAAGCTTGTGGATTCAAGTAAAGATTTAATTTATTACTTTTTCATGGAATCAAAAAGAGTTGTTGATGCTAATTTTATACATTTGGTCGGCCGTTTGATTAAGTTTTAATGTAATAGTTATTAACATTAAATTCAGTTACATATAAGTATTATAGAACAAAAATCTATAAATACGTAATGATTAGAAAGACATACAATGATATGCAATAAAATTTGATGGATTGAGAAGTTTCCCCATTTGGCGTTGTTGTTTGGTAACATAATCATGGTTCTTGTAAGTTGTAAATGTATTTGAGAGGGATAAGAGTTAGTAATGTTCACAAACTAACGACAAAATAAGTGACCTACCTTTGCATGCCAAAGGAACATTTCCACCTCATACACAGTGGCGGCCCTGGGGATGTGCTGGTCGTGCGGTCGCACGGGGCCTCCGATTTTTAGGGGCCTCCGATTTAAATTAAAATTTGTTTTTTTGTACAAGTTTACAAATTATCTTTGTCCCACATTTGAGTCACAAGAGAAAGAAGAGTTTAGTTTTTACTTTTGTCCCACATCGGTGGAAGAAGAAAATTATTAATTGATTAGATAGCTATAAATTAACTTACCTATGCCTTTGACAAACACACCGCATACTTTCAATTTCAGGTACGTATTTGATTATTATTAGAGGCCTCCGATTTTTAAGAGACTCCGATTTAAAAAAAAGTTGTTTTTTTTTTTTTGGTACAAGCTTACTTATCTTTGTCCCACATTTGTGTCACAATAGAAAAGAGTTTAGTTTTTACTTTTGTCCCACATCGGTGGAAGAAGAATATGATTAATTGATTAGATAGCTATAAATTAACCTACTTATGCATTTGAAAAAATCACACCACAAACTTTCAATTTCAGCTACGTATAATAGATGAATTTGCTTCAAAAAATGCTACAAGATCGATGTTTAGAAAATAATAATGTAACTCGTGTTTATTATAAAGAAAAATATTTATTATAAATTTTATAGGGCATCTTTTATTTTTTTGCACCGGGCCTCCAAAATGTCAGGGTCGGGCCTGCTCATACATACATACATACATAGATGTAAATATCATTGATTATTACATATATTATCAATATGCAAATAATGTGTAAACAGCAACAAAAGTTTGACCGTTCTAGAGGGTATCAATATTTCATTTGTGGCGTCTTTGAAAGAATGAAAAATTCAATGCCCTACGAATGGAAACCAATAGATGATGGTGATTATATCTTTATCTATATAAAGCTTGAGTCCCTTTTTGAATTTGAGTATTAATTACCCCATAATATAATAAATCATAAGTAATAAATTATTAATCAAAAGAAAGATTAAAAGTTTTGTCATAAATCATATTTAAGTTTAATCATAAAAACTAAAAATGAAAAACCAATAGTTTGTCATAAATTATAGTTTGAGTTTAATCACAAATAATTAAAACAAATTAATTTATTTTTAAAGTGAATGTAAGATGAAAAGTTTTGCCTTAAATTATAGTAAAACAATATTTATAAGGAGTCTTTTGATTTATTTAAAAATTATAAACTAAACACTATAAATAGACAAAATTATATTACAATACAAATCCTCAAATAGATATAAACCAAAACAACCAAACAAGGATATCATGTTTTTCTTGATGATCCATAGAAAAACATTATGAACCAAAAAAAGATAATGAAGGGCGGAGAAAGTCGTGTCAAAAATGCACTTTAAGACGTAGTTTCTATTTGTTTTCAATTATTGGGAAAATTGTCACAAGCTTTTGTGCATTTTGTATACATTTACCATGGTCTTTTGTTGGATTATTATTTTTAGTGTATTTAGTTGAATGATATCATTATTTTATTTATCAAATAATAGTTTAATTATAATTTATGTTTAATCTCATATCAATTTGTATAGTAAAGAATGTAAGAAAAGAAAGTGGTTATGAATGTTGTTCAAAAGTATTCCTTAAATTTAGAGTTACTATGTAATCATATAAAGATTTGTATACAATCTTAAAAGAAATAACATGGAGTTACAATTCTCACATATATTAACAAACTTTAATTAATTTTGATAAATCATATATTTAATTATCTGTATGAAATTTAAAATATATAATAAAAACAATACGAAAACATGTCTTAATGATCAAAAAAATGTAGTATCAAACTAAAATCAACATTTTATAAACATATATAAAATAAAAAGGTTAAAGTTATAACCCGTGCATCTAACGCAAACTAAATAAACTTAGCTAGACATGAGGACCAGTTTGTTCGATTAATAAGCAAATTGTTTATGTGGTGTGGTAGGATGCTGAAACAACCAAAACAAATAATGCACTCAGCAAATAAGTTTGTTTAAAATTTAAGCGTTTTATAAATATTATGTGCATCGGTTGTTTGATACAATGCTCAAATGGAATGGAGTAGCTTAACAATCCAATTTTGCCCATAGACTCACCAATGACTCAATCCCGGTGCAACGCACGGGTCGGCACGCCTCGTTCATACAAGTCTTAGGTCCTTTTCGAGTTGTGTCGGAACAATAATAACTACTAAAATAGGAGTATCAGTTACATATAATGATCGATCCGTATAAGGATCGATCCACATAAGCAATTAGGCATATTTGCATTGAACAATTGTACAATTATAATGGTATAACAACTCAATGAGATCTCATATCGAAGACATAAATTACAAAATAGTCGACTCAAGTTGTAGTTTTTGTTATAATTTGAAAACGACGGTGTTTGTCCCAATATTTTATTCTTGTCTCAGTTTTGTCCCTATTTGGTTAAATGAACCTACATTTAAATATGTATAAATTACCATTTTGTCATTTTTAAATCTACACTTTAGTCCCTTCAAGTCCACCACCTACACCATTCTACAATGGTCGGTCACATTATCACCCCACTGCCACCACAGACCCTCCCCAAATCCAATTTGGAAAATACAAACAAAAACCTTTAAAATTTGTGTATAAACCAAAAAACCAAAAAATTGAAACTTCAAATCATTCCAAGAAATAGTTTTTACAACATAATATTATGAACTACGGTTCTAAAATTAAAACCCTGATTGAATGAACGAAATACTTACAAATTTTGAACATGGTTTGAATTAGAAGAGATTTCAAATTGGAGCAAAGTAACCCTAATCGACATGTAACATAATATAGCCCTAATCATAAACAAAATTAGCTGCAGACCGAGTTAGTGCAGACTGAGTTGGAGCTCAGACTGAGTTAGGTGCTGACTGAGTTTATTGTGTTTGATTATGCATCGGGACTGGCTATGCTGACTGGGAAAAATGACTATTTTACCTTTCTGTTTATTTTTATATTGAATTTCGTACAAAATCCAAATTAACCATAAATCCAAATTAAACATAAATCCATATGTTTTACAAAATCCAAATTAAACAAATTCAAATGTCTTACAAAATCCAAATTAAAAAAATCCAAATTAAACATAAATCTTTTCGATTACAAATAGAAACATACTGAAATTTATAGAAGAATTTTTAACTTCATCGCGATAAAGTTCTGAAGATTTTGTTTTTACATTTTTATAAAAAAAAAACCAAGAGACTTTCTAATTTAATGATCTTATATATTTTGTTTTTTACATATTTGACTAAAAATGACACTAAAAATAAAGAAAGTCTGATGATCTGATAATTTATATTTTCTTAACGCATGTAATAAAATCAGAATAAAGAAAATCGTCACATCATTAATCCCATTTCTCGATTTTTAGTAGGCAAAACTTTTTGACACAATCAACTTCGCTCGGGTTGTCCGGACTAAATTAATAAGTATCTCAATTTGTTGGTAAAACTTGGATTAAACCAGTAATTAAACTTTTAAGTCCACCATATTCTTTCTCTCTCTCATCTTTGGGTCTGAAATTACCAGATTAATCAAATCTCTTATTTACACCTACAATTACACCTACAAACACACAAACATCGAGCTACAAGTCAAATTTGAGTCCATTTCTTCACAGATTTCATCTCAAATTAGCTCAAATTGTTACAAATTGAGCTCGAATTTGTTCAATTGATTTGAGTAATTAGGTCAATTAGTGAAATAACTGGCGATTGGAGTACAGATTGCGATTGATTTTGATGAACAATGAATTTTAATTAGGTGAATTTGTGTAGTTGAGAAATTAGTAATGAGGATGAGGTTTATTGTGATGGTGGAGGTAGGTTGTTGGGTTATAACTTAGATAAAATAGTTTAACTCCTAAACAATACTTCTAACAACGGGAAAAGTAACTTAAAAGATTAATACGGAAGTTATTAAGAAGTTACTGCGGAAGAAAAGTTAGTGCGGCTGTTCAACCAAGTTACTACCGAGTCTACTATTGCTACGGATGAAGTCAAGTTACTACGGTTATACAAAGTTACTACGGAAGACCAACTTGCCGTGCAAGAATAATCTAGTTAATAGAGTTATAATTAGATTATGTTTCCTTTTGTATTTAGATAGAGTTTCCTTATTCTAGATAACGATAGTTCTAGATAACGATAGATGTAGTTTCCTAGTTTATCTAGGCTAGCCTCAAGGTCTATAAATATAGATCCTTGTAGAATAGAAGAAACACGTTGTATTGATATTCTGAGTTAATACAATTGAGGCTTAACATCCGACAATATTATTGTTTGTTCTTTATTATTATTCTTACGATATTCTATTGTTCGATAACTCGTAAAAATTGAAGTGTTCATCCGCTGCTGAACTTCTTCAATAGATCAAGATCTTAACGAAGGGAAACTATTAGTTTACATTAGCTAATTCGATCCTGACAAGTGGTATCAAAGCACATGAGGTGCTTTAGATCCATTGATCAACGAGTTGATAGTCCTCATAAGCAAGAATCAATATAACCATCATGACTGAAGTTGCAATCGGCAAAGTTCCCGTTCTAAACAACAACGAATTTGACTTATGGAAGCTACGAATCAAGCAACACATCCTGTTGTCTGACTATACAGATTGGGATGTTATCATTAATGGTAACAAACCTTCTACATCTCACGGAGCTGATGGACAACCTGGAGTCCTTACTCGTTCAACCTTGACCGATTCAGAACGAAGAGAAAAACAAACGGAGATCAAGGCTCTCAGTATTCTTCTAATTGCCATCCCCAACGAATACCAATCGCAATTTGAAGAATATCAAGATGCCAAATCGCTATGGGAAGCATTGGAGAAAAGATTCAGCTGACCAAAGAATACCAAGAAGAACAAGAAATCTCTTCTTAAACAGGAGTACGAAAACTTCAATGCCCTGAAAGACGAAAGAATGACTCAAACGTTTGACAGGTACAAAAAGCTCACAGGAGAGATGATCAGTGCAGGAATCAAGTATGAAAAAGATGACATCAACCGAAAGTTCATAAGAGCTTTAGGTAAAGAATGGAAAATCTACACGGTCTCCCATAGACAAGGAGACACGTTGGAATCTTTGGAGCTGGACGATCTTTACAATGACCTAAGAGTCTTTGAGGCAGATGTGGAAGCAGACAAACCTAACAGCAGCAACCACAGTATTAACAATGTTAATACTGACCTTGTTACAACTTCTGGCTGACCAAAACATGAAATTGGAGAAGAGATTTCGTTCGAAGCCTTCATCTCACAAAGCTCAAATCTCATAGACGTAAAGCAGATACATCAAGACGACTGGGATGAGATTGACTTAAAGTGGCAATCTGCCATGCTGGCTTTACGTGCAAGAAGATTTGTAAACAGAACAGGGAGAAGGTTCAATCCAAGAAACAATGAACGAATTACTTTCGATAAAAGCAAGGTGAAGTGCTACGATTGTAATGAACCAGGTTACTTTGCTAGGGAATGCCCAAACAAGTCAAAACCCAACAATCCACGAACCACTCAAGACAACAATCAGAGTGCACTTATGTCACAGGACATATTTGGATACAATCGGAGTGACTTAGCTGAAGAAACAAGTCAAAACAGGGCGCTAATTTCTGAAGAACAAAATCCCGTTTCTGCGGACAAAATTACTACTGTTCACCATGCATGCATAGCAGTAGTAATGGATAATGCGGAAACCGTTTCTACGGAGAACACAGTTACTACGGAGCTAGTCTATACTGACCTGGGAATCACAGAAATTGGAAACAACGTTCTTGGATATGACTGGAATGATGACAATTAAGAAGCAACTCAAGACGATGCTCTTATGGCAATTGACTCATCATCAACAGATCCTGAAACTCCATCTCTTATGGCCGAGGTAAATTCTAAACTATGTTCTTCTGAGTGTAAAGATATAATTGTTAAATATAAAAATCACAATCAATTAATGAGTGATTCAATTAAGATCTTAGAAGAAAAAAGACGATCAGCTGCTAGGGTAATTGATAACTTAGAAAATCAGATTAAGTCACACAAAATAAATGAACAAAGTTATCAAGAGAAAATTAACCTAGTTGAATGGCAAAGAGAGGATTTACTAGTTAAACTTAGGATGGCTAGAGAAGAAATCAAAAGATTAGAACAGAAACATGATAAAGTTGAGTTAGATGTAGGGAAACTAGAACATGCTTCAAAATCAGTTAATGACCTAATTCAACATCAAATACATGGAAAAATAAAAGTTGGCTTAGGTTACAAAGAAGTTGCCCCTCCATTTAACCAAAACTACATCCCTCCATCCTTAGATGAACCTAGGATTCCCATATCTCAGACACCACCAACAGAATCATTCAACGTTGATCCAATCAACTATGATGAAGTTCTGATTGAGGACCTTGTCGAAGAGAGCAAACTAAACATTGTGAAAGATAAGGATATTCCCCTTGAAAATCACTTAATCACTATAGAAGGTGTTACTCAACATTCTTCACAAAGTCTAGTGTCCATGCCCCCCAATGACCTTATCAAGAAGGTAAAAACACCTACTGAAAGCAAGACCAAAACAGCTCCTAAGGAAAAAGAAAAGACTTGGACACATATAGGTAAAAGAGGAAATCAACGTAATATGAACCAAGTAAAAGCTCAAAAAGGTCAAATTGTCAAAAATTCAGTGAAGGGATGTTTTATATGTGGAAAACTGAATCACTATGCAAAAGTTTGCTATCATAATCCTCAAAATCAAAAGCAAGTGATTCAAAAACCACACCATGGGTTGGGATATACAAGACAGGTTGTACACAAAAACAAGATCATTCCCAATAGTAACAAAACAAAAAATGTTACTAAAAATCCAAAAAGAAAAAGTGTTAACCAAAACGTATTTTCTAACCGTCGAAATAGAGTTCCTACTGCTAGACAAAATTTTGTTTCTACTGCCAAACTTAACACGGAAAAATATAATAGTGTTAATACTGCTCGTGTTAATACTATGAAAAATAATCGTGTTAATGTGGCTCATCTTACTACTGCCAAAGGTAACTTAGTTACTACGGTTCATGTCAACAATGTGAAACAAAAGAATGTCAAACCAGTATCTATTCCTACTGTTAAACCAAAACCCGTTCACAATAAAATTGTTCCAAATGTTAAACAAGTGTGGCAACCAAATATCAAAGTAACTCAACCACCTGTTCCTCTTGATTCCTCAAAACTAGTTCAAAAGAAGGTGAGTTACTTTGATGAGATGGGAAAACCCAAGTCAGCCTTGGCTTGGGTTCCCACCAGAAACTAACTCCTATTGTTAATGTGCAGGTTCAGCCAACAAAAGAAAGTGAGAACCGTTGGCATGTAGATAGTGGCTGTTCCAGGCACATGCAGGCAACATGTCATGCCTTCAGGACTTTGAGAGGTTCAATGGAGGATATGTTGCATTTGGAGGCAATCCAAAAGGAGGAAGAATTTCTGGGAAAGGAACAATCAACAATGGTACACTACACTTCAAAGACGTGTACTATGCGCAACAGTTACAATACAATCTGTTGAGTGTCTCTCAAGTTTGTGATGAGAAACACACAACCATATTCACTGCATCTGAATGTATCATTATGAAGCCTGGATATGTTATATATGAGAGTATGATCTTACTCAGAACACCAAGAAGAGACAATGTCAAAGGTTCAACTTAATTCATACGAAGCATGCTTTCTCTCAAAAGCAACGTTAGATGAATCCACCCTATGGCATAGGAGAATGTGCCACATGAACCTGAAGAAAATCAACAACCTAGTTAAATCTGGCTCTGTTAGAGGTCTCCCCAACAAGCAGTTTAATCTTGAGGACAACTGCTTGGCATGTTTGAAGGGTAAGCAACACAAATCTTCTCACAAGACAAAGGAGATTAACACTAACACCACACCTTTACATTTACTCCACATGGATCTATTTGGTCCTACCAATGTAAAGAGCATTGCAAAGAAGTCATATTGCCTTGTCATCACTGATTACTTTTCAAAATACACATGGGTGTACTTTCTGCGAACCAAGGATGAAACAAGTCAGTTGCTCATCACCTTCATCACCAAGATTGAACATCAAATTAACCTCAAAGTCAAGAAAATTCGATGTGATAATGGCACGGAATTCAAGAACCAAGTGATGAATGACTTATGTGACAAGAAAGGAATAGAGAGGCAATTCAGTGCTGCTAGAACTCCTCAACAAAACGGGGTTGCTGAACGAAGAAATAGGACATTGATCGAAGCAGCTAGAAGCATGTTGGCAGACTCCAACCTACCCATCTTTTTCTGGGCAGAAGCAGTTAACACTGCCTGCTATGTTCAGAATAGGGTCTTTCTAGTCAAGTCTCACAACAAAACTCCATATGAACTCCTCCATAAGAGACAACCTTTGATCAGTTTCCTAAGAGCTTTTGGATGTCCTTGTACAATCTTAAACTCTAAAGACTATCTTGGTAAGTTTGAGAGCAAAGCTGATGAAGGAAATTTCGTTGGATAATCATCCCAAAGCAAGGCATATCGTGTTTATAATCACAAGATAAAGATAATAGAAGAAAGCTCCAACGTGACCTTCAATGAACATACTTACACCAAGAAGGGTCAAGGACATGATTGGGTGTTCGATTTGGATGCATTAACCAAATCGCTGAACTCTAACTTTGAGTTTCAATCTTCTTCACTTCCTACGGATCATGTTACTACGGCACCCTCTATTCCTACTGATCCTCCTACTACGGAGCCAGTTACTACGGCTCCTATTATTGGTACTGCCAGATTGGATGTTATGGAGTACATCAATCTTCCTGTTTCTTTGGAGGATCCCATTCAACTTTTTGATCCTATCTCACCAGATGAATCAGAAGCTTCTCATCAAGAGGAAGCACCTACCAATGAAGATGAAGCTGTACCACCACATTCACCCAATGCCAAGGATGATACAACACGCCCCTATGGTGTTCCCCACTTAGTAGAGGAGGATGAAAATGGAGTTAAACAAATTGTCACTGAAGAATTTGAGTCATACACTGATGACTTACCCTCTTCAGTTACTACTCCTCCATCTACTGCTTACTACCCAACCAATGATATGCCCGATTTGAATGACACAAACTTAGGCGTTGAACTAAGACTTGAGAAGATCCCATCTTCTCGTGTTGCAAAGAACCACCCACCTTCTCAAATAATTGGTGATCTTGACTTCTCAATGGAGACTAGAAGTTAAACTAAGTCCAAGAAGGATCATGTGGCTCTTCTTAACACATGTCTGTTTGCCTGCTTTCTCTCTCAAATGGAACCAAAGAAAATACAAGAGGCATTACTGGTTCCACATTGGATAGAGGCATGTCAAGCTGAGCTACTACAATTCAAGATTCAAGGAGTATGGGAATTAGTGGAAGTCCCATTAGGCAAGAAGGTGATAGGCACACGATGGATCTTCAGAAACAAGAAGGATGAAAGAGGCATTGTGATCAAGAACAAAGCTTGACTAGTTGCACAAGGCTACACACAAAAATAGGGAATTGATTATGAAGAGGTCTTTGCTCCAGTAGCTATGATTGAAGCCATCCGATTGTTTCTAGCTTTTTCCTCCTTCATGGGATTCAAAGTCTACCAGATGGATGTCAAAAGTGCATTTCTTTATGGATTCATTGAGGAAGAAGTCTATGTCAAACAGCCTCCTGGTTTTGAAGACCCTCAACACCCACACAAAGTGTACAAACTGGTCAAAGCTCTATACGGGCTACATCAAAAACCAAGGGCTTGGTATGACACACTTTCGGATTACCTTCTTCAAAACAATTTTCAAAGAGGAAAAATTGACAAGACCCTTTTCTTCAAGAAATCCCACTCCGATATTCTTCTTGTTCAAATATATGTTGATGACATCATCTTTGGCTCCACCAAAGATGCTTTGTGCAAAGAGTTTGAGGAATTAATGCACACTAAGTTTCAAATGAGTTCAATGGGGGAACTCACTTTCTTTTTGGGTCTCCAAGTCAAGCAGAAGGACGATGGCATGTTCATCAGCCAATCCAAATATGTCAAGGACATCCTCACAAAATTTGGATTCTTGGATGCCAAGGTTGCAAGCACTCCAGTTGAAACTCACAAACAACTGACGACTAATCTTGAGGGGGAGGATGTGGACATACATAACTATAGATCAATGATTGGATCCTTAATGTATCTCACAGCTTCAAGACCAGACATCATGTTTGGAGTTTATGTTTGTGCAAGATATCAAACAAGACCCAAGATGTCACACCTAATTGCAGTTAAGAGAATCTTTCGTTACCTAAAGGGCAAGCCTAACTTAGGCTTATGGTATCCTAAAGACTCTCCCTTTGATTTAATTGCTTATACTAATAGTGATTATGGTGGTGAAAACTTAGACATGAAATCAACAACAGGAGGATGCCAATTTATTGGTTCAAGACTGGTGTCATGGCAATGCAAGAAGCAAACAACGGGGTCCACCTCTTCCACAGAAGCTGAATACATTGCCGCTGCTAGTTGCTGTGCTCAAGTGCTATGGTTACAAAATCAAATGATGGACTATGGCTATTCTTTTATGAACACACCAATCTTCATTGACAACCAAAGCACTATAAGCATCATCAACAATCCAGTCAAACACTCCAAGACAAAACATATAGAGATACGCTTCCACTTCATTAGAGATTGTAACGAAAAGAAATTGATCCATGTTGAGAAAATCCACACTGACAATCAGCTTGCTGACCTTCTCACAAAAGCATTTGATGTGGGAAGATTCACATTCTTGATTACAAGTATTGGAATGATCAATATGGATTGATATCAACATCCTTTATCTCTTAGTATTTCTATTTTTAAAGTCCCTTAGAGAAGCAGTAGTAACCTTATGATAAACATCAAGTGCCTTACTTTTTAGTATTGTACTATGTTACTACTGCAACATTAATAGTAAAAACAAATTTTAACCAAAGTATGATTAGTACGGCCAAAATTGTCAGTATTAAGGGAAGGTTTAACTACTACTGCCCTTAATCTAATAATACGGACGGAATGATTAATACCTTCTAGTATTGGAGTTACTACGGACCTTCTGTTAATACTGCCAGTAATTCACATTACTACCGACAATCCAGTTACTACGGCCCATGTAACGTTACTACGATCATTAAACTACTTACTACAGTTATTATTTGTTAATACTGCAAATCACCGTATTATAAGGTTTCTTAAACAATAAGTATTCCTTAATTAATGGTGATTTGACAAGTCCAAATACAACTTAAAAATAACTTTTACACGTGGCACTTGGCTATTGGACCTAATTTTTAAACTTCCGGCGGGAGGTACATCTACAATTGACACGTGGCAACCTCCAATTGGACCTTTGATTTTAATCATCACCCGCGTCAAATCCCAATCGTCAAGTTGTTACATTTTTTACCGTATAAATAGGGATTCTTTGAACCGTTTTATTTACTTACCTTTCTTAAGAACCCTAAACCTTCTAAAAAGTTACCGTTGTAAACAAAATTTCTATATTTTCTTTCAATCTTTGCTAAATCCAGTTTCTAATTGCTTGTCATACTTTGAATCGTTTCCATACTCTATTAACAATGGCTGAATTACAGTTTCACAAAACCCACAATATGGTGGCTTTCTTGACTAAACTAGATGACCATGTTGTTTTTCATCCAATTATCGATTTCTTGAATCGATCCAATATTAAACTGGCGCTGACAATCAATCCTGAAATCAATGAAACACACATAAAGGATTTTTGGACCTCCGCTGAACTCAATCTTGAGGGGGAGGTACCTGTTATCAATGCCATAGTGGATGGCAAAGAAATGAGAATTTCGGAGCAAACATTGCGCACACACTTACAACTCCGTGATGCGGCAGGTACAACTCATCTCTCTAATGAAATTCTTGTTGAAAATTTTGAAAAATTGGGATATGAGGTGGACTTAAACATCTCAACTTTTCATAAGGCAAAAATGTCCCCCCAATGGAAATTTTTGTTGCATACTTTGCAACAATGTCTATCCCAAAAGAGGACAAGATGGCATGAAAGTAGCTCTTCTCTAGCTACTGCCATGGTATGTTTGGCCACAAACCGTACATACAACTTTTCAAACTTAATTTTTGAGGGAATGAAGTGGAACTTACTACACATAAAACATAAAATTTTAATGTATCCACGATTTCTCCAACAAATTTTTAACTGTGAACTACAAGATCTTACTAGATCTGAAAATGTTTACTTTTCTCATGCCCACACAAAGAAAGTTTTTACAAACATGAGGACATTTAATAAAGGTAGTTCTTCTAATGTGACCATTGTTCTCTACAATGATGGTGGTCACAGTTCCTCCCGCTGAAGGACAAGTGACTTCACCTCTGTCCCAACCACCATCTACCATTGTCACAACCAGAAGCACTACTGCCATATCTGTAGCAAATGCTGAGGTTAGAACCCATGAGGTTACAACTACAGTTTCTACTGCAAGTGTATCTCCAGTTGCTACTGTGATTTTTACTCCAGTTGCTACTGCACCAGTCACCACTTTTGTGACTACCCCCACAGTTTCTACACCTCTCCCACCATACAAAGTTGCTTTCAAAAGAACCAAGAGGGTTCCTCAGCCTCTTGTGTCTCAAAGTACCCACACACTCACACTCAAACATCATTACCTGAAACATCTTCAGGAATGACACCATCTTTAGGGGAAAACATTGAGCATACCCCCTTGCTCACTGTGGTGGTCCATTAGGAGGGGGGGTGACCATGTGGAGAGGGCTGATACTACTGCATCATTCACTTCTCATAGTAAAGCTCAGGACAGTATCAACATCTTTAAGACCCAAACCACGGCAACACTAACCTTTGATGATGACTGGTTCTCATCATTGGAAGGTGGTCCCTGGCGCCAAGAGACCATGGTAGAGATACATGTTCCTGCTAGGCAGGAGAGTTTCTCTACACCCTATGATCAACCACCTGTTGGTACCCAACAGGAAAGGGGTGAGGGCAGATTTACTTTAACCAATGAATTGATGGACATGTACAAAACAGTCATAGCTAGGGTGGATAAACAAGAGGAAACTCTTGCCACTCTCACAGGTTTGGTGCAACAGTTGCTGGCTCAGCAGACACTCATATCTGCTCAACTATTGCCCAAAAGAACCACCACACTCAACATTGGAACTTCCCTAGACCATCAAGTTCTTCATCCTCTGATGATTCTCCTCCAGCTGACAAAAAGGGGGAGAAAGAACATGAAACACATATTTTATCATCTGAGGAGACCATGGGAGAAGAAAGAAAGAGTGAAGAAACTGTCATTACTGCAACCTCCCAACAATCTGAAGACATGGAGATTGATAGTACTCCTAAGGGGGAGACAGAAACTGAAGACATGATGGTGGATGAAGAAGGATAAAGAATGGTGGTAGATGACACCACTGAAATGGAACAAGTGCTTGAGGGGGAGCAAATGGTTGAAGAAACAGTAGAGCAAATGGTTGAAGAAACAGTAGAGGGTGAGCATACAAGGGAAATTGAAATGGAAGACACATCATTTTCTACCAACCCTACTAAATCCATGATTGCTACGGACCCAATAGTTACTACTGCTTGCCAGACAGTTGTAATTGATACGGAGATAGTTGTTACGGAGAAACTTACTACGGATGTTGAAATGGTTCCTGCGGATACCGTTACTACGGAGAGCCCTCAACCACAGTTGTTAACAGCTACTCCTCCAACATTCTATCAAGCTTCTCAAAACTTTCAAGCTATTCCATCTGAATCTACAACACTCACAACCACAACATCTGAAGCTCCTGCTCCTACCTTTGATCAACAAGTTGCTGCGGATGAGCTAATCCATCAAGAAATGACAAGAACAACTGTTATGACTGATGAGTCCACTTTAGCATCACAACTTGTCAAGATCAAAGAAGACAAGAAGAAACAAGAAAAGGAGAGAGCAGAAGCTGAAAGGAAGAAAATGATAGCTGCATCAGTTGCTAGACAAAGAGCAGCAGCAGCTGTTGATGCTCAATCCAAAGAAGGTTCACTTACTTTTCCTGAACAACAAGTTGGTGTTTCTGTGTCTACAGGTAGATGGGGTTACATTACTGTGAATGGAAAGCTTCAAAGAGTAAACCTTGATGATCCAGAACATAAAGATAAAGGCAAGGTGATAGTTGTGGAGAAATCAAAAGCGGAGAAGAAGGAAGAAGAAAGGCTGGAAAGAGAGAAGGCTGCAGCAGAAAGGGATGCTAAAAATATGCTAGCAGAGTTGGAGAGGGAAAAACTTGAACAAGAATTAGCTACGACCGAGTTCTTGAAAAATCTGGCTGCTGAAGATGAACAGGCTGAAAGAGAAAGGCAAAGGAAAATAGCCGAGGAGGATGAAACTCATGCTAGACTGAATCAGTCACCTACTCAGTCTCAAAAAGAAAAGCTAAGGAAGATTGCTGAGAAGGATGCAATCCGTGCCCAAGAGATGGCAAATGAGGAAATTCTGGAAGACCTTTTTCTTAAAGGTCAAGAAAAGGCTGATGCTGAGCTTGCCAGAAAGATGCTTGAAGAAGATGAACTTATGCTCAAAAAGCAAGCCAAAGCCAAAGCCAAGCCTGAGAAGAAGAAAGTGTCTGAAAAGAAAGAGTCCTCAAAGGCCAAGCTAGCTGAAGATAGGCAGAAATTTACCTCCTATCTCAAGACAAAAGGTTACAATGGCAGGTCTTTAGGACCTATGAAGTTGGCTAGCATTTTGGAACTAGTGGATAAGGAGAAGAAGAATGATGCTAAGAGGAAAGCTGCTCTTGCCAGAATTCAAGAGAAGAAGAAGCAAGACACGGAGAAGGCCATGAAAGCTGCTCTTGAAATTGGCAGAAAGATCATTAATGAGAAAGAACCTGGTAGTACTGCTCCTGCTACGGATAAACCAATTGAGAAGCCTAAGAGAAAGAATCTAGCATCAAAAAGGATCGCACTTGCCAAAAGACAAAAGATGGGAGCTGCTACTGCTTCAACAACTTCTCAAGAAAGTACTAACATTCCTTTTATGAATGTTAAACAAGAACCTGTTAGTGTGGAAGAACAAGCTCCTAAAGCTACTCAAGAAGATTGTTCATCATACATTAATCATGAAGAAGGACTAAGGTTTACTCCTATAGCTATGAAGCCTCCTCTGATCATTGACTGGAAATTTCTTGGTGGGCAAATGGGAACATAATACGAAGTTACAAGGCAAGACAAATCAAAGACAATAATTCCAGCCTTCCACCGAGCAATAAGAGATTTTGACAGAGATGACTTAGAGAGAATGTACCAAATAGGAAAATTCAAATATTCTCATCGAAGAGGACAATGCTCAGGTACGGATCATGCGATGGATTGTTTATGTGGTCTGTTTGAACCAGGATACGTGAAGAAAAGTTCAGTATTCAAGAAGGGAGGTCCATCTAATCTAGTAGTCAAATGGTTCGTTTATGAACGAAGTGGTGTCTACTCGATAGTAAGAAAGGAGGGAGCCATGGAATTTTACTTGGTGGATAAAAGATATCCACATGGACTGAAGACTTTGGAAGAATTGATACAAATCAAGCTAAATGGACTTATTGATTCAAGAATAACACATGAACTAGTTTGGAGAATTCTGGAACAAATCACAGACGAAAGAACAAAAGGGAAGGACGCTGATTGGCAAGACAAGGAAGAGCGAAGAAAGATGTAATTAACTTGAAGTAGTTACACTTGTTTTGTAATGAAGTAGTTAATACGGTTGAAGCATTGAAACTTGTACTTTTGATTTGATATAAAAGTTCAAGGTTAGGGGGAGATTTTTGGGTTATAACTTAGATAAAATAGTTTAACTCCTAAACAATACTTCTAACAACGGGAAAAGTAACTTAAAAGATTAATACGGAAGTTATTAAGAAGTTACTGCAGAAGACAAGTTAGTGCGGCTGTTCAACCAAGTTACTACTGACTCTACTATTGCTACGGATGAAGTCAAGTTACTACGGTTATACAAAGTTACTACGGAAGACCAACTTTCCGTGCAAGAATAATCTAGTTAATAGAGTTATAATTAGATTATGTTTCCTTTTGTATTTAGATAGAGTTTCCTTATTCTAGATAACGATAGTTCTAGATAACGATAGATGTAGTTTCCTAGTTTATCTAGGCTAGCCTCAAGTTCTATAAATATAGATCCTTGTAGAATAGAAGAAACACGTTGTATTGATATTCTGAGTTAATACAATTGAGGCTTAACATCCGACAATATTATTGTTTGTTCATTATTATTATTCTTACGATATTCTATTGTTCGATAACTCGTAAATATTGAAGTGTTCATCCGCTGCTGAACTTCTTCAATAGATCAAGATCTTAACGAAGGGAAACTATTAGTTCACATTAGCTAATTCGATCCTGACATAGGTCCGTAGGTCTGGATGATTGACTGATTATGTGGTGAAAGTTGAGAAATAGTGTTGGCTGGAGGAGGAGCGGCTGTAGAGAGAAGGGTAGTGGGATGGAAATTAACATTGGTCTGCATTTATTCAACACAAATTCAGTCCTCGATTTGGTTATGTGGTGTGGACCGAGTCCGAGCTATCTGTGCCTTATCAAACGATCAGACCAAGGATCGAGTCCGTGGTCTGAGTCCGGGTCCATGGTCCGTGGTGATCGCAAACAGGGCCTTAGTCTTAACAAATAAACTAAAAATTAAATTACAACATTGTTGATGTCGGCGATGGGAGAAGTAACAAAATAGAAGTGACAGAGGGAAATGTTTTGTGTGGATGAATTATATAAAGACTACATTCACCGGATTTTAGAGTGGTGATGTTGGTGCTCGTGTAGATAAAGGGTTTGCAATTTAGGTTTAATATTAGCCACCTTTCATTCACCGATAATGATTCTAATTAATTGGAGAAGAGAGTAGCCCGATATCAAATCAAAACACTATACTTTCTCTTCATCGATAATGATTTAAATTTAAGTTTAATTATTTTCCACCTCTATAGGTATATATCTAATCAGATTGTCAAACAACATGCAGCGGAAGCAATTAGAATCAAGCACATAATCAATATTAACTAAGTTAAGAATTATACATTTGTTGTTGATTTACCTCGTTTAGGATTTATAGTGAGATCATACTACAGACTTGTACACGACACCTTCTTTAGCAACATACTTATACGCTAGTACACATTTATTATCACCACAACTCTTGAACTTGATAAAAAAAAAACCGAAACCCTTTGGGTTTTGTAAACCGATCGAACGGAAAAAAGGAGAGGATTGATGAGGCTTAAGATCCTAATCGATTTATGGTGTAGGAAAATAATGAACTCGGTGTTCCTTATATAACCAAGCAATGCCTTGGAGTCCAAATTGTATTATAATTATGAAACCTCTGTAATTACATAATACATCCTCCAATTTATTAAATATTACGCTCAACATATTAAGTAATAGATATTAGTAAACCTATGGTCGTGTCTAAATGTGAATGTGTGTGTTAGGTGTGATCAGTCTAGCGAGAGAAACTAATTCTAGAGAGGGAAAGTGGATTTAGCATTAAGCACCATTCGTTACATTAATCACACCCCACACTCCTATTTATAGGAGTGTGGGGACTTAAACAAAGACTTCCTAAGTAATTACATTTATGCCCCCAATAACAACTACAAATACAATGTTATGAATATTCTATTCCTAACAATTCCCCCTTATTTGTAGTTGTTCAAAATATGAAGTCTTTGTCTTGAAGCATCTCCATTTTTGTTATCTTGAACGCGTAGATGCTTGATTTGATCTTCAACCGCAACTTTGGATTTCATCAGAGTAGCTTGTAATCTTTGATACTTTTGTATCAAAAGATAAGCTGCTTGAAGAATCATTTTCTTTTCTCTTGAAAGCTTAACCTTGATGTTGTATTGAATATGGCATTGATGAAGTATTCTCGAAGGTCTTGCGCTTTGAAGAAGTCTTAAAAACCTACTCACCCAAAAGGTCTTTTTGAAGAGCTTTGAATGATAGTCTTAATGATCTCCTCCTTTATCTTTGTGATCTTCAAATTCAACTTTAGATTTCATCAGAGTAGCGTTTAAATCTTTGAATTGTAGAAAGCACACTTTGAAAGTTGACTTGAAGAATCTTTCATTTCAAACGAATGTTGAATATAGACTTGTAGTCTTTGATTTCATGATTCTGTTGTAAACATAACATGCGTTTCCTTTGATCGTTTGAACCATAAAGTGGAAAGCTTCCCCTTAATTGAGTAGTTTCACTTTATCGTTCAACTTGTAGAAGCTTGATTGGATTTCTTTGTTTGAAGCTTCTTTTTGCTTGAATAATCATTCCCAAATTCTTTGAAGTTTTGATCTTTTATTTACCTCCCCCTAAACACATAATTCCTCATTCACACGTTCTTCCCTAATCTTTCCTTTTCTTTCACGTTCTTCCCATTTCTTCATTTTCACACGTTTTTCTCCTTGGTACACGTACTTCCCCCTCATGATCATTACGAAAAGTTGTAATCATCATGTAAACGTGTAATCGGTCTGAAGTCTTGATCTTTAAACTCTTGACAATAAGCGCCAATAGTATCCATAGTAGGGAAAGTAACTACGAGATCACTTAGATTTCTCGTTAACACAACAATCAAAATCACAAAAGAAGTCGATTGTGTGACCTACGTTCAATGTTGGAAAATCGTTAGCATTGGTAGGATTTCCATTTGATCATCGTGAAATACCAAGATTGTTGGTACCACTATAAATGTTCCGAGCTATATCACAAAGACATGCTTTTATCAAATTCGTTCGTGTCTTAGAAAATGTTTAACATTTTGGCGCTAGAATCAATAGTGTATGAAATGAAGTCGAGAAATGGAGTTGGTTTTCTCTTGTTTAAATATCAACATTCTCCGAGTGAGAATATGATACAAATGTGCTACTTCTCCGTGTATATTGAAACAAATTCTTGTGAAGAATTTGAGTGGCGATGAGGTATATGTGCATTGCATCACTGGGTACATGATGTCTTTTTCTATATCGAAAATCAACACATGAAATGCGATAGAAACTTGGCTACCCGGCGATTTAATCGGTGAAGAAACGGTCTCTCATTCTTTTAACCGTACCACACACTCCTCACTCAACCTCTCATAATTTTCAACTCCACCCTCAATTTGGCATTTTGAAAAAGTAGTTTTTGTTGAATTTTGCACTTTAATCTCATATCCTAGACCTAAAGGACCCTCACATTCGAAAGTGATTCCTTGGGAAATTCCCCCCGGCTCTGGTTGGACTACAGGAAAAAGATATTATTGAAAACCGCTCAAGGTGCATCAACATTTTGCCAGATTTTTGCAATATTTTCGAAAAGACGCTCCCCCTCAACATATGCGTGAAAAAAATGTTTTTGATTATAGAAAGTCTTTTTAGAAAATATATTTGATGTGGTCATGAAAGAATTATGCATTTCAAAAGATTTATTTGAAAAATTGTTTCATTTATGCTCATTTTGGGTGCTCAATTTAACTCGGATGTAGGAAGTTTTAATTTGGGTGATGAAAAATTGAATTCGGATTATGCAGTTTGTATCCGAGAAAGAAAAATGTATGATCGTTTTAGGTTAACAAGTTTAAAAGATTAAATTCAAAGTTTCCGAAAACTTGGATAACAAAATCGCATTGAACAATGATTATGTGCAGGAGCAATCCATTGATCCTGAAGAGAATATATGGGTAGTAGACAGTGGATGCTCTAGACATATGACATGGAATCTGAAGTTACTACAAGATTTCATTGCTTTCATTGGTGGTAATGTATCATTTGGAGAAGATATGGGTGGAACTATCACTAGAGAAGGAAGAGTTTCAAATGGCCTATTGACTTAGGAGCAGGTTAATTTTGTGAAAGAATTGAACTATAACATGTTTTCAGTCTCTCAGGTATTTGATAATGAGTACACTACTGCTTTCACCTCAGAGGTTTTCTACATACTCAAACGTGAATATGTCATACCTCAAGATATGATTGTTTTGAAAACACCTGATGTGAGGAGATGTACATTTTGGATATGAACAGTGTTAAATCTTCTTACTCCTAAAATTGTTTCATATCTAAAACTACTGCAACAGAGTCTGATTTATGGCACATAAGGCTTTTTCATGTTAATCTTAAAAGCATGAATATGTTGGTCAAAAATAATCTAGTTTCTGGATTACCTAAAAAGAGGTTTCAATTACTTAACCAGTGTATTTCATATTTAAAAGGTAAACAACATAAATCAAGTTTTAAACTTAAGACTTAAAATTCAGTAGAGACTGTCCTTCACCTTATACACATGGATCTATTTGGTCCAGTCAGTGTAAATAGTCTTGGCATGAAATCTTATTGTTTGGTTATCACTGATGAAAATTCAAGATTCTCATGGGTCTTTTTCCTTGGTCATAAACATGAGACATATGAGATTATAAAAGATTTTGTTTATAAAATTGAAAATTTATGTGATAAAAGGTGAAATTCATTAGATGTGATAATGGAACCGAGTTTAAGAATGCAACCATGAATGAATTTTGTGCTCATAAGGGAATTTCTAGGCAATATAGCTCACCTAGAACACCTCCATAGAATGGAGTTGTTGAGAGGAAAAATAGAACATTAATTGAGGGAGTTAGAGCCATGTTAAGTGCATCTTCTTTACCTTTTTCCTCTTGGGCAGAGGCTGTGAACACTATGTGGTATGTGAACAATAGAATTCATGTGGTTAAGAGCTTAATAAAAACCTCATATTAATTGTTGTCAGGAAGAAAACCTTTTATAAGATTTTTTAAAGCTTTTGGATGTCAATCCTCTATTTTGAAAACCAAAGATCACCTAGGAAAGTTTGATTCTAGGACTGATGATGGATACTTTCTTAGTTATTCTAGTGTTTCAAAAGCTTATAGGATTTACAATAGAAGAACTAGAACCATATAAGAATCCATTAATATGATATTCAATGAATATACACCAAATGTTAAGAATTCAGGTGGTGCTTGGTTTTTGATTTATATACATTTGTGAATTCTTTTAATGGTTTCTGTCAAGAACATGTTTCAGAAGAAGTGCAGGTATCTCCAGAACATCTTGCTAATGTTGAAGACAATGATGAGTTTGAGCTTGGTAATCAAGCAAATACAAGTGCATGAACTTTATCTTTAGTTCATGAACACACCCTTTCATGAGAAGATACAACATATGTGAGTAAAGATATTTCAGAAAGTCAAACTGATGCAAAAATTATTCAAGGAGAAGACATTCCAGTATCAATTGAATATCAAGACAATGTTGTACAAGATCAAGATATCAATTCTGGTGAAAATCAAATCAATTCGGGTGAAGTCATTGAAAATCAAGTTAACTCTGGTGCTGATATCTCATATTTATATAGTTATTTATATGCGATATTTAGTCATTTTCGTATTTAATCATGATGGATAAGATAGGATTTTTACATTTAATTGTGTGAAAGTGTTTGATTCAAGTGATAGGTTGAATATGACGGGAAAGTGGACTTTTAGACGAAGAAATGACGAATAATATGTTAAAAGATGGTTTGAGGCATGTAATGTACGGAATAAACGTTATAAGAAAGAAAAGAAAACAAGATGGATGATATGAAATTAATTAATGGGAGCGTGGACTGCAAGAAGCAAAAGAAAAGAAAACCAATTGTAACAAAACAAGGAAACTAATCCACCAAAATAAAGATGTGATCCATATCTAAAAAGACATTATATATATTCATTCATATTCCAATTAAAAGAAAACCACGTGGGAAAGAGTTTTGTTGCTCAAGCATTCTTTCTAAATCCTAATATTTAATTCAAGAAGTTTGAAAATAATTACTTTCTTTTGCTTTTGGCTGCGAAGAAATAAAAGACCAGCAAAGGGGCGTTCGGTTATGTCGAAGAAAGAAACTTTGTATGTTTGATCATTGCTTGGTATTTGATTATTATTTTCATATCTATTTTTAATATTAAGATGTTATATTTTATAATTAATTGTTGTGTTTTTATAGTTATGAGTAGCTAAATCTTTTAACGCTCGTTTGATTATGGACCTTGTTTGACAATTTTGTTATCGTTATTGAATGTTTTAGGTGTTTATGTTTAATCGTCGATCCTTATTTGTTTATGTTTTATATATTACTTTGAGTTGTTTATATGCAATTAGTTAATCAATATTCTAGGTATTCGAGAGGAATCTAGATAGGTTAAATAAATTGTATAAAATAATCAATCGGTCTTTAATTGGTTTAAAATTGTTAGGATTCGAGAGGAGCTAGTAATATCAACTTAGGTAATTAAACGTGAACGACTAAGTCTAATTAATAAGATTTGAGAGGACTTAGTAATTACAAAAGTTATTCGAGAGGAAACTTTATAAGATTAAATCATAAAACACCGGCTTGTTGATTAATGCTTGATTATTGATAATTGTAACTGTATTCGAGAGGAACATTATAATTTGAAGTAGTTAAAGTTAGTGAAATATTCGAGAGGAGTTTTGCTATATATAAGAAGTTAATTATACATTCAATTTCGTAAACATAATTAGAAAACAAGTGAAGTGTCAAACGAGTATACTTTTCCATTATTTGATAACAACAATTACTTTTCTCATATTGATTTTTATAATCACCTTTTACAATTATTTTGCAATTTTAATTAGATAATCTTTAGTTATAAAAACCCCAAAAAACCAACAAGTATTATTAATTTGAAGTAAAAAACTAAATTAGTCCCTGTGATCGAATCTTTACTTACTTAAAGCTATATTATATACGAATAGGTCCACTGCCTATAAGTGTGTAATTAAGTCGAATAGTAGGTCGAGTTTATTAAACTAGATTTTACACATCAAGTTTTTGGCGCCGCTGCCGGGGACTGATTTTTAGTTTTGTTTCGAATTTGTGATACGATCCTTTTAAGTATTAATTTACTTGGAAGTTACTGTTAATTGTTATTACACCGGTGCGTTTTACGTTTTTCTTGTATCCGTCTTTGTAGGTATTCAGGTAGTGGATGAACACGAGGTCTTCGGGATTACCACTCGCGAGTCCAAAATCCAATCCAGGAGTATCAAAGAAGCGAGGCAAGAAGAAAGGAAACATATTGATTCAGACACCACCAGGTTTTGGACCGTTCTCACCAGTGAAGTTTGAAGATATCACATCTTCAGAAGGAGGAGGAAGCGCTACAAAATCCGAAGTCGAAGAGTTAGTTTGTGAAAACAAAGCGGAACCACAACCGGATATGGATCCATTGGACATGCCGATGCACCGACGGGCTGCAGCCGTTGCAGTACCAGCTACTAGAGGTTCAGCTATTACCACCCCGGACTTGGGTGACGATTTCGTTGTCAAGGGTCATCATCTCAAGATGATCCAAGACAACACTTTCGATGGGAGATACAATTCAGATCCGCATAAATACATAGCTATATTCAACGAGCTATGTGAGATGTTCAAATATGGAGCAGGAAAGAGCGAAAGTGTCAAGCTGAGGTTGTTCCATTCGTCTCTCACCGGAGATGCGAAGGTTTGGTTTGAAGAACTCGAAGAAAGCACAATCACAACATGGACACAAATGCGCGAAACCTTCATCAAAAGATTTTTCCCACCTGCCTTGGGTAGGAAATTACTACGAGACATTAGTGGATTTCGACAGGAAGATGGAGAGACGTCTACTGAGGCGTGGGCTAGATTGAAAGAAATGCTGAGGAATTGTTATGGTCATGGTCTGGGCAAGGATAACATCATAGAGATTTTCTTCTACGGGTTAACCAAGGAGTCACAAAATGATTTGGATCTAGCCGGCGGGGGAGAATTTATGTACAAAACCACCAATGAAGCATACAATTTGATGGAAGATAAGCTAGTCATAAGCTTATCAAGGGAGTATCGAGACGATGGTAGAGGTCGACGTACAAGAGGACAGGTAGCTCAAGTAGAAGGAAGCAGTGATGCATGTAATATTCTGAAAGAGATCAAGACTATAGCAGACAAGCTTGACTGGAGAATGACTTATCTAGAGAAAGAGGTACATGTGATCAAGCATGGGTGCGAAAATTGTGGGGGACCGCATTATGCAAGTGATTGTCGCGTGGAGGAAGCCCATTATGCAAATTATGGCTACCCTAATCGGGGAGCAAATTGGCCACACTACGGAGGTAACTACAACCGGAGTGAGAATCGAGATAACGGATGGCAAAGGAATAACACACGCTCCCCACCACGACAAATATACGATCCACCGAAGAACGAAGATGAAGATCCAAGCCTTAAAGATCTTTTGAAATCGTTCATCAACACCCAAAAATCAACCAATGACGATGTCCGTAAACAATTTAAAGTTTTAAAATGATCAAATCGAGCAAGGACAGAGAAATCAGCAGGCATCACATCAAGACTTAGAGAGACGGTTCGATAGGATGAACGAGCGGAACTCAAATCGACCATCAGGCTCACTACCGAGTAATACGCAACCAAATCCACGACCACAGAATCAAGGAAATACTTCCAACAATCAGGGACCGAAATATCAACCTCCTGACATGAGAGAAGAGCATGTAAATGCAATCACTACACGCTCGGGACATGCTTACGGAGGAGATCGAGATGAAAATGGAGAAAAACAGTCAGATAGTGCGCAGCACCATGGTGTTGGTGCGCAGCACCGAAGCTCTGACCAAACTAGTGCGCAACACCAAGGGACTGGTGCGCAGCACCGAGCTGCTGAACCAATTCTAGATGATTTCGAGATCGAGGACGATGAGGAAGAGGCACCACAGGTTCAACCCGAGGCCAAAACACCTGAACCAGTGAAGGAGGTCCCACCAAAGGCTTACGAGCCACGTTTCCCATATCCTCAACGTTTGAGGAAGGCACGCATGAAGGAGCAGCACGGTAAATTTTGCGATATGATTCAATCTGTCTGTATTAATGTTCCTCTTGTTGATTTGATTGCAGGGATGCCGAATTACGCGAAATTCATCAAGGAGCTGGTCACGGAAAAGGGAAAGTCATCAGAGGAGCAGGCCACTTTCTTGAACGCAGAATGTTCAGCTTTGGTGAAAAACTCGATACCACCAAAATTGGACGACCCAGGGAGTTTTCTGATTTCTTGTAATTTTAGTGATACCTATAGTTGTAATGCATTGGCCGACTTAGGAGCTAGCATAATTTAATGCCACATTCATTATATGCTAAACTTGCTTCGGGAGATTTAAAACCTACCAAAATGAGTATCCGATTAGCCGACCGATCATTTCAATATCCGTTAGGAATTGCTGAAAATATGCTAGTAAAAGTAGGAAAATTCAATTTCCCTGTTGACTTTGTGATTCTAGAAATGGATGAAGATGTCACTGTGCCACTTATTTTAGGTCGACCATTTTTAAACACTGCGGATGCAATAATTCGTGTAAAGGACAGGGAGATTTCTTTGGGGGTTGGGGATGAACGAATTTCATTTTCTGTTGATAAAGCTCCAAAACATTCATACTCCACTGATGAAACTTGTTTTCGTATTGATGTTTTTGATGAAATGTTTGACTTAAATGTGCAGGAAATGCTTGGAGGACAAATTGCTGTTGAAGAGGAGCAAGATCAGGAGCTCCAGGATTTTGATCCCATTTTGAAAATGGAGTTGGAGGAATTTGAGAAGAATTCTACGAGCATGACATTTGAAAAATCCGACCAGAATTTAGATTTATTAGAATAGAATATCTAATTAATAATCCTGGTGCAACGTTTTTCGAGGAAAGAATTCCATTTAAGGAAGAGCTCGAGAAATCAAAGTCAAGTTTGAGGGAAACCTGTCACGGTATCTCTCACGACCCTTTTAATTTATTTTCTCTAATTTGTCGAGAAAAGGTATTTGTTTTGCAGGAATTTGAGGATATCGGAGATGATACATCGTGGAAGGAATTTAAGAAGACGAAATACAATGAAAGCGAATATAATGACGGTTGCAACTTCGTCAAACGTAGAGATGACAGTGTACTATTTACTGAGGCTCGAGAGTGGTATGATGCGTGGGTGAAGCGAATGAAGATGCTCGATGTTGGAGAGGAAACACTTATTTTTGGTAACAATTTTGGACATGAACCGAACGAAGAAATGGTACTTTTTGGAGAACACGTGGGAAAGAAAGGCGAGAGAAATCTCGACCTTTACATGAAGTCGTAAGTGGAGGCATATCGAGTCAAGCTAAGGACTCGTTCGAAAAACAAGCGCTTCTCGGGAGGCAACCCGGGTTTTGTTTTTACTTTTTCGTAGTTAAATTGTTTTCCATTTTTCATTTTTTTTTTTATTATTATTTATTTTTTAGGTGTTTTTAACATTTTCTTTTGCAGTTTCAGCTTTTAGGTACCAAGAAAACCAACATAAAAAAAACCAAAAAAAATTGAAAAATAGAAAAAATAACAAAAAAAGTAAGAGATTTTTTGTAATTTTTGTAAAGTTATTGTTTACCTTTTTCCTCTATTAGACTTTAAAAAATAGTCTACTATTTTTTTTATTCCGTCGTAATTTGTAATTTTTATTTTTATTTTTATTTTTCTTTTATGTTTTTAATATTTGTTTTTAGTTTTTCTATTTTAGTTTTTTTCTAGATTTGAAGTAAGCTCAGCAACCGGTTTTGAGACTGACATTCAGTTCAACACACCTTTCACCGAAGATTTTTTGATATCTACCACCGGGTTCTACTTTCTTCTTTTCTTATTTTGTATTTATTTTCTTTTTAGATTTTATTTTTGTAATTTCCCTTAGGTTTGAGTCGTTAACACATTAGGGACAATGTGTTACTTAAGTTTGGAGGGGGGGGGCGGGGGGGGGGGGGGGGGGGTCATCGGAAAATTTTACATTTTATTTTTCGACCCTTAGCTTAGTTTCAATCGTGTTGAATTGTGTTATTTTTGTACAATTTTGAGTCAGAAAAAAAAAGAAAATACAAAAAAAAAAATCGAAAAATTGAGGGGGGGGGGGGGGGGGGGGGGTCATCGGAAAATTTTACATTTTATTTTTCGACCCTTAGCTTAGTTTCAATCGTGTTGAATTGTGTTATTTTTGTACAATTTTGAGTCAGAAAAAAATAGAAAATTCAAAAAAAAAAATCGAAAAATTGAAAAAGACCAAAAAAAATATAACGTGTCTAGTCGGTAAATACCTTAAACTTTAAGCATAACCAGACGCATTTTAACCCTACTCAGAAAAATAGTGAGAGTTTGAGCCTTTGAAAGTATTTATTTTTAATACTACTTTTTCGTTTCTTTGAGTGTGTCGATGGTTGATGACTTTAGAACTTGACATTGTTATACATTTCGAGACCACATATGAGCAATTGCATTAGGGTAACTTAGTGTGATTTGGTACAATGATAGGGGCAATTAGGATTAACCCATTTGTTAGCCTTTTCGTTTCTTTTTATATATTTTCCGCCTAACCCTTGTAACACTTACTTTTAGTGTTAGAAACTCTAGTAAACCAATTTGCGCCTAAACCGTTTCGTTTCTAAACACTATTATATTATTTTGTACACTCGCCTTATTTTCGTTTCTTTTTAGATTAGATCCGAACTGAGTTTTTTGATTGCTATTATATATGAAATGAAGTTAGAGTATATTAAGGTATAAAAGAAAAGTTATACTATTAATGCCTTGTATTATTTTGTATTTGGAGAAATAGTTGATTATTAGCCTTTTGAGCATGTGTACTTACCACGAGAAAAAATTATTTTGTAAGGCATGTACTAGGCTGAAAGAAAAAAAAAAGTGAAAAAGAAAAAAAATCGGAAAAACAGAAAAGAAACAAAAAATTAGTTGTAGATTTTAAGAGAAATAGTGTATTATGAGTCGTGTATTATATACGGAATTTGTATATTCGGAGGAAAAAAGTATAAGTTGAAGGAAAATTGAGCAATCCAGTTCGTTAGAGATTATATTTAGTTCGGATTTAATCTAAGTTGTATTATTTTATTTACCTGTACATTATAACCCGAATAAAAGTCCCCGTTTAGTTGTACCTAGACTCTAGTGGTGGAGAATTGATACGTTATCAAGCCTATGATAGAATATTCACCATGACTGAGCAATTGAGCGATTCTACAGAGATATTTTACACACCCTTTTAGATTAGTTTGAGAGATTGTATAATTTTATTTCCCATAAAAATCGTGAGGTGTTTGGTTATGTTAATTTTGGCTTTGATAATTACTTTTAACACAGTTTTTGCTTGAAGGCAAGCAAAAGGGTAAGTTTGGGGGGATTTGATATCTCATATTTATATAGTTATTTATATGCGATATTTAGTCATTTTCGTATTTAATCATGATGGATAAGATAGGATTTTTACATTTAATTGTGTGAAAGTGTTTGATTCAAGTGATAGGTTGAATATGACGGGAAAGTGGACTTTTAGACGAAGAAATGACAAATAATATGTTAAAAGATGGTTCGAGGCATGTAATGTACGGAATAAACGTTATAAGAAAGAAAAGAAAACAAGATGGATGATATGAAATTAATTAATGGGAGCGTGGACTGCAAGAAGCAAAAGAAAAGAAAACCAATTGTAACAAAACAAGGAAACTAATCCACCAAAATAAAGATGTGATCCATATCTAAAAAGACATTATATATATTCATTCATATTCCAATTAAAAGAAAACCACGTGGGAAAGAGTTTTGTTGCTCAAGCATTCTTTCTAAATCCTAATATTTAATTCAAGAAGTTTGAAAATAATTACTTTCTTTTGGTTTTGGCTGCGAAGAAATAAAAGACCAGCAAAAGGGCGTTCGGTTATGTCGAAGAAAGAAACTTTGTATGTTTGATCATTGCTTTGTATTTGATTATTATTTTCATATCTATTTTTAATATTAAGATGTTCTATTTTATAATTAATTGTTGTGTTTTTATAGTTATGAGTAGCTAAATCTTTTAACGCTCGTTTGATTATGGACCTTGTTTGACAATTTTGTTATCGTTATTGAATGTTTTAGGTGTTTATGTTTAATCGTCGATCCTTATTTGTTTATGTTTTATATATTACTTTGAGTTGTTTATATGCAATTAGTTAATCAATATTCTAGGTATTCGAGAGGAATCTAGATAGGTTAAATAAATTGTATAAAATAATCAATCGGTATTTAATTGGTTTAAAATTGTTAGGATTCGAGAGGACCTAGTAATATCAACTTAGGTAATTAAACGTGAACGAGTAAGTCTAATTAATAAGATTTGAGAGGACTTAGTAATTAGAAAAGTTATTCGAGAGGAAACTTTATAAGATTAAATCATAAAACACCGGCTTGTTGATTAATGCTTGATTATTGATAATTGTAACTGTATTCGAGAGAAACATTATAATTTGAAGTAGTTAAAGTTAGTGAAATATTTGAGAGGAGTTTTGCTATATATAAGAAGTTAATTATACATTCAATTTCGTAAACATAATTAGAAAACAAGTGAAGTGTCAAACGAGTATACTTTTCCATTATTTGATAACAACAATTACTTTTCTCATATTGATTTTTATAATCACCTTTTACAATTACTTTGCAATTTTAATTAGATAATCTTTAGTTATAAAAACCCCAAAAAACCAACAAGTATTATTAATTTGAAGTAAAAAACTAAATTAGTCCATGTGATCGAACCTTTACTTACTTAAAGCTATATTATATACGAATAGGTCCACTGCCTATAAGTGTGTAATTAAGTCGAATAGTAGGTCGAGATTATTAAACTAGATTTTACACATCAGGTGCACAACTTGAAACTCAACATACCTCTGGTGAAGAACAAATTAATTCGGATGCACAAAAGGAAGTGAAGAAAACTTTGAAGATGAAAGTATAAATTACTATGGTGAAGATCAATTTAACTCTGGTGCAGAATCTGAAAAATCATTTTGATGAACCAAGCCATGAACAAGCTAGTGAAGCAATTTCTGATTTTTTATTCTTTGATAATATTGTGCCACATCAAACAAATCTTTCTAATAATATGACTAAGGAGATGAATTCATTTTCAAAAGTTCACAAAACACATCCCCTAAGTAATATTATAGGAAATTTGTATGATGGGGTCAAGACAAGACGTAGTACTGGTTTAGCAAATCTTTGTTTGTTCTCTTGCTTTCTTTCCCAGATTGAGCCCAAGTATGTAGACATTCCATTAACTACAAATAGTTGGGTAGAGGCTGATGTGTAAAATCTAGTCTATTAAAATCGACCTTCTATTTCACTTAATTACACATTTATAGGCAGTGGACCAATTCGTATATAATATAGCTTTAAGAAAGTAAAGGTTCATTCGCAGGGACTAAATAGTGTTTATATTTCGAATTAATAATTCTAGTTGTTTTGGGGGTTTGTGTTGTCACGATTATTTAACTATTTAAACTAAAGAATGATTATAAAATTGATTTGAGAAAAGTAATTGTTTGTTATCAAATAATGGAGAAAATCACTTGTTTGGTGGTCAACTAATGATCCGATTTAACTAATGTCATTGAATGTTTTCTTATAGCTTTTCTAATATATGACTAAGTTCATCTCGAATATCTAGTTAACTTTAATTATCTCAAACTATATCGTTCCTCTCGAATACAATATTAGTCCTAAATAATTAAGCTTTAAGAATTAAGCCGATGTAGATGATTTAATCTATTAAACTTCCTCTCGAATAGTTTATCTAGTTTTCTAATCCAATCTCTTGTAATTATAAACTAGCGTACTCGTTTTAATCTAATTACTAAAGTTCTAATCAATTATAGACCGATTGATTGTTTCTTTTCAATTGTTTAACCTAGTTCTAGATTCCTCTCGAATACCTAGACATTCAATTAACCAAAAGAGTAATATTAAGATTAAAGTAAATACGGATCAACGATTAAACATGCAACATCAAGAAAGTCATTCAAATAACATAAATCAAACCATAGCAAAAGTCTCCTAACCAAAAAAGCGTAATCAAGTTTAGCTACTCATGTTATAGTTCAACACTACAAATAAAGTAGTAGAAAACATACTGAAAATCTAGAATAAAAGAATAAGAAACAAACTAGGAAAGTCGAGAATCTTTCTTCGTGACCGAATTGTAATCGTACTCCAACTCTAACTCTTTTCCTTGCTCTCCAAGCTTCCAAACCGATATCTCCAACTCCAGATATGTGAGGGAATGATTTATGATGAAAACTGGACGTTTGGGTTGGTATTTATAGAGATAAATCAAGAGGAAAACGAGTTCGAGTCAAATTCCAATTCTGCAAAAACTGCGAGAGGGTGACGCACTGTGGGTTTATTTCCCATATTCTAATTTCTAGTTGTGCAGCTCTCTCTTTCTTCTTTCTTCTCCAATTTGAATCACCTAAATCGGATATCGTATAAAGAAGTTATGATCAAAACGGTGGAGGTGATACTGCGACGTTCTGAGGAATTGTGCGGCTTCGTTCTCTTCGTCAAAAATCACCATTTCTCGTCATTTATGCTCATTTCTTCCACCATTTCCACTTCCCAGTCATATAAACCTATAAAATAGACAAAAAAAACTTTTCCACACCATTAAATGCAAAAACCTATCCTATCCATCATGTTTATTATGAAAAACAACCGAATATTGCATAGAAATAAACGTATAAATATGCGATATCAGAGGCTATGCAAGAAGAGTTGCTACAATTTAAGATTCAGGAAGTAGGAACTTTAGTAGAAAGACCTAGAGATGTGAATGTTTTGGGAGTTAAATGGAATTTTAAGGTTAAAAGGGATGATAGGGGAATCATTATGAGAAATAAGGCTAGACTTTTGGTTAAGGGTTATACTCAGGAAGAGGGTATATATTATGATGATGTATTTGCTCTAGTTGCTAGGATAGAGGCCATAATATTGTTTGTAGCATATTATGCTTTCAAGAACTTTAAGGTATATCAGATGGATGTTAACTCAACCTTTTTGTATGGAGTTCTTGAAGAGATTGTATATGTTAGTCAGCCTCCTTGTTTTCTGGATCCTCAATACCCTGATCATGTGGTTAAGTTTGACAAAGCTTTGTATGGTTTACATCAAGCTCCTAGAGCTTGGTATGATACATTGTCCAAATATTTGATAGAACATGGGTATCTAATGGGGACAATTGATAAGACTTAATTCATTAAAACAGTTGGCCAGGAGTTTGTTTTTGTTCAAATATATGTTGATGACATCATATTTGGCTCAACTAGTGATGTCCCATGCAAATAATTTGAGTCTGTCATGCATTCAAAATTTCAAATGAGCTTTATGAGAGATATTTCTTTCTTTTTAGGATTACATGTTAAGTAGTTGGATAATGGCATTTTTATCAATCAGTCTAAGTATGTCAAAGACATGTTGTCCTAGTTGGGATTCACTGACTATAAATCTGCTTCCACTCCTGTTGAAACTAGGGCCAAACTACATCATGAGATGGTGAAAGTGTTGATCAACATTTATATAGGTCTATGATAGGGTCTTTAATGTACCTAACATATTTGTGCTAGGTTTAAAGTTGATCCTAAGGTTTCCCATTTAATTATATTTAAGAGAATCTTTAGATACCTTAAGGAACAACCTTCTTTAGGCCTTTCGTATCCTAAGAATTCTAGTTTGGAAGTTTATGCCTACATTGATAGAGATTATGGGGGATGCAATTTAAATAGGAAATCTACCACAGGAGGTTTCCAGTTCTTAGGAAATAGGCTAGTCTCTTGGCAGTGAAAGAAACAGACCTTTGTTTCACAATCCTCTGCTGAAGCAGAATAAATTGATGCTGGTTCTTGTACTTCCCAGGTTTTATGGATTCAGAATCAGATGCTAGAGTCATGCCTTAACTTTATGAACACTCTTATACACATAGACAACACTGTTGCAATTTTCATCACTAAGAACCCTGTGCAACATTCTAAGACAAAACACATTATAATTAGACTTCACTTCATAAGAGATTGTTTTGAAAAACACTTGATTCACTTAGTTAAGATTCACACTGATCTAGAATTGGTTGACCTTTTCACAAAGGCATTTGATGTTACAAGATTTAATTTTTTTGTTCAAGCTATTTATCTTATGAATCTTGATTGAGTGTTTCTTCAGAAATATTTTTGTACATATCTTTTTGCATTTTATTTTCCTTTTATTTTGAAAATAAAAATGGGAAAAATCAAAAATATTTTACACATTTGTTCTTTTTCTTTTAACTGTGGTAATATTTTTTTAAGTCTAGTGATGTTTATCTTTTACGTCTGGTAATTATAGTTTTTTTTAAGTCTGGTATTGTTGTCTTTTAAGTCAGGTAAATAGTTTTTAACTCTAGTGTTCTTTTCTATTAAGTCGGGTAAATAAATTTTAAATATGGTGTTATTTTTTCAAGTCTGGTATTAAGAATATGTACAGATAAAATCCAAAAACATGTGACTTTCAATATGTAAAAATAAAATCCAAAAAATAATGTGAAATTTGGTATATATAGATAAAAATCAAAAAGATTTCTTTCTATTCTATTTTTAAGTTATTGAGTCTATACATATTTTCAGAATATCAAATACAAAATTCAAAAAATCAATCAAAAACAATATAAATTTTGAAAATGATTCACAAACACAAAATATCTAAGAAATTAGTCATAAACATAAATTCCAGCATAATTTAACATAGTTCAGTATTTATAAAATTTCTTGAAACCAAATGTTTTCATAAATGTACATATTCTTGTATTTTGAAACCTTTAGCAATATGTGGTTTATTCATTGCATAAATTCATTATAATTGATAACCTGTCAAATGGAAGATCAATGATTGTAAAGTAGAAAAGCAAAGAAAAGATATATTTTTAATAAATTATAGCATATGAATCTATTTATCATAAAAACTCTTAAAGTTTTAGAGTGTTCTTTTATTAAATTATTGACTTTTAGATCCTTGATGATAACTTGATAAACGGAAAAGAAAGGTGAATTACTCCAAATGTTTTAATAAACTAGTCTGTTTGTCTTCTTAGATCCTTGATGCTTATTTGAAAAACAGCAGAGAGAGGGGAATGAATTGAACAACAGAACTAAGTGAAATTTTTAACATTAAAAACATGCATATAATCACAAATATCTTGAGAGAAAAAGCAGTATATAAAGTTGTAGGATCATATATTGGGGACTCTCAATAAAGGTTGAACATTTTTCATGTGTTCATATAAATTCTTTTATTAAATCATGACACAAAACTACTGTGTTTTCATGACAATTAAAATATACATGTCATATTTAAGTAAAATATTGTAATTTTAATTTATTTCTACTTGACAAGAATTGAATAAGTTTGACTTTATATCATGTCAATTTTAAATTATTAAAACCTGCAATATATGAATTTTTGACACATGTTGAATTCTGTTAAAAATACAAGTTCTTGCATTTTACAAATCATTTCATTTCTGAAGTAAATTTGTCATATGAACTAATTTATGAAGTCCTGGAATATAAGTTTTTTTTATCTCTGAAATTGTTGCTTATTAAACAATTTCAAGGTTACTTGATGTATTTGAATAATTCAATGTTGTTGTTAAAAAACTTAACCCAGAAAGATGTAAATGGATTAACTTTGATATATTAATTGAATACGGATTGTTTTAATTTAATTCGGGTAATAAAATTTTAGGTCGGGTGTTAATGTCTGCTAATAACTTTGACTGAGTTGACCATGACTTTAAGTCAGGTGTTACTTTAATTTAAATCTGGTAATTGATTTGACTGTTTTGACCTTGAGTTTAAGTCGGGTTCTTTATTTTTAGGTCGGGTTATAATTTTCCTTTAATTTTAACTCGGGAACACTATTTTTTAGGTCGGATGTCTTTTGGTGGGAAAATATTATAATTTATTTTATTCCTAATATTTTTAATTCTTTTAAATTCAAAAAATCATTTTTAATTTAGCTAAGTGGGCAGGCGAATTGGGGGAGCATGAAATCTCATTCCATCCAAGAACTTCAATGAAAGGTCAGATCTTGGCAGATTTTCTTGCGGAGATAGACGGAGAAGAAAAGGAAAAGCAAGTACAGGAGGTAGAAGATACACCATGGACATTTTTCACTGACGGTGCCTCTAATTTGGAGGGTTCTGGAGCTGGTTTAATTCTTACAGACCCCAATAAAAATGAGTATAATTATGCCCTTAAGTTCGAGTTTCCCACAACTAATAATGAAGCAGAGTATGAAGCTTTGTTAGTAGGCTTGAAAATCGCCAGGAAAATGGGGGTGAAAAGCATATCTGTATTTGTAGATTCACAGCTCGTTGCCAACCAAGTCAGTAGAGCATTCGTTGCAAACCAAACCTCCATGCAGCTGTACTTAGAAGAAACTTAAAAGGTAATCTCCGAATTTACAAAATTTACCATTGAGCAAGTGCCCAGAAATCGCAACAAGTTAGTTGATGCACTAAGTAAGTTGGCTTCGTCCGCCCTCGCCCATCTTAAAAATGAACTACTGGTGGAAATCTTGAAAGAAAAGTCCATTGTGCGACCAAAGGAGGTTACCACGGTCACAGAGGAAGAATGTTGGATGACTCCGATTTTAAATTTCCTCAAACATGATATACTACCGGCCGATCCACAGCTAACAATAAAAATTCGTATGAAGTCACCAATGTACACGTTGGTTAACAACTGCCTGTTTCGCAAATCTTACTTGGGACCACACCTACGTTGTGTTGGACAACCCAGGCAAAAAACATTACTGAAGCTGTACATAGCGGCGCATGCTCCCTCCACGTTGGTCCACGCTCTGTCACTAGTAAAATCATGATAGTGGGATATTTTTGGCCAACGATGCATCAACGATGCATCAAGATACACAGCCTGTCAAAAAAATGCTTCTGTCACCAAATTGCCAAAACAAGATCTTATCCCTGTTACCATTGCATGGCCATTTTACAAATGGGGGATTGACATTGTTGGGCCATTTCCACCCGACGTTGGAAATGTCAAGTTTCTCATTGTTGCTGTTGATTACTTTACGAAATGGATAGAGGCAAAGCCCTTGGAAACTATCACAGGGAAGCGGGTTATCAATTTTGTCTGGGAACACATAGTTTGCAGGTTTGGGGTACCGCATGTCATGGTAAGCGATAATGGTAAACAGTTCGCGGAAAATCCGTTCAAGGCTTGGTGCTCTGACATGAACATGCAACTGAAATTCACGTCAGTGGCACATCCTCAGGCCAATGGCCAAGTCGAAGTCATGAACAAAGCCATCGTGAAAGCAATCAAATCAAAATTGGGCAGGCGCAAAACTGCATGGGTGGATCTATTACCAGGTGTCCTTTGGGCTCATCGAACCACCCCAAGTACAACTACATCTGAAACACATTTCAGCTTGGTTTATGGCACGGAAGCAGTCATTCCTCCAGAAATTACTCATCCAACTCAAAGGGTTATGGACTTCAACCCAGAAGAGAATGAGGAAGCACTACGCGAAAACTTAAACATTGTGGAAGAGCGTAGGGAGATCGCTCTCATCAAGCAAGCCGCCAGTCACATGCAGATGGCAAAATATTCCAATCAGCGAGTCCATCCTCTCTCTTTTCAGCCAGACGATCTGGTATGGAGGAAGAATGAGGCCAGCATGGTAGAAAGTCAAGGCAAGCTAGGCCCTACATGGGAAGGCCCTTATCAAGTACTTCATGCTAATGGCAATGAATCTTACACCCTGTCAGACATGGACGGACAAGCTATTCCTAGGACATGGAATGTCATGAACTTGAAGAAGTGTTATGTTTAATAATTTGGTTTGATCATGTATCCCAACTTTTATTCAATAAAATCAATACGATAACACTTTTTATTATGTACAATGTTACAACACATGCATGCACAAATGACATAGTCAAGAACATAGTTCAATATAGATTACACCAAGTCAAACAAACAACTTTGCTTGGTCTATACACATGCATTCAATTTCATCTTTTGATCAACTTGATAAAAGATAAGCACTTCCTATTCGAAAACGACATCCTCGCGAGTAAAACATTTTTTTAACGGTTAACCAACAAATACATACATAATTAGTATAGCAAAGTACACGCATAGAAAGAAAACAAGTAATTTCAACCATAGAAGTTCCACAAAATTATTCAAAGGCTACAAAGCCATAATCCAATCACAAAATAAACCAAGTCACAAACTCATAACGTATCACATGTATGGATAAACAAGCTAAGGTTGTGGTTGTGGTTGTGCCGACAATAAGGAAATAATAGTTGGAAGTGACAACTCCAAATTTTGCACCAGGGTAGAAATAATGGGAAAGGCCCTGTCTGCAAATATTTCGCTCACACGAGTCATGTTACCATGCTTTGCAGGGTCCAAAAAAGGCAAGATCTCGGAAGAAATATTGGGGAGTGCATCCTTCACTTTTTTGCTGGCAAGATGTCTCCCAAACATATGAGAAACACGGTTAAAGTCGTTAAGAACATTAGCAACATCAGGCTGTTTAAGCATCAAATAAAATAGCAGAGGCAATGCAGCAACTAAATCTTTCCTCATCTGCACGGCAACATCGCGTTCTACACGCATCTTGACCATCGCTTGCCTCATAGTCTCTAGCTCAACATCTTTTTCAATTAATTGTTTCTCTTTTTTAGCCAACTGCTCATCACGGGCACTCAGGTTTGTTGACATCTCCTGTTTTTCTGTTTCCACCTTAGAAAAAACGGCCCCATGTTGGGATATTTTCTCCCTAAGCATGCGCACTTCCTCTTGACAACGACTAGCTGTAGTCTGCTCAAGCGCTAGATCTTTCTTTAGAGAGGTAATATCATCTTTGCTATTATCAACTTGCACCTGCAACTCGGCGCACGATCTCTTTAATTCCCCATGTTCATTGCTTACAAGCTGTCGGACATAATCCATAAAACAATTGAACATATTTATATTTGATGCATCAATTGCACCCCCTGTATACTCGTTTATAGATCTTGATGGTACACTATCGCTAGTTGAAATAGGCAGGGTAGTACATTGCAAAACGGGAGACTGTGTCATACCAAAATTCTGGCTAGATGCCAACCTAGTGGACCCAAAAGGAGCCCTGATCGTCCCAAACATACTACTGGATGATCCAATTGTGGCGCTTGCTCCAAATGATCCAGTACTACCCCCGCGATTAACAAAAGTTGCATTTGAGGGAAGATTGGAGGGAAATGTCAATTTTGGCACCTTGGACGAGGGGATGTCATAATCACTTACATCTAGACTCACTCCCCTTTTACCTAGTCCCAATGTATCTCGGTCATCCAATCTGGAATCTGGAAGTGATGTCGCCCCCAGGTGATCGAATTCCTCTGCATATTCATAATAAGATCGTTAAGCAACATGTAATAAGTAGGCAACGACTATAATTATAGTGTTACCTATTTCATCCTCGTTATCACTCTCAGCAATAGTCCTAGACAATGACTTTTCATTATCAGCGGCATCTGTGAAACACAAATCATGTCATTACTTTTTACCATAATAAATACATATGTGTAAAGGTTGTGTAAATACCTGGTGTTGAGTTTGATGTAACATCGGTGGTTGATGTCATGTTTATCCCTGAGTTAACTTGAGAAGTGGCACCAGTTTCTTGTTCACCAAGGGTAACATCACCAGGATGATTTTCAATCTCATACGCCATCCAAGCAGGATCTCCCTCTATGAAATCCATCAAGCTCATGGCTGCAGGGAAACATACAATAGGTCAGTACCTGTAAAAAGCTAATATAAAAGCATGTCAAAATAACAACAAGCACCCACGTTTCCCGGTCTCCAATTCCACTATCACAGGCTTCATCCCTTCATCCCAGTTATTCGAAATACGAGCCAACACCAAAGCACCTTCCTCATAAACTCGAAATGCAATCGATTTTCGTAAAATCTGCTTGCACAGCCGTGCGCTTTGAGGCGTTAGGACCGGAGGATCGTTTATCGATTTGTCAAGCCCATTTTTCCATTTAAACAAGTTACTAGCCCAAATATTTATGAAAGCGGTATCGACAAACACATATCTATATCTCCAATTCCTATGACTAGTGAAACACTCCCGAATCAACTTTTTCTTTCTATCTTTCAACTCTACGGAATACCAATCATGAGATTTAGTCAGCTTATAGCACGCCCTAAACAAAGGTACTGGGGGTTTTATTCCCATGGCCACCAATAACATCTCAAAAGTCATGACTTTTGATATAGCTACTGGGTGTAACTGTGCAAACCTTAACTTGAGATAGTTCAACACACTCAAATAAAAAGCGGTGGCAGGAAGTCTAAAATTTGAGTGGGAAAGGTAATGTATATAGAGGGCTACTTTTCCTTGCGGAGGGGAATGAGCTCGTTGGTTTGACTTAGGAACGATAGCATTATATTTCCTAAGGCATGGATACTCATCCATAAGTTTTGTTAGCATGGGGTCCTTGACATTGCTAGGGGCCACGACTAACTGGTGGAGTTTCCACCGCAATGAGATCTGTCACTGGCACTGGCTCTCCCATGTTAAACAACGACAACTACAATATGCCTAATAAATAACAAGGGATATAAGCTATTACTAACTACAGGATTGTAAACAAAGCAAAGCAATGGATAAGAAAGTACGTACCTGCAAGGTAGCGCGAGCAACCCAGTTAAACCTGCAACAAGACATACAATTACAATTAGCAAAAAGTTAATTATTTATGCGTACAAACTAGTTTGCAGTGAAAATGTTAGTTTCCAAAATTGTGGAAACCAAGCTAAACAAGATTGTCCACATATGAGATGTAAGACTTGTTGTAAGAGCAGAAGGTTTCATCGCCAAACACATGCGAAAAGAACATGGGTTCCGGCGGCCAAACGTATCACACCCCGCTACAGCGGAAACACGAGATGTGAAGAGCTGGAATATCATTACACGGGTCATAACAAACATAACGGTTTCCAAATCATAGATAAATAATAAAAGTGTTTACAAATTTCAAAATAACCAATTCATTCAGTACACGAATACATAGTTTAAAGTTTTAATTAAAATTCCCAAAAGAATAGACAAGTCTTTTCCCATATAAGTTCTCACGCAACCGCCTTGATCCGTCCATGCCATGCACTTCATCCTTACACTAAATTTCCTGTAACATAAGATAAAGTGTCAACTACATAAAGTAGTGAGTGAGTTACAGTTTAAGTTTCTTGGCAAAAGTTTCGGTTAAGTATATAAAAGTAAAAAGTTTCCCAAAAGGAGGTTAGCGGAGAAATTCGCTTAAAGTTTATATACTTTTAAAGTTTCGAAGTAACGGGCGTATCAATGCCCTAAAGTTTGTATAGACCAAGTAGAACAATATTTAGTAAAATCATAGTTGCGGAATCAATCGCTAAAAGAGAGTATATATGCGTATAAGTAACTAATTAGATTCTTGTATCAACCTCTTGGCATTCTATAACTTAAGTGTTCACACTAAACCGATTATTCAAACGTGAGGCCCCTTACCCCGCCTATCCTACGGGGAGTATAAAAGATCATAGTAATATGTACTTAAACTGCCATCTAAGCAAGGAACGGTTCTTTCCTAAGTATATCGATACCCATTATTACTAAACGGCTCAGAAGTTAATAGTGTGTAGAGTTCTAAAAAAAAGGTGGGCACTAAAGTAGTTTTGTTTCAAAAAGATAGTAGGCACTTAAGAATCGCGTTATAATCTCATCAAGGGTTGGTCTCGCATTCAAGTAATCAATAACTAGTTTAGCTAAAGTGTTTACGCATAAAAGGTTCACAAGTTTCCAAAATAGATCAATAGGTTCATATAGTTTCAAAAAGTTCACAATAGTTACATAAGTTAGTAAGAGTTTTCATAGGTTCGCAAAAGTTTCATAAGTTCACAAAGTTTCAAACGTTCATAAAAGTTTTAAAGACCAATAAATCTTATGTTTCCCCCAAAAGATATGTAAAATACAATAAACAAAAGGGGTTGTAACTCACGGATTACGAAGAGTACGAATACGGAAATCGGTCGGAACGGAAGCCGGGTATCACGGATCGCCTATTAATACCAAGATAGTTCAATTAGTTATTATCTTATTATGTTATTTTTATGTAATATAATAGATAAAATTAAATAAACTTTAAGTGTCAAGGTTAAATATTGTCCAAAATAGTCCGAAACGGTAATTGTTACGTTTTTGTCCAAAAGTCGGATTTAACGTTTATTATTGTTTCGCATGATCTTCCTTGTTCCTTGAGTAGATGAGAATGTCGTCTATGAATACGATAACGAATTGTTCTAGGTATGGTCTACACACTCTTTTCATTAGGTCCATGAACACTGCTGGTGCGTTGGTCAGACCAAAAGGCGTGACAAGAAATTCGTAATGACCGTAACGAGTTCGGAATGCGGTTTTAGGAATGTCGGTCTCACTAACACGAACCTGGTGATATCCCGAACGGAGGTCGATTTTAGAGAAGTAAGTTTCACCCTGCAACTGGTCGAACAGATCATCGATCCTCGGGAGTGGGTATCGGTTCTTGACGGTCAGCTTGTTCAGTTCACGATAATCGATGCACATACGGAAGGATTCGTCTTTCTTTTTGACAAAGAGGATTGGGGCTCCCCAGGGGGACGAACTGGGGCGAATAAGACCATGGTCTAAGAGTTCCTGTAACTGTTTTGACAGTTCTAGCATTCCGGGTGGTGCCAGACGGTATGGTGTCTTGGCAACTGGTGCTGCGCCAGGAACAAGGTCTATTCAGAATTCCACTTGTCGATGCGGCAGTAGCCCTGGAAAATCCTCGGGAAAGACTTCTGGATGATCCTTGACTACAGGAATGTCTTGGATTCGGCTTTCTGTGGGTTTACGTTCGAGGACATGGGCGAGGAATGCGTCATAGTCCTTCTCAAGATACTTGCACATTTTTATGGAAGATACGATGTGAAGTTGTCGTCCAGGCTTGTCTCCTTGAACAACAAGAGTCTCTTTTTCCGAAAGAGGGATACAGATGATTTTGTCGAAACAAACGATCTCGGCTCGAAAGCGAGACATCCAATCCATTCCGACGATAACGTCGAAGCTTGAAAGCTCGATAGGAATTAGATCGATGGGGAAAATTTTGTCAGATAAGCATAGTGAACACCCTAAGATTATATCCTTAGCTGCAAACTCTTGGTCGTTAGCATATTCGACGGTAAAACTATCCTTAAGAACTTTAGATCCTAGGTTAATGAGGGGTTTATATTCTAAGGAAAAGAAGCTTCTCTCAGCTCCTGAGTCGAATAGTACAGAAGCAAAATGATCATTGATAGGAAACGTACCCGTAACTGCGTTGGGGTCCTGACGTGCTTCTTCAGCTGTTAGTGCAAAGGCGCGGCTCCTACCTTGTCCACCCTGGTTCTGCGGATTTCGATGCAGCTTAGGGCAGGTGTTTCGAAGGTGTTGGTCGCTTCCACACTCAAAGCACGTCGGCTTCTAAATAGGGGTGGTTGTCTTGTCCGGGCAGTACTTGCCGAAATGGCCTACCTTCTGGCACCTTAAAAATAACGGGCAGTTCCCGTGGTGATGAAAGTTTCACTTGTTGCACTTCGGGTATGGTCCAGAGTAAGGCCTGGGTCCAGTAGGTGGTGCTGGTGTAGTTGTAGGTGCAGGTGAAGGAATGCGGCCGGTGGGGGAGGCTGAAGAGTAGGAGGCATCCTCTGCCTAGCGGCCTCAACATCGCGAGCGCGCTGCATCTCCTCGCCCTCCATCTGCCTCTCCCATGTGTAATGGTCCATGAGAGGGTTATGTGGGGCCTCCTCTACAGGGTGACCAAATGGGAGGTGGGATGGTGCGGGTCGGAATGGACCGGCCTGGTGTCCGGCCATCCGATCCGTTAGGCGGCCCGGGAGCATGACCTGCTTTCGCGCAGTCAACCTAGTACGCGGCCCCCGGTACTGGGGTGGTGCGGCAACGGGTACAGGTGGTGGAGGTGGTAGTACAGTCCTCGGGCTGGACCCAAAACTGCTGGAGATAGCCATGGAGGTGTCCTCCGTGGGGTCGGTGGTCTGATGGCGTTGGCTTTCTGAGGCGGTGCGGCCCTCTGAAGCCTCGGGAGACGAAGCGGCTCTCGGTAGTGATCGGGACTGGGATCGTGACGATGATCGCGAACGGGAGGAGTGAGACATGACGGATCTGTGAACAATGAGTTTCGTAAGTACGTGGAGACACAAAAGAAATAATAATGGAAATGTGAAATGAAATGCATGCACGGGTCAGTCACGTGAGAATCGGGAAAAGACGGAACCGGGAATTTTCGACTCAAAAACCGTTAACAATAGTAATTACGTTCCGTCCTTGCATAATTCATTTTGAACTAGGCATGGGTGATCAGGCCATGCATAGTTAAAAATAATCATGCAATCGCGAAATTAATTCTCTAAAGTTTGAAACCATAAATGATTTTCCGAAAAAAGCCTTGGTTATAGTTTGGTTTCGAAAAATTTTTGAAAATTTTTAAAACCGTTTTCACTATAACATGTGCTCTGATACCAAGTCTGTCACACCCCACTACAGCGGAAACACGAGATGTGAAGAGCTGGAATATCATTACACGGGTCATAACAAACATAACGGTTTCCAAATCATAGATAAATAATAAAAGTGTTTACAAATTTCAAAATAACCAAGTCATTCAGTACAAGAATACATAGTTTAAAGTTTTAATTAAAATTCCCAAAAGAATAGACAAGTCTTTTCCCAAATAAGTTCTCACGCAACCGCCTTGATCCGTCCATGCCATGCACTTCATCCTTACACTAAATTTCCTGTAACATAAGATAAAGTGTCAACTACATAAAGTAGTGAGTGAGTTACAGTTTAAGTTTCTTGGCAAAAGTTTCGGTTAAGTATATAAAAGTAAAAAGTTTCCCAAAAGGAGGTTAGCGGAGAAAGTCGCTTAAAGTTTATATACTTTTAAAGTTTCGAAGTAACGGGCGTATCAATGCCCTAAAGTTTGTACAGACCTAGTAGAACAATATTTAGTAAAATCATAGTTGCGGAATCAATCGCTAAAAGAGAGTATATATGCATATAAGTAACTAATTAGATTCTTTTATCAACCTCTTGGCATTCTATAACTTAAATGTTCACACTAAACCGATTATTCAACCGTGAGACCCCTTACCCCGCCTATCCTACGGGGAGTATAAAAGATCATAGTAATATGTACTTAAACTACCATCTAAGCAAGGAACGGTTCTTTCCTAAGTATCGATACCCATTATTACTAAACGGCTCAGAAGTTAATAGTGTGTAGAGTTCTAAAAAAAAAAGGTGGGCACTAAAGTAGTTTTGTTTCAAAAAGATAGTAGGCACTTAAGAATCGCGTTATAATCTCATCAAGGGTTGGTCTCGCATGCAAGTAATCAATAACTAGTTTAGCCAAAGTTTTTACGCATAAAAGGTTCACAAGTTTCCAAAATAGATCAATAGGTTCATATAGTTTCCAAAAGTTCACAATAGTTACATAAGTTTGTAAGAGTTTCCATAGGTTCGCAAAAGTTTCATAAGTTCACAAAAGTTTCAAACGTTCATAAAAGTTTTAAAGACCAATAAATCTTATGTTTCCCCCAAAAGATATGTAAAATACAATAAACAAAAGGGCTTGTAACTCACGGACTACGAAGAGTACGAATACGGAAATCGGTCGGAACAGAAGCCAGGAATCACGGATCGCCTATTAATACCAAGATAGTTCAATTAGTTATTATCTTATTATGTTATTTTTATGTAATATAATAGATAAAATTTAATTAAACTTTAAGTGTTAAGGTTAAATATTGTCCAAAATAGTCCGAAACGGTAATTGTTACGTTTTTGTCCAAAAGTCCGATTTAACGTTTATTATTGTCGTGTTACAAGTGTTTTTGCTCGCTGAAGTGGTTTACATTTTTCTAAGGAAATTTGGGCAACGCTTCCGCGCCCAAATTTCGTATCCAAAATTGCAATACCACTTCCGCTCACAAAATCACCTATAACACGATATCACATTAATCTAGTCCATTTTAAGTCCAATTAGTCCATACAAGTCATAAATGTTATTACTTTTACCAAACTCAGTCCCAAATATCATGTATCAAAAAGTCAGCGGGTCATACAAGTCAAAAACGTCCAAATAACGAATTTTCGGGAAAAGTTGCAGCTCTGTGCGTCGCTGTGAGCACTAGGATCGAGTTAGTTTTATGCTTTAGATCTTACATGCAAGTGTTTGTTTATGTAAAAATAGTAAAATAACAGAAATCTACCGGAGGAAATCGAGTGGATGATGATTTGGCCGGATTTAGAGCTCCAAAATCTTTACGAAAATGGTCCTTAACCGAAATATTTTGACTCCTCTTGCTTCCTTTGATGTTCTAAACGATTTTAACGGTTAGAAATGGTGTTTTAGTGGCTATAAATCACTGGAATGAGAGAGGTTCTTGGGAGAGTTTTAGAGAGAAAAGTGTTTGTGTGTGTTTTTATGTTTTTGTAAAATGAAAATATGAAACGGAAAGAAGGAAAAGTGGTAAAAGGGGGCTTGGGGCAGTGAAAAATCAGTAATGATGGCCTAATACTCGAGATTGATTGGTTTAAATGTTGTAAGAATCGAGACATGCAAATTTTTCAAATAATTTGCAATTCTGGTCCTGCCAGGACGGCGCACAAGGCCTGTGTGCGTCGTCCTGGACCTCTTTTGTAATAAAATTTGAGTTTTTGCTGTTTTTGTATTATTGTTTCGTTGGACCTTTTCGTTAACTAAAGTTCTTTAGTACTACAAGTTTTGAACTTAGTAAAGTTCATTAGGTGTTTTCTTGGTATTAGGACTTATATAATTTGATTCCGGGTGTGATTCCGACACTGACGCGTTCCGGTTATTGAACAGTTAAAGACAACGACAGACAATAAGAGAGACATAGAGTATAAAATGCACCTGAAATTGGACGGTTGTCACAAAATGTCGCGAAAAACAACCGTCGGTCGGTCCAAGTCGCCGCCGGTACAGCCGGTCCATGGGCTACCGTCGGTCCTATATGGTCGGTACAGGGTATTTTGCAACTTGTCGTTTCTTTCTTTATACTCACCATTGACTTACCGTTGACATTTAGTAAACCCCAAATTCTCCCAATCCAACATTGATATAATTGCACCGGTTTATATAATTCAAGGTTCGATTTTTATGTTTAATTGCACTTGTCGGTCCACCACCAACTCACCGCCGGTCCACAACCGGCTAACCGTCGCCGGTCCTATGTGGGCGGTACAGGGTGGCTACCGCCGGTCCTATGTGGCCGGTACAGGGTGGCTACCGGCGGTCCTATTTGGCGGTACAAGGTGGCATCGCCGGTCCTAATTGGCAGGTCCAGGGGGCTACCGTCGGTCTGCCTCGCGCCCTCAATTAAAATAAAAAAATAAAAAAAATAAGACTTATGAGTAATGATAGTTACGACTTGCAAACCGCTGTTTTTGTTTTAAAGCTCGCTACTACAACCAAGCCCAGGCAGACTGTCAGAGGCTGTCAAGCTGTCAGCGGCTGTCAGAGGCTGTCAAGCTGTCAGCGGCTGTCAAGTTGTTAGAGGCTGTCAAGCTGTCAGCGCATGTCAAGTTTTCAACGTCTGTCAAGTTGTCAGCGCCTGTCAAGATTGTCAGCGCTTGTCAAGTTTTGAGCGTCTGTCAAGTTGTCAGCGCATGTCATTTGAAGCGTCTGTCTTATTGGCTGACGTCCCGTCATAATGGCGCTTCATGACTCCTTTATTGTCGTCATAATAGTAAGGCGTTACATATACTAGGGATTGGTGATTAAGCCAGCTCAGGTATTCATGATTATCATTAATGGACCAACGTTCCATATACTTGAGACTGGCCATATAAATACATGGTCTAAATCAATGTCGACCGGACCTTATCTTATCTCAACACACACTCACTAAACCTTAAGCGCAGAGTTCATACACTCTCACATTCATCTTCAACCTTGATCACCCTAGGTTCGTCAAGAACTTGTTGGGTTTGCACTGTGATCATCAGAGGAGATCTAAGGTTGACATCACCTAAGATTCGTGTTTGACAATCGTTGCTCGAACAAAAAACAACTTCAAAATTCTACATTGAATTGAAACTTCTAACCGTTCGAACTTATAACTAATTTTACCGTGGAAACTAAAATTTAAAATTTAGTGAATTTCAGTTGATCCTAACTTCTACACTTTTTCGATTCAGTTAATCACTTCAAATTTAGCTCACATTCACTCGAATCTAGTCAAATTGTTGAACTGGATCAAAATCAATTGATTTTATAGCTCTGATACCAATTGAAATGATATAACCAAGAATCAATACACTTTAGTATGATTAAAATAGATTAAAATGATGCGAAATCTAACACCATTTTTAATATAATCTTAGAAATGTAATCAACACACAATTCACTAATGTTCGTTTTCATTCATATTAAAATAACTTTGGCGGGCCGTAACAATGTTCTTATACTCGCACACTTAACTAACTCCAACCCACTCGCTATTTATAGATGTACAAAAACATAGATTACAATTACAAAATACAAATTACGTGTTATTGAAAACACTTCGGACTCTCTATCAACTAAGTCTTAATCTTCATTTACTTTTCATGCTTCAATATTCTCATTCTAATGTTGAAGTCTTCATTCTACATAAGTTCATAAATGTTAACTCTCGTTAACTGACTAAGATTTATTTCAAATGTTAAACTTAATTTATTCATCCGAAGTAAATTTTTAGAAAAATTTTTATACTTTAAATATTTTGTAGGCTCATCCATTATCTTCAAAATATGACATATTATAGTAGTATTAAATATTATCAAATGGATAGTAAACCAAACAACAAAACACATGAACCGTTTGACTTTAATTAATTAAGAAAAAAGATTTGCTTTAACTAAAAGGATTTTGCATGGGCATGAGCATGAGAGAATGTTTGATTAAAATAATTCAAAGATTGGGGTCTACACCACATCTTGATGTGAAGCAAAGCCACGCCGTTATTTTAAAGAAATATATTGACACACTTATGGTTTATTAAAGTAATATAGTGTTTATATTTATCTTAAAAGAACATAAAACTTGTAATTAATTAATAAGTTATATTAAAGAACTAATTTAAATATACTATTTGAAAGAGAAAAGAAGAACAAGAGTGGTATGGATGGGGTCCTTAGTCCCAACAATGTCTCAACAAAAATGTTTAAAATTTGGGACATATGGCAAAAGATGTCATCCAATTACAATAAAATGTTCCTAGTTATAGTGGACCAACCATAATTTTTAAATATAGACGACCACGCTTCACATTCATAATAATAGAGTGAATTAAAAAACAACTTCCTCCCACATAAGCTTAATTAAAAAAACAACTTCCACGCTTCACATTTATAATCAGGTCGGGTCTAATTGGGTTTTCAAACTTTTAAAATTGACTCTGATCGACCCTAATAAAAGATCGGGTTATCAGGTTTGATTCTAATCGGGTTCGGGTCTAACTAAGAAAAATAAATATAAAAGTAGATCATCTTATTAGTGTTTTAACAACAACATAACCATAAGCTCCACATTCTAGTGTTATGTTTGACAACAAATATCAAACAAAATAAAAATGAATGTAACTTGTAAATTTGATCGATTAAATTATGTGAATTGTTGATGGCAGCTAAGAAAAAAAAATTAATGTAGAAATTAGGCAAATTATAGAAAATATTAAGCAATTAAATTCCTTTTTGTAGTATTAAAGTTTATCGAGTTTTGAAATGTTAAAAGAATCGAATACATAAATTATAAACACAATTGCATTAGGAAAATAAGAATATACATTAGCAAATAAATCGTGCAACAAAAAAAATTCTCTTTTTAAATATATGTGTCTTTAATAAGTTAATTCTAAAGATGGACGACAAATAAACTCGATCTTACTAAAAGATGACTTACTAAACATAACATAGTGGCTTCAAACTACAACTCAAAAAGAAAAAAAAGAAAAATTATTAGGCTAATTCGGGTTAATCTGGTCTAACCCGAACCCGATTTACACAAAATAATTTCCTTTGAACCCGACCCTAATAAGACTCGGATCACATCGGGTCAACTCGTTTAACCCGAATAGCATACATAGACCCGAATAAATCTGGCTCTATTAAGCTTATTCGGGTTTGGGTCGGATCGGGTTAGTCGGCTCCGAGTTTTTTTGACACCCCTAATCACAAGATATATATCTTTAGAATTTGCACAATTTGTCCCATCATCTAATGTAACCCCCTTTCGTAGTGAAAGAGACACTTTTCCCATCTAAGGATGATTTATACATTTTTTTAACTTTGGTAAGCATTCTAAAACACCCATAAACTTCACAAAGACAACTCTCTTAACAACTATAAAACACCACAACTAAATGAGCTAAAACACACCTCCTAAATTACATCCAAAGGGCCTTTTACATGTCGTAATATCCTTATCAAAACATCATTATCGTCATCATCATCATAACACTTTGTCTCTTCTATAAATTTACTGCAACCTAAAAACGCTACTGTGAAAAATGAAATTTACATAATTATTAATTTGCCTTACCTATAATTAGTATACAAATATAAAATGCTTGTACATACGCATGTACGTATATATAACCACTAGTATGTTACTTGTATCATATTGTGGAGTATGGTCGATCATGTTTCTATCGAAAGTGGAAGTTGAGAATACTAGTGGTTGTGTAATAGATTTTTATGTTGCAAGATTGTTTATGAACATCTTACAAAATTATTAATTAGGGTATTCATAACCTAATCCTTAGCTTAGCGGTTTATATGTTAAGACATAAACTAAAAATTTATACTTGTATTCCCCAACCTAAAACTCTTGTCTTTCCTATAATTAACTTAGTTATAATTGGATTTACAAGATGGCCCAAAAATGAGTAGTTTAGTAAAATGTTGGAAAGCCTTATATATGGTTGTCTCCGGGCTCTCTTTACAGTTTCGGCCCAATAACTCAATATTAAATCTCATTTGTGCTCATAATAAATAGCTTTAAATTCTACATCCGGTAACTAATGAAAAAATGTGTTAACTCATTAGAGAATTTTGTTCTAAACATACAAGTTAAGGATATTTCAATCTTTTCTTATTAACTACTTTCATACTCTAATTTGACATCTTAATTGTTTTCCTATAATAGGACAAGGATAAGAATATGATTAAGGTAAGCGAAAAACATGTTTCATCAAACAATAATCGGTTTAATTGAACTAAATTAATAAACTTAATCGCATAATAGAATATCTTTATCTACATGATTGATACCACATTATTCGGTGCAAAATAACTTTGGAAAACTTTCATCTAATAAAACCTTCTCCACAAGTTTATTATCTAAACCCACTAGACTTTTCATTTAAAAAAAAATAAAAATAAAAATTGATTACATAAATAGTTCTTAACTTTTATTTATGTTTGTGTTTACCTTCGTACAATCATATAAATTTTAAATATATTATTTCATCTAATAATCGGTAAAGAAAATAGATTTTTTATGTCCAGATTATATATGAAGACGTCTTTTCGACTCAGATATATACGACTTGATAAAAAATATTATGATGACCGATTTCAAACTCTTGCCTTAGTCCCCACAATATTTTTATATAAAAAAGTTTAGAACTTTTATGCTTAGGATAGTCATAATGTTGTGTCATGGCAACCGTGTTATGGCTCCATTACTCGAGCCATGATAGGGCAACTTTGTTATGAAAGCTTGCGGCATTAAGTGTGTTATGTGGTTATTTTTATTTTCCTTTTCTTTTATAAGTAACGTATAGGAAGTTAATACTACAATGAGGTATTATAATATCGGATGTTTTAATGTTATGATTGAACAGAATATTTTATTACACCGATATCAACTATCGAAAACTGAAATTATAAATGTCATAGCTACAAGTCTTAGGGGTGGGTTCATTTAAGACATGGAAATTATTTGAGACCTAAAGACCTGATCTCAGCCCTCCAAAAAAAAGATCTAAGGGCTGAGTTTAAAACACAATTTTGTATTGGAGGGTCATTTTCGTCCTTTAACAAAATAACAAAAAAATTACAGATCTTGTTGTTCAAGCTCCCCAACCTCTATCAATTGCGAATCAATCTGTATACGAATCAATCGCGATTACCTTCGTAAAACCTCCATACGAATCAATGGAAACGAATCCAGAAACAATGGAAACGGAATTTGAGCATCATAACAACGATTATTTATCTAATAATTCTAATAATTCGTCACAAAAATCCGATTCATACAATAACGAATCTGCAGTTGCAGGTATTTTAATTTTTTTATCTAATAATTTCTTTGTCTAATAATTCTATCATATATGATACTTAGATTGGTTATATTAGCAAAATAATGGGATATCTAATAAACGAAAGTAATGAGTGTGTCCGTATAATGTTCCCATTAGGCCATTAGAATTTTTGCGCTTGTGTGTCTTTCGGTATGCCTTCATGTTTCTGAAACTAGTTTATCAGGGAGCTAAGATCTGCAACAACTTGGCAATGGCTGTGAGTATGCTTGGTGTCTCTGAAGCCTTTGTTCTTGGCCAGTCTTTGGGTATTTCAGCCACTACTCTAACACAAATATTCAACTCTTCAACTGCTCGATGTTGGAGTAGGTACTAATTCATGTTTTAATTACATGATTTTTCTTTTTCTTTTTTTAAATGAAAGCAGTAGACCAGTTAACTTTCAAATGAAGTTGACTAAATTTGGCTTGCGAAAGAGGAAACCCTCAAACTGATCAGAAAATGCAATTTTGAAGTGCTATAAAACCTTGTCTTTTTTGGTATACAAACTAAAGGGGGTAATTTCGACCGATTTACTTACAAATGGGTCGATCTATTTGTATTGTGTCTCAACATCCTAAATGGTTTTATTCAAAGGTCAAGATTATTCTTGTAATTTCTTTTTATTCTTTTTTGCAATAATAATTGACGCATTGAATTTTTATAATTTCTCTTTTTTGTTTTTATAAAATGGACAATGAAATATTTGCGGGTCAATGAATCTCACTTGTTTGAGAACAAACTATTTGACCCGTCACCACACTCGCCATCTTGCCATCTCGGATATTAACAAACTACTACCAAGCTTTTGGGTGTTAGAAGATATGTTTATTTTGTTTTATATTATGTGTCCCATTTTTTAATTCACGATTGGCTTTCAGTCTTGTTTTCTGAAGAAAATACTTATAGTCTATACATATGTGGCAGTGATACGTATAATCCAGTACCTGGTGTGATTGATGGGGTGCCCGCCTCGAGAAATTACAATGGTGGATTTGCAACTACACTAATGGTATGTGATCCAACATTGTTATGTCTGATTATTTATTTCCACTTCTATGATTTGAGTTTTCACCCGGTGAGCTCTAACAAGGAGTGTAAACTAAATTTCACGAACCAGATTAGAGTACGAAAAATTAATAAAAAGGAAATAACTTAAAAAAATATATGTATTATATTATACCTGTTGTGAGTTAAAACTCCTTTGGCTACTTGTTCATTGTTTAGAGAAAAGATAGCATTTGATGCACCTCGGAATTTAAAAGCTCCTCTGATAACCATCAAACAGAAAGCACCTTGAAGAAAGCATGCTAATTTTACGTTGTAATAAGCAAAATTATGCTATTTTAGTAACACACATAGGTGGGAACTTCTACCCATTTACTTATTTACTTATGAATGGGTTTATTAGGACTGTGTATTTGTTTAACGGGTTTGAAAAAATAAAAACTATCTTAAATGGAAACCAGTCGAAAGTCGCCCAACGTGTATATTTAAGCCATAAAACCTTTAAAATCATTTAAAATAAAAAGTTAGACCAAATCCGGCGAGTTCCAACCCATTCAAAAAAATTTCATGTTTTGACCCGTTTGCCAACCCACCCATTTGCTATCTATAGTGACAAGATTAATAAAACGGATAACACATTTCTTACCCCTTTTGGAAGCATTCACATTTGAAAAATAGATTTTTTTTCAGCAATGGAGTTTAGTGTGTCTGAAGACAGGACCGGAGTTATATGAATATACGGCTTGATTAACGCCTGTGCTTTGGTTATAGAGTCGATATCAGCACCATATTTCTTGTGCTCTAAAGGGCTCTTATCTTCCATATTTTTTTGCTGACCAGATCAAAGTTCTAAAATTACTACAATGAAAATAATTAGTTTGTAAGAAACTAACATAGTAGCAACCATCTCCAAAATCTCCTAGTGGTAAGGCGTCCATATATGATAGGCATATCATATATGATAGGAATATCATATGTGATAGGCACATTTTGCATTAAGAATTGTGGGTATATCATATATGATAAGTACACAATATATGTGATACGGATATCATATATGATAGGACAAACATCATGTTATACTTATTACTTAAAAACAGGTATATCATATATGATATACCTATTACTTAAAAACAAGTATGTCATATATGATATACCTATTACTTGAAAATAGGTATATCATATATGATATTACAAGCATATATGATATATACCTATTTCAAAGTAATATGATAGTTATATCATATACGATATGTATGAAATAACATAACCATATCATAACTATCATATATGATATGTATCAAATAACATAACCATATCATATATGATATACCTATTACTTGAAAACACGTATATCATATATGATACGGATATCATATGTGATAGGACAAACATCATGTTATGCCTATTACTTGAAATAGGTATATCATATATGATATACTTATTACTTGAAAACAGGTATATCATATATGATACACCTGTTACTTGAAAATAGATATATCATATATGATATACCTAAAACAGGTATATCATATATGATATACCTAAAACAGGTATATCATATATGCACATGTATGTATGTATAACCACTAGTATGTTACATGTATCATATTGTGGAGTATGGTCGATGGTGTTTGTATCGACAATGGAAGTTGAGAATACTAGTGGTTGTGTAATAGATTTCTATGTTGTGAGATTGTTTATGAACATCTTACGAAATTATTAATTAGCGTATTCATAACCTAATCCTTAGCTTAGCGGTTTATATGTTAAGACATACACTAAAGTTTTATACTTCTACTGTTGTATCCACAAGTCCACAACCTAAAACTCCTGTCTTTCCTATAGTTAAATTAGTTACAATTGGATTTACAAGATGGCCCAAAAATGAGTAGTTTAGTAAAATGTTGGAAAGCCTTATATAAGCTTTTCTCCGGGCTCTCTTTACAGTTTCGGCCCAATAACGCAATATTAAATCTCATTTGTGCTCATGCTCATAATAAATAGGTTTAAATTCTACATCCGGTAACAAACGAAAAAATGTGTTAGAATTCTTCTTTCTTAATAGACTCATTAGAGAATTTTGTTCCAAACATACAAGTTAAAGGATATTTCAATCTTTTCTTATTAACTACTTTCATACTCTAATTTGACATCTTAATTGTTTTCCTATAATATGACAAGGATAGGAATATGATTAAGGTAAGCAAAAAATATGTGTCGTCAAACAATAATCGGTTTAATTGAACTACATTAATAAACTTAGTCGCATAATGAAATACTTTGGTTATTAATACTTAAACTAATATATTCGGTTCGATAATGTAAAATGTGTATAAACCCAATATCAATCGAATCCATCTAATCTTATCTTAATATACAATAAAAGAGAGGTCAAAGTAGTAACCATTAGATGGAAATTCAACTTTAATTCGAACCATTAGATAATTTTGATGATGTCATCACTAATAATTTCATTTTAACCCATTTACTTTAAATAATTTAACCTTTATTTTAAATAGTAATAATTAAATAAAGAAATTAATTTTTCTACTTAAAATAATCTAACACTTGTATTTTAAATTAATTCTAATAAAATACAAAACATATTTTTTCTTCAAACACATATACATTTTTAGTATAAAAAGAAACTACAATTATTTTATTGTTTTACGAGTGTTTTGCATATAAACGGAAAACATATCATATTAAAAAATTTCTGTTTTTTTTTTCGTCCTATTTACCCAATATTTTTAGTTTTTTTTATATATTATAAAAAGAAAATACAATTATTTTATTGTTTTACGAGGGTTTTGCATATAAACGGAAAACATATCATATAAAAAATCTTCTATTTTTTTCCGTCCTATTTACGTAATATATTTAGTTTTTTTATTTATTACAAATATTTTATTTTTAATAAGGTTTTTTTCGAATTACACGGTAAATGTTTTATTTAACTTCATATTTGCTAACATAATCACTTTGTATACATGACTAATAGTTTTCTATTAATCTTTTTATATAACATTATATATTTTTTGCTATAATTATTCGCGTATTAGACGGGTCAATAAGCTAGTATTTTAATATAATAATAACTATATAATATAAAAATAAATTTTTATATATGTTAAATAAGTACAAGGCAATATAGTTTACTATACTACCCCGACTACAATAAAAAATTTTACATGATTATCATACCAATTTCATTCTATTATGAGGTGTTCAAAAACTACCCCATCGGCTATCTTGAGTTCTCGACAACCTACTCCACAAAACCGTGCATTACTATAGTGCCTTCAATCTATAGTTGTTACCCTATCACTCGATCTTTATCTACATGATTGATACCATATTATTCGGTGCAAAATAACTTTGGAAAACTTTCGTCTAATAAAACCTTCTCCACAAGTTTACTATCTAAACCCACTAGACTTTTCATTTTAATAAAACAAAAAAAAAAAAAAACAAAAAAAAAAAACAATTAGTTGATTACATAAATAGTTCTTATAATTTGTAGGATATTACAAGGTCAATCTCTTAATTTTTATTATGTTTGTGTTCACCTTCGTACAATCTTATAAATTTTAAATTTTTGATTTTCATCTAATAATGTCGAAATTATACATGAAGACAAGTCTTTTCGACTCAGATATATACGACTTGACGAAAAATATTATGATGACCGATTTCAAACTCTTGCCTTAGTCCCCACAATATTTTTATATAAAAAAGTTTAGAATTTTTGCTTAGGATAGTCATAATGTTGTGTCATGGCAACCGTGTTATGGCTCTATGACTCGAGCCATGATAGGACAACTCTGTTATGAAGACTTGCGTCATTAATCGTCTTATGTGGTTATTTTTATTTTCCTTTTCTTTTATAACTAATATATAGATAGGAAGTTAATACTATAAGGAGGTATTATAATATAGGATGTTTTAGTGTTATGATTTAAGAGAATATTTTATTACACAGATATAATGTCATTGCTACAAGTCTTAATGTAATATAATTTTTAATATAAACGTTTTTTTTCTTTTTCTTTTTTTCTTTTTTTTTAAGTTTTGAGTTTGGATTTTGGATTTTTCCCCCTTTTCATGTTTGTTTCTCCCTGTTTCTATTTCCACGAACTTTCAAATCGCTTTCTTGCACATAATTTCGTGTAAATTGCCAAAGGAGACTAATTTCAAGATAATCAATCCAGATTATATTTCAAATTCGTAATAATCGAGTTGATTGCTTCTAGGGTTTGATAAATAACATGGATCTCATATTGTTTATGTGATTATTTCTGTTAGGACTTTTCACAAACAGGTGGTGTGCGTGCTGGGTAAGGTTTATGTTTTGGGACATGGGAGGTTGTGTTTCTTGTAAATGTTTTCGTAAATTTCCATCATCTTGGTCTCATGTTGGTGGTAACAAACCCAAAGGAAAAAAAGATAAAAACCCGACTACAGACGAGTTATTACAAGTTGTTCCTATCCCATCTCACAATTTCAAACTCGAGTGTGCTGTGCTTACACGTCGTGGCTATTACCCCGATACGCCTAATAAAGATAACCAAGATTGTTTTTGTATCAACACAAGTATTCAAGGTAACCCCAATGTCCATTTCTTTGGTGTTTTTGATGGACATGGTCATTCCGGAAAGCAATGTTCGAATTTTGTCAAGAACAGACTTATCGAGATTCTTTCTACTCATGAAACCTTATTAGAAGATCCTGTTGAAGCTTATACTTCAGCTTTTTCTACAGTTAATAGTGAGCTTCATGAAAATCCTGAAATTGACGATTCAATGAGTGGCACGACTGCAATTACGGTTCTTGTTATTGGTGATAAGCTTTACGTTGCTAATGTGGGTGATTCTAGAGCTGTGATTTCCGTTAAAGAAGGTGATGATCATACTCATATTGTTGCTCAAGATTTGTCTAACGATCAAACACCTTTTAGGAAGGATGAATGTCAACGAGTTAAAGAATGTGGGGCTAGGGTTTTGAGTGTTGATCAAGTTGAAGGGGTTAAAGATCCGAGTGTTCAATCATGGGGTGATGAAGAAAGTGCGGGTAACGATCCACCACGATTATGGATGCAAAATGGGATGTATCCGGGGACTGCCTTTACGCGTAGTGTAGGTGATAGCATAGCTGAAAAGATTGGTGTTGTGGCTGTTCCTGAAGTTTTGACGGTTCAACTCACGCCTAAGAATCCGTTTTTTCTACTTGCAAGTGATGGTGTATTTGAGTTCTTATCTAGCCAAGCTGTTGTTGATATGGTCAGTTTTTCTTATCTTCGGTTAAATCTCTATCTTTGTTAGCTACTTGCAGTATATGCCTACGATCTTTTATGTTAATTCACAAACTACATGTTTTCGGAGATTTAAAGAAAGAAGCCTTGTCAAATAAACTATGTTTTGTTGTTCAAATTTACAACCTTATGTTCGTTATGTGTAGATGCTTCCGCTTATGTATTACTTGATGGGCCAAAAATTAAAATCATCAAATATCGAGTAATGATTACCGATGAACAAAAATAAAATTTTGTGGAAATTTGACACTTATATTTCATTAAACGAAAAAGAAGAGTGTTGTATTTCTTGACAGCGTTATTTATAGGTTTTTGATGTGTAGGTTGATAGATACATGGATCCTCGGAGCGCATGTTCTGCTGTTGCTGCAGAATCATATAAATTATGGTTAGAGAATGAAAACCGCACAGATGATATAACAATCATTATTATACATGTTAACGGCTTATCCAATGTGAGAATTGTTATAGAAATTGGGTCCAACTTTTTGTGTGTGCCCGCAATTTATGAATTTTATTATTGTATCTATAAATGTGGCTAACGAATGATATGAATGAAAATAGGCAAGTGGTGGTGATAATGGTAGCGAAGCTGGTGAAAGTAGTATCCAGCAGACGGCAATGAGACCGGATGTTACTCCTCCAAGGTCGGAAATGTTTCAATCAGTTGGTAGCAATTTCTCACAACAGATTCCTTTCCACCAGGCTTTATTCAGCACTGATCACAAGCCACTCAGTTGAAAATTTGTATTACCCTGTTACCCTTCCAACAACATTTTGTATGTATCATAGTAACACGAAAAGCCCACTGGAGCACGTGAATTTTGTTACATTATGTTTCATAGGCGGATGATGTTTAACGTGTTCATGATTTAAGGAAAAAAGATGGGCTTGACATGTTAGTTGTAAACGTTGTTTTAATTAGATGGTTCTAAACAGCCAACCGGTTAATGTTGTCAATATTCGTCGTCAAGTGGATCGAGCTGTTGAAAAGAACCTTGTTATAGAATTAAATCTTCTCCTTATCCACAGTGAAATGTTAAATCCTCCTCCCGTTTTTTGAGATGTATAATACTCAGATTTTTTGAGATGTATAGTAATCAGATGTTTGTTTTATAATTATGGATGACTGGTAATACCACATGCATTTCCGGGTATAGGAGTTTGATGTAGCCCATTTGATATCTCCGTATCCGAGAATCAACAACAAACCCGACTCCGCATTGTTCACAAAATTGCGGGTCTTCCTTTAATCTCCGTTTACTCGATTTCCACAAGCACAACTTCCACTTTTGATAGGCCCAATAATCCTCTCACAAAATAATCTATCTTTTTATGAAAGAATAAATTTACACTTAAAATTTCCAAAATTATGTTAATTCAAGTCTAATTAGCAAAAAATTGGACGACAAGAAGCCTTATGGGAATTCAAGCAATGCCCTACTAACCAAGACAAACACCGCTTGCTATGGGAATTCTTTTCTATATAAATGAAATTCAACAACTAACGGAAATGAAACAATCAAATATCAAGGAGAATATGAATCAACAAAGCTTGTATTCATTACATCGAAAGAAACAAAACCGTGCAACTCAGCATGTGCTCGTTTTACTCACCTCACACTAAAACATTTGCAGGATAAGTTGAGTTTTTAGCTCTAGTATTTTGGTGTGGCAGCAACAGGACATTTTCCTAATGTATTCCACAAAATATAATCCCCAGAGTGAATCTGTTACCAAATAAACAGGAATCGGTATCAAATTAACCCTCAAATAAGGTATGGATCTTGATTACATTCCCATAAAAGGACAGCTAAAATATAGAAGATGGGATAGTAAAAGAGATCACCTGCGTAGAATACTCCACAGGTACCTTGACAGATGGAAAGATGTTTACCTGCATATTAAGAATTTTCATAAACGCCAGTAGATTTCTAATTACAATTCAAGATGGATTGAACGCGATTTATGGAAAACTTCAACTAGCCAAAAACATCAATAGTAGTAGACTCACAGATTTAGGATCTATAGTCATTCCTGAAAGAGATGTCCCAGCCATCTTGAAAGATACCTGTGCCAATTTCTAAACATTTAGTTTTCTGTAGCCCAACATACATCAATGTATTTTAACAGAAACATGCAAACAAAAAGTGGACCAGTGGATATAATTAATGAGGTTGTTGATGTTGATGATGATGATGATGACAATTGGACCGATGGGTATAAATTGCTTCTTATTCCAATTATTTTCTTTTTCTTTCCTTTCCTTCACTTCCACACAGAATTATCGTGTTTCCGGTCTTATGCCAAGCATTTTATTCACAGTTTGCTGCTGATTTATGTGGATATGATGCTGACATGCCACTTTAAATTTCATTGTACGAAAATTATGTAAGTTTACTGTTATGATTAATTTTTCCTTGAGTTTAAGAAAAAAAAGTATGTCCCACATCATGGCTCGATTATTAGTCTGTATGCTAAATAGGAAAGATAGTTTGGTTTGAATTCTGTTTTGGGCAACCATGTTTACTTTTACTCACAAAAAACTTTATAAGCTAAAAATATTGAAAACCCTCCTCAAAGTTTCAGTATAGGTTTGACAACATTCACTATTTCAGTATTTCTGATGTAGCCCCCACAAAACCGTCCTGACAAGGTTGAAGATTTCCGAAACACCGTACATTTTGAGAGTTGGTTACCGAAAACTGAATAAGACCAAATCCTGTATGCAAAATATACTTAGTAGCAGAAAAGGAGAAACTACATACCTTTGCGTAGCTGTATGCGTGCCAGCAAAATGGCTCTTCTAGGTCAACAGCTGGTAGATGTTTGTTCATTTTCTCTATCAAGTATTCGTCTACATTAACCATATTATTTCCGGGCTCAATTTCCGTGTCACTGTCTTCATCACCTATAATCCCTTGGACTGACCCAGAGTTAACGTCCCTTTGACTTTTATATGGAGCAAATTTAACAGTTCCAGGGAAAGTTGCTTCGATACTCTTATTAGCACCAACTCCTCGACCACTCGGTATAATTTTCCATTCAACAGAGTGGTCAGTATGTGACAAGGTTCCAATTGAAGGTGTCCCCTCAATTGACAGTACCTTTCTTCTAGGGAAAGGCATACTGACGGTACAAAATTCCATTGTTAACGGAGACTTATAGCCCTCCATTAAAGTTAATTTGAATAAAAATGCACCTTCATTTTCTGAGACCATTGAAAGCTGGTAAAATCCCTTAACTGGAACTCCTAAAGAACAAGGAGCTTGATAGCGTAATAATACAAAATTACCGAGTGGTGGTGAAAACATCACGGCCTGTTTATCCCCACCGTGTTCAGGAACTTGAGCACAAGGATGAAATGATACTATTTCAACCCGTTTACTGTCTAATCCAGCCAACGGAAAGAGTACATCCGGCAACCCCTCTAGTTCTGCCCGACAATTTACTTGGCCAGATATTGATAAGCTATCGGGAATCTCATCTCGGTCATACATTGCGGCGTTAACAATCTCATGAATTGTGAATAGCATCCTTTGTTTTCCTTTAAAAAGATAGGGTTTCCAAGCTGGTTGCTTGCTGTCAATGGGAGGTACATCAGCTTGTGAAAAGCCAGTGGTCCTAATAGCAGAAATGTTGGTGTAGCTGAGATCCAAGGGTGTGCCTGTATACAAGATAAGTAGCATTTAATTAAATAATGCCAGAGGTTCAAGTAGGCTGATCCGACCAGTTGAGTAACACGACAAAACATGTTCGACTCAAAATCTTTTAAATCTGTTTAATTTAAAAAAATACAAATAATTAATGGTCTAATATGTTAATTATAATTATAATCATAATGTAAATGTTATAATAAAAATGTTGTATGCACAACTAGAGCTAGGAGAAAGAGGATATGGTGGAGATAGGGTTTAAAGCCAAGGAAAGCTTCGATCTAGGAAGAGGATTGGCGAATAGAGATGGGTGAGACCCTTAACCTATAGTGAAACCGTCCCCGCAAGATGATTACTGATTCTACTATACTATAATCCGTCTTTGCTTCTCTTGTTCAATTTTTGTCTGATATTCCAATTCTTGACATTCCTCCAACTCTAAACCTGCCTATTCTCTATTAGAAAATTGCCTTCTATTTAGGGCATCTTCCCTTGTCTTGTCTATGATAATAATACATTTCAGTTCGACCTTTATTGATTGAACTGATCTTATTAAATCGATGGGCGAAAAGGAACCTACAGATTCTGCTTCCTACTAAAAGGGAGCTAATCCAGCGAAACTTGCAACCTTGTCGATCTTCCAAGTGACAGACTTGAGCATCTACTGATTGATACTTTTCTCTCGGCATATTTAATGCTTAAAAAAGATATGTCTTACCCCAACCATGTGAAAAGCCCTATCCCATCTATCAGCAGGGTGGAGAGCGAGACTAACCACTAATTCGGCTATTCTAGAGCTTATTCTAACTCTACTATAAAAGAGAGTCCTACTACTTGTGTGAAATCAGTCACTTGAGAGCTTTGGGCTAGGTTATGGACGAGAGATAGGAACGATATCCAAGCGATTCAAGGAAAGAGAAATGACAGTTTTACAATCCATTTGACATGTTCCCCCTTTTTAACCATTTGACCCGTCTGAGATAAAACATTAATAAAAAATCATCCGATTCATAAGTTGGATTACTAGTTCTAACTGATACTCAACCCAGCCACGAGAAGTTTGCATTTAGATAACTATACCAACTCTCATCCCAACCAGTAACAGTAACATATTCATAGTTGAGTTATGCATTCTATTGAGGTTATTGAGATGAGATACATATGAAAAAAAACAAAAAACGAAAGTTTACCAACCAAAAGGCATTGCAGTAGTGATAAAACTTCGAAGTGCATCTTTTTCTGGGTTCCTGGGACCAGCCTCTGAAGCAGCAGCAAGAGCCGTAGAATTAGCGGAAGCTGCTGCAACTGGTGGTGCTACAGGTTTTGGTCTTGCAGAAATGCCAATACTTCCAGTTAACGAATCCAACAACCCTCCAACAGTAGGTCCTGCACTTACAACTACTTCGGGTTCTTGGAGATCTGATGTTATTATGTCTCCTAGAATATGGGCCACCATGAACGCCCTGCACGAAAAAAAAAAAAAAAAAAAAAAAAAAAAACTTCATTTGAATAGTAAAGAAAGAATATTTTGAGAAAGAAGCAGACTTACCATACCCTGTGATGCAAGGAAGTTTAAGCAGGAGGGAAGATAAATTCCCATCAACTCCAACGCCATTACCGCAATCAGACCTGTTAGATATTGTTTTGTATGCTTCCAAATGAGTTGGTTCAACCAAGGGCAATACAAGGATGTAGTATTGTCCTTTAGCATGCAAAACGAGAGGCCAAAGTGTATGAGTATGATCTTCCTCTTTTTTAAGATTAAGGCTTACAATATGGCGCGTAACAGGATCATCAACCCATGAATCTGATCCTTCAATTGAGTTTTTCATCCGTATTCCATACCCACGGGCAGACCCTTCCCTACACACATACATTATATTTATATAATAAATTGGATATAACGAAATAGAGATAAGTATTAAGAAATGTATCAAACTTCACTCAGAAATATATAGTAAGTATCAAACTTTAAATCTACAGGTAATTTTAAAGTTAAATATACGTACAATAGACCAACGTAAAATTAGATACATATTAGAGATTTGGGACTAAGCTTACTTCTTTTTTCGGTCAAGGAACGCGACAGCTAACTCTGAGTCTGTTGGAAGAGATGATGGCAATACATTTGCTTTCTTACAAGCAACAATCCAACGTCTATCAACTATCGAAAACCTCCTGATAAAATTTAATTCATGAATAAATAAAGATAAAAAGGAATTGAAATTACTTGCCTAGAGAATACGACGACGTCTTGATTGTTGAGGATCCACAGAGCCCGAATGCTGCAACTGCTGGACATCGATGATTTCAGAGGTTTTCTTTTTTTACGGTTTTGGACTTTGGGGAGGGGGCGTTTTTACAGAATTTTCAATTTTAGATATTTTGATTAGTACAACTTACGCTTATACTATCACCAACTACACTTTCACTCCTTTCTTGCCATTATTTTTTCATACCTATATCTTTTTCAAACCTAAATCAAAACGAAAAACCTAAAAACAAAATAAAAGATTTTCAATAAATAAATGCTTTTTCATTTGAGAATTTTTTGAAATAATTATGTCATTAGTTCCTATTGTTGTAAATTCGTTACACTGGTGGTTCATTTTTCAAACGTCCGTCTATATTTGACGGAAACCAGGTCATGTGCCCTCCACACGAGGGAATTAAAGTCTTTAACCACCCTCACTCACCTTATTAACACCAACAGTCATCTTTATTCAATAAACCTCCCGCTTAAATAAACTTTTTCCCCAAAATTAAAGTCTTGCAAACCCTAGAATGCCTTAATTCTCCAAAATTGTGTAATTAATACTGCGAAAAAGAGATGGTGGGTGAAGGACCAAGTTACGGTAAGGCTCAACTACGTTAATTTACAATGACCTTCTGATCTTCTGACCTTCTTTTTTTTTAAAATGTAAATGGAAAACCTACTATGTGTTCATTAAGGTTCAACTACGGCGGAATGTTTACAGATTTTCCTAGAAGGTCATACATTGGAGGTACTACTCAAATCGTTGATAATGTTGATATGGATGAGTTTTCAGTAATTGAGTTGGATGCGGTTATGAAACAAATAGGGTATGTTGATGGGTTACCAAAATTCTACTACTTTCTTAAACCTGGAAGGGACTTAGATACAGGACTTGCAGCTTTAGGAAATGATTTAGATACACTATATATGGTTGACTTGAATATGGAATGAGAAGTGTTGAGACATATTTCTTACCTACAAATCCAAGTAGTGTTGTGTTAGAGGAAATTGAGGAACCTATAAGGGAAAAAAGGAGTACCCCATGTGCTAGGACCCTTTTTTGGAGTGGAATGATGAAATTGAGAAACCTGTAAGTCAAGTAACTGAACCAAATCCAAGTAGTGTTGAACCAAATGCAAGTGAACCTACTATTGATGTGAATGCTAGTGAACATATAGATGAACCTACTGTTGATGTGAATGCTAGTGAACATATAGATGAAGCAGTTATTGAAAATGATATCATAGTTGATGTTGACAATGTGCATGATGAACCTGATATTTAAGTTACTTTGTTTGAGATTGCTAAGAGTGTAGGATATGGGAGAAACATTCAAACTGAGGAAAACACAGTGACTTAGATGTACTAGATAATGAAGAATTTGAGAGTGATTCAGGTTCAGAGGGTGATATTGTTCATATTAGGAAAAGAAAGTTTAAACAGCTGAGAAAAAGATAAGAACAAAGTTGATGCCAATATGTACAAACACTTCTTTTATGTAGGTCAAAAATTGGTAATTCTACTAAGGTCAAAGAAAGGATTAAGTTGCATTCAATTGAGACAAGAAGAGAGTTGCATTTAATGATAAACAGAGTGTGAGAGCTATATGCAGGGGTAAAACACCCATTTTTGGGCCTTTTTGTGAAACAGGTACATTTGGGCCCAAAAGCCAAAAAGATAAAACTGGGCCAAATGAGAAAACTAGGCCAAATGAGAAAAGTGGGCCACATGACAAATGTTTGAATAATGCAAGTTGGGGACAAGATAAGGTTGGTAGTAGCAAGAATATAGCAGTAAATGATCAAGAGATTCTCTGCCCTTGGATGGTGTATATTCATAAAGTCAAAAAGACATCTACTTCGGTGGTTAGAACACATAAAGAGGAACATCATTGTCTACAATCTCGAGAAATCAAAGCATGCACATATGATTTTCTCTCCAAACAGATTGTAGATCAAATCAAAGGGAATCCTGATATACCAATTAGAGCAGTTAAAGATCAACTTGAAAAACAGTTTGAGTTAGGTGTGTCTTTTATGAAAGCTTTCAGGGCAAAGAGTCAAGCACATAAACAAATCAGAGGTGATTACAAGCTCCAATACACAATGTTGAGAGATTACATCTTGGAGTTACAATCCTGGAACAACTGTTAGGGTAGAAGTCCAAAGTGGTACTAGTCCTCATTCTGCAGATAGAATATTCAAAAGGATATATGTGTGTTTGGGGTCATTAAAACAGGGGTTCAAAGCTTGTCAATGAGACTTTGTTGGTATTGATGGTTCTTTCATGAGGGGTCCATTCCCTGGGAAGATCTTGTCAGCTGTTGGTATAGATGGGAACAATGGAATTTATCCATTTGCTTATTCAATTGTGGAAGCTGAAAACCTCAGTTTATGGACATGGTTTTTGGAGTGTCTTGGTGAAGATTTGGGATTGAACAGGTACACCAATTTCACTTTCATAAGTGACAGACAAAAGATACCATCTCAGCTATAATATGTTGTGTCCATTTATGAAATTACTAATATAATGTATATGTGTATTGTAGGGTGTTCTCCCAGTTTTTCCAAGAGCAGAACATAGATTCTATCTCTTACATATTCATGGCAACATGAAAAGGACATGGAATGAAAAAGCTTTTAAAGACCATCTTTGGAGATGTGCCACTGCCACAATTGTTCAACATTTCAACAAAGCCATGGATAAATTCAAGGCATATAATCCAGCTGTACATCAATGGTTGTCTAAGATCCCACCAAGTCATTGGTCCAGGTCACACTTTTCAGGTTAGTACACAAGTATGCTATTATTGTTAATATGCTATTATTGTTAATATGCTAAGTTTGTTGTTATTGTTTTAGGCCAAGCTCACACTGATATATGTGCTAAACAACATGTGTGAGGTTTTTAATGGTAAAATCGTTGGTGGTAGAGACAAGCCCATCATCACTTATTTAGAATATATTAGAGAGTATTGTATGCTAAGAATAGTGAATGTCACATCTGCCATTGAGAAGTAGATAGGGCCTTTAACACCAACTGCAACTACTTTGCTTGGAAATATTAAAAAAGAGGTTGTTGAGTACACTGTTTTATTTAATGGGGATCATAAGTACCAAGTATCTGGACCTTGGAATGACCAGTGTGTTGTTGATTCCCAAAATAGGACATGTACTTGTAGGAGGTGGAGATTACTGGTTTAACATGCAAGCATGCAGTTGCTGTAATTTGGAATATGGTGATCAACAAAGTATGTGATGCCTGCTTTCTACATAATGGTGAGAGATTTTTCAAGAGAAGATGTTCAACGTTTGTATGATATTGGTGTGAGAAAGTATTCTCAGTATAGAGGTACTTGTTCTGGTACTGATATGGCAATGGATTGGCTGAATGGAATGTTTAATCCTGAAGAGAACATGGTAAGCACAGTTTTCAAGAAGGGAGGAGTTCATAATCCAATTATCAAATGGTTCCTCTATGAAAGGAGTGGAGTCCATTCAATAGTTAGAAGGCATGGAGCTATGCAGTTCTATCTAGTTGAAAGAAGATATAGTCTGGAGTTAAGAACTCTTCAAGAACTGATCTCAGTTAGGTTGTATGGTCTTAGAACTTCTCAGATCACACATGAATTGGTTTGGAGGATAGTAAAGCAAATGAATGAAGAGCTGAAGAAACAAAATGAAGAAAAAGAGGCCAAACAAAGAGAGGAGTGATTGTAGGTTGTAATCTTAAGTAGTTAACTATGTTGAAAAAACTTGTAATTTAATCAGTAATAAAAGTTCAAGTTAGGGGGAGATTGTTGGGATTAAAACTGTTAGTTAAATAGTTTTAGTTTCATTAATACTGCTTCATTAATACTGCTTAGTTAGTACTGTCTCATTGATACTACACGAAGAAGATTAATACTGCATGAAGACAGTTACTACGGTTGAAGACATGAAGACACTTACTACTGCTGGTTACTACTGAAGATAATCATTACTACGGCCCGTATGTGTTTCTACTGCTTGAAGATAATTATGGGATTATCTTGTTCCACAAGTTTAGCAATTATAATTAAAATAGAATTGTAATTGTTTTAGATGTTTCCTATTGTAGATAGGGTTAGCCTCAAAGTCTATATATATATATATATATAGATCCTTGTAGAAAGAGAAACACGTGTATTGATCATCTTTATAATCAATATATTGAGGCTTAATATTCGACAATATATATATATATATATATATATATATATATATATATATATATATATATATATATATATATATATATATATATATATATATATATATAGATATATAGATCCTTGTAGAAAGAGAAACACGTGTATTGATCATCGTTATAATCAATATATCGAGCCTTAATATTCGACAAACATTATTGTTATCCATTGTTCATTATTATTCTTTAATACAATATTTGTTTGATCGTTAAACTTGTAATATCAAGGTGTTGATCCGCTGCTGAACTTCCTTGATAATCAAGATCTTTAGTTTAACATACTTTAGGCTTACATAACTTAAACGATCCTTACAAGAGGGAAATCTGATGCTGCAAATATGTTTGATAAATCAAAATAACCTTTGTTGGTTTTGTATATTCGCTTCTTTTTAGTGTTTTTCTATCAGTTAAACAATTGCTTTATGGTTCCTACGTTCATATTCTTAGATTCTTATACTACTATTTTGTGGGTTTATATTACCGGGGTAGGGGATGAAGCTCTGGTCGCTATTGGTAATGGTTGCCCCTTTTACAACATTTAAATGTTAGTGGCTGTCACCAAATAGGAGATACGAGAATAACGGCAATAGCAAGAGGCTGCCCCTCAACTAACTTGTTTGGATGTTAGTGTTCTTCAGGTATCATTTAAATAAGATGCGTATGGGCAGAAAAAAAAGTTGGATTATTATTTTAAACGCTTATAACGACCGAAATTTGTTTCTTTTAAAAGATATAACAATATAATATATTTGTACGACAGAATTTGCGGGATATGGCATTGGCAGAGGTAGGTGAATTTACTAAAGGATATAGTACTATCGCATTGCCGTGAGATAACAAATGTTGGTCTAGGCCATCTTGTTAAAAGATGTAAACTTCTTGAATCCTGCCACATAGTGTATTGCCCCGGTGTGACTTCAGCTCGGGTGGCAACTGTTATATCTACCTGCATAAATATGAAGAAGGTTCTAATCGAGAAGTCAAAGGTTAGCGAGAGGACTCAGGGTCCATCATCTCCTACCTCTGTGTGGATCTTTAAAACCCTATCTATATAAAAAGAAACAACTCAGGCTAACCTAACCCAACCCAACCCAACCCCGGTTCACCTGTTTCACAGTATGTATGCGGTTTTATTTATTGCAACTAAAAATTACTTAAGTTTAGTGTATAAATTGAAAGAGAATGTAAACTCAAATGTATATTGAGTGATCCTTGAAAATGTATTCGGTTATATTTATTGGAACTAAAAATTACATAGTTTAGCCTATAAATTGAAAGAGAATGTAAACTCAAATGTATATTAAGTGATCCTTGAAAACCTGGTTATGTAAGCCGGACACTATGTTATAATATAAGACATGAGTATCTACTTCACTTATGGTCACTTGACTATACTTTGTTTTTGTTAAAGCTTGTACCCATATACACTTTGTTGTCTACTTTTTAACAGATATAAAGTTTATATCAAATCATATTCTATAATCTAAATTATGTTAATTATACATTATGGCATCATTTTTTTTTTCCAAACCTGTCTTTTAATGAAACATCCGCTAAAAAAGTTACACCTTTATAAATAAAGTAAATCTTATTTAGTCACTAGAAAATCTGATATTAAAGAAAAGAATTGGACATAATTTATAATATTATCATGATCGTTTTATGGATTTTGTTTGTTAGTGACTTTTATACCAACTCCGATTATATAAATGAAAAGTTAGGGGTAAAAAGTGTAAATATTAAAATCCATTTGTCATCTTATAAAGTTGTTTCTATCACACAACTGAACCCTCACGACTTCCGCCATTACTAATAATCAGAGTTCCAGCAACAGGTGAATGTTCTATCTTATACACGCATTTACATACATATATTCTATATCTATATCTATATCTATATCTATATATCAAACGTTTGCTTCCTTGGAGCAATAACTTCCACCTTTCCTTAACACCCAATCTTACACTAACTCTCAATTATACAATTTACAAAATAATTTCAATAAATCAAGATTATTACTTATAAATTGTTTGTATTTCTTCGTATCCTAAAAAAAAAAAAAAAGACTTGTAACATAGACGTCAAATCGTTATGACAAAGTGTAATGTAATTTTATTGAATATAAACTTTAAGTAGCTGCAGCATCGCGGGTTTGCTGCTAGTATTGAATGTTAGGTATAACTATGTGTTCACTCCCCGATTGCTATTATTCAGTTCTAATTTTACAAGTTAAATTAGGCTTATAATTTGAAATCACTGTTTTTAGTTATTCGATTACCTTGTTGTTATATTAACAAACATAATCTATATAGCATGTTATCATATACTTTTACATTGCTATTTTATGGAACAAAATAGGACTCGTTTGAAAATAGATTCAGGTTGATGTATGTCACTTAAATTAATGTGAAATAAGTGCTACAAGGATCACTTTGGAGGAATATTGGAGTTTCAATTAAACTTATACTAATAGGATGTGGTACAAATTTGCGATTTTTTTATATTGCACCAAATTGAGGGTTCTTTCTTGTGTGAATGTGCTAAGGCTTTCTCCCTTCCTTGTTTAATTGTTGGACGAATGTGTAGGTTATCCAACCTGTTTTGACCCATTACCCAACCCGCCCATCTCACGATCTTTATTACATGACCCAAAATCCGCCACGGGTGATTAATTGTACTATTAGCCAAAATGAAAAGTCAGAATTCCCGAGTGAGATATTTATGGATTTAAGAGATGTTTCATCCCAATTAGAGTAGAATCAGTAGATATCGACATGCCTAGATCAAAAGTTCAACAAATGTGTTGATAAATCATTAGCACTTAGCACTTTTGGGTTTTAATGGAATTAAAATTTAAATTGAAATAGATATAACTTCAAAAACTTTTTTAGCTTTCATTTTGGGTGCATGTGTATCTACTCTTGCGTTTATTTTGAATGCGGTATATCTCCATTGAGTGCATCATCTGATCAATGTGTCGTGTTTCTCTTTTCCTTTGGAATGATAAGTTCTCAAACCTTAACAATTAACATATATTTTTTCGTTCTTATTTCTTCTTTAAAAGCGTATTTGGATTGAGACATACCGTATTGTTTTGGTTGTTAGGGTGGAACTGACAGTTCAGTTTCTGAATTCTAACTATCCTTAAAGTTTATGCCACTTTCAGTAGTGAACTAAACACATTATGTAGTAACTATTTTGCTCTATGTTTAAAGGACGAGGCGGTAAGCATTCTCAAAAGATGCTTTGCAACATCTGATTTTATATAGTCTTGATGCTGTACCAATAGTCTTATACTTTGTCGAGGAACGCACAAATCTTTTAGATTAGAATGCACCTTTTCATGGGAAGAAACTCTCTTAGGCATCAACATGAACTATTGTAGGCATTCCCATAATCCTTTGATATATTTATTGTAAATGTATGCTAGTCAACCAAGGAAAAGATCATAAACGGTAGAGGTGGCAAAATGGGCCGTTTTAAAACTGTATGAAATGGATCAGGTCGAAACAGGTTCGGATTAAAATAGGTTATGGTCGAAACGGATTCAGATTGAAATAGGTTCGGGTCAAAATGGGCCGACTTAGGAAAAAAAACTATAAAATGACTAAAAATAATATATTTTACAATAATTTCAATCAGAAATGTTGTTTCATGTAATGTCAGTCAATTAATTATTATATTTTCATTTTCATTTAAAATATTGATAATTTTTTCTAATTTAAGAAGAAAAAAAAAGAAAGGTTCAGATAATTATGTTTAAGAATTTAGATTTTTAATCCAATGAATATTGTTTATAATATCTATATAAAAATTAAAAAGTAAATTAAATTAAAATTCAGATAAAGTTACACACAAACTCATAAGTAAACGATGTCACTAATAAGCCACCGGAATACATAATACTCAAGTGACTATATTTACCGGAGAGCGGCTTCTCTACGACCGACTCCTGTTCCGGCACAGCAAGACTGTCTTCGTCCCAAGACACCCAACAAATCAGTTTATGTGTATGTATGTATTTTTTGTTTGATTTGGATTTGGTTTAATTTAGGGTTCTCTTTATTTTAATCTGCCCCAGTATGACCAATAAAATCAGGATTAAGAGAACCCAAATTGACTCCCGTTATTAACATGCCAATTTAGTTGAAAAAAACACCCATAATGACCAATTTTGAGTCTTTGGGTTGGCCTTTCCAGGTCTGATAAACGGTCACGGGAATAACCCTTAGGCCGCATTCATCACAGCCAAATAAAAGGTTCTCTTTCCGGGTAGCATGAACAGGGATTCTTCTCCATTTACCCGTTTATGATATATAAGAGGGAATGCGACTGTAATTTAAAGAATTATATTTACTCAAAGTGTTGATATATATATATTTTTTGTTTGTCGGTGATGTATCAGAAAATGGCGTATGCAGCATTGATGCCAGCAAAATTTGGCTTAGAAGGTTGCCATGATCAGATTCACAGGTTTAGAACCACTACATCATGCATGGATTTTGACAATCTGAGCAAAGGTCATTTTCTGTTCCATTCGTTCATTATTTCACATCCAATATTTTAAGTCTAAATTGATTCTGTTAGTATTTTTCTTTCAAGCATTTGTTAAATTTAATGTAACATTACCTAATCTAACAAATGCTTGAAAGATAAATACCAATATTCCTCTAATCCTATATTATTATAAGTGTGTATTTTTCGATTAACCATTGATTTAATTTGATTTAATATGTTGTTTGATTTGCAGTAATTAATTCATTAAAGTAATTGTTCTACAGATTTTGTTCGTGGAGAAAAGGTTAATAGTTTAAATGTCAGGGGACCTGTCAAAATGCCAACCAAGGTCGCCCAAATCAGGTCTGCATTGTCCTGTGTTGAAGGTACTCAGTTTGTTCTAATTAATGGCTAGTAGGAAAATTAACTTTCCCAGAAGTTAAAATTTGTATTTTAATTAACTATTTTACTCATTTGTTATTAGAGAAAACCGGGTTGAATGACTTTTTGCACATCGACGATTTTGACAAGGGAACAATATTAAAGATTTTGGATCGAGCCCAGGAGGTGAAGGCGTTGCTAAAATCAGGAGAGAGAACTTATCTTCCGTTTAAAGGGAAAACAATGGCTATGATATTTGCCAAGCCTTCCATGAGGACTCGGGTTTCCTTTGAAACAGGGTTTTTCCTACTTGGTGGCCATGCTATATATTTGGGCCCCAAGGATATTGAAATGGGTAAGCGAGAAGAAACCCGTGATGTTGCTCGTGTCCTATCTCGCTACAATGATATTATCATGGCTCGACTCTTTGCTCATCAGGTTAGTTGACAAACTAATTAGGTGGTTTTTGAATTGGTGTTTTGAAACAGATCATCTGATTGTTGCTGTTTGCAACTTGTTGGCAGAACAACCAGTATAGATTGTTTGAGTTAATATATACTTTTTTGTGAAAATCTGATTGTTTAGAGGTTAAAAATCAGTGTCTCACAAGCTGAAACAAAACTAATTATCAAATTAGATCTGAAAACGTAATTACCCTCTTGTTTAAACCTAATTTAGAAACTATTGGTCTTTCTCTCACATTCTCCCAGTGTGTATCTGATAACGTCCATGATGTTCAATTTGTGTATTTATATTTTGAATAATCAGAACTTAATCCTTTTTTGAAACTCACATCCAAACACCACTTTAGTCTTTTGATATGATCAATGGCCTGATTGTCCTTTTGTACAACTTAGTATTGCTTGTCTGTATTGTAGGATCTTCTGGATTTAGCTAATTACGCAAGCGTACCTGTAATCAATGGTTTGACAGACTATAATCATCCTTGTCAAATAATGGCTGATGCTCTCACAATGATTGAACACATTGGTCAAATAGAGGGAACCAAGGTAAATCCGTTCAGCTTAAAAGCTGTAGTATTTTGACTTGCTTACTATACAGGGGGCAAAATGGGCAGGTTTGGCATTTTGAGCAACATATTAGAAAGGATATTAAGAACATTATTTTCTTATCTTTTTATCGTCAAATATGATTACAAAATTTATATTATTTCATTAAGAATATAGTTTTTGAATAAAATGATTTTAAGAGGATTTATAGATTAACGTTACAATTTGAGTGATTTTCTTACCATTTAACCCATTTTCTTTTATGCTAATTTTTGGTTTTACCCTTCGACCCATTAGAAATAAAATATAATCCGAATCGACCCATTCATAGGTAAATGGTTCAAATTCTTACTTCTATTACTCACCTTTTGTACTTTGATATGATCATGGAAACATAGGTGGTCTATGTTGGAGATGGAAACAATATCGTGCATTCCTGGCTCTTGCTAGCTGCTGTCATACCTTTCCATTTTGTATGCGCCTGTCCTAAAGGTTTTGAACCTGATGCAAAAACCGTTGAAAAAGCTCAACAAGCAGGAGTGGGAAAAATTGAGATCACCAATGATCCAAAAGAGGCTGTTAAAGGGGCAGATGTTGTGTATTCGGATGTTTGGGCCAGCATGGGCCAAAAGGAAGAAGCTGCACATCGCCGTAAAGTGTTTCAGGGATTCCAGGTAACTACTATCTTGGAGCGTGTTAATAGTATGGGGTGGGTTAGGCGGTCTGGATACGGGTCAAAACTGTTTTTGTTTTTGTTTTGGCACGACCTGGTTACTGTGGCCCAAAACATTCATTGCCCCAAGTTTTAGATTTTTTGTAAAGAATTAATTTGTCAAATATGATTTTCAATAATCCTATTTATTTAAAAATGGTCTAAGTTGTTTCAAATAAAACGATCTAGGTGGTTTTGTGAATTAAAAATAGACTTTGGGTGACTTACAACAAATCCATTAGAGTATTTAAGCTTGTTTTTGTAATTTTACCCGTTAAACTCGTTAGAGACAAAACAAGACTAAATGGGCTGTAGTGCGACATCTAATGATGATCTTTTTCGGCAAGCAAACATATTACTCAGCTTGAAGTTTGTAAGTCCCCAATGAAGTTTTCGAAAGCTGACTTTTGAGGGTCGAATGAAGAAGTCACTGTTTCATCCCACTTACATGGAAATGGCTTACTTTTGAACTCCGACTAGTCAGGAAGGCCAAAGAAAAAAACACAGCTTAAAATAAACGATTCAAGCAAGTTGAAAAGTTGGCCAAAGTGTTAGTCGGACGTTTTCTGCTGTCAAATCTATTTTTATGTTTTAATGATATTCAGTGCAGTAGTTATTTGAAATATCAAAATATTTGGACATAAGTGGTGGCAGGTCAACCGGACCCGAGTTGAAATTTATCCATCTTGACCCATTACTCAGCCCGCGTGATCCACCATGTTGCCACTTTTAGTTAAACAGATTCTGTTTTGACGGAAAATTTTCTTGTTGACCAACATATTTATATTTATTTAATGGATTAAATTGTGGAATATTCTATGTTTGACTGTCTTGTACTTGTCTGACATCCTCCCTTGCCCTCTTCTCCCTATCTTTGACAGGTGGATGAAGAACTAATGAAGATTGCTGGACCGCAGGCTTACTTCATGCATTGTTTACCAGCAGAAAGAGGTGTGGAAGTTACTAACGCAGTGATCGAAGCTCCAAATTCTATCGTCTTTCCCCAGGCAGAGAATCGAATGCATGCACAGAATGCAATCATGCTACATTCACTTGGTCTTTAAACATTATGATTATGTATGTTACCGGTTTCTAGTCTGTTCTACATTTGGAGTTTGTTCTCAACCGACTCTTGCTTGAGCTTGGTTGTCGGGTTGACCATCTTTGACTTTTAAGATATTGGATGAAAGATTGAACTAATAATTTCCAGTGATGGTTGTAGTGAAAACAGTTTTTCATATGTGGCTTGAATGCTGACGGATCAAGATTAAACATTCAATCGTCGGAGGTATTTGTAAAAGCAGAAATTAGTATTGAAATCATTCTACATTTTCAAGGTACTTTTACAACTTTTAAAACTTCCCAGAAAGTTCCTCGTCGTCGGGTCAAGATCAAGCACATTAACATTCTAATGGCATCAAACTTTAAAAGGTCGGTTACACATTATATATTCTTCCTATTTTGGACATGTTACAAATTAAAAACACTAGCATGGCAACATAAAACATAATGCAATATAAAAGAATTACGTGTAGTTTCTGTCATTGATCATTAATGACTCGACAATTTTTCCTAATTTCTCCTTCACCATCCGTAAGAGCTCCAATAGCCCCCATATCTATCATCGACTGAGCAAATCTTGCAAAGAAAACATCGGAATTTTGCAAAACATCTGCAATATGAGCTGATTGTTTGTTTGTTAGTAATGCTGCATCAGATACGAATAAACCTTTATTTTGATTTACGGCTCGATAGTAATCGGAATCAAAGGAGAGAGCATTTCAAGAGTTGTGGGTGAATTCTGAGGGTTGGGGCATAATTCTGTAAGTGTTTGTGCATAAGTCGCGTCAAGAGAAGGATCTGCATCTCCTACTCCTGTAAAGTTGTAAAGCCTTGTTGCAACGAGGGTGCAACGTGAGAGCCCAATTGTATGTGCCCCTGTTTAAATAGTCAATCTTATTAATATAACTAAAATGTCTTTAGAAAATTATATGCAGCAGGCATATGTAATTGAAAAGTGTTATGTGTCTAAGGTGCAAGAGCCCAAGTAGAAGTCATTGTTAAAACCCGTTGTCAATTGGTTTGGTTGGAGAGCTGCTACTTTACTTTTGAATTAGTCTTTTCTATTTTTATTTAGTTGCTAAAATAAAGGAGATCATGGGGATGCCCATATTTCCAGTAACGTTATTTTCCCCATTGTTAGGTAGTTTTGAATTGTTCCTTGTTGTTTTTCCTTTATAAGGAAAGCATAACTTTTGATTAATGTCATTGAGAAAATTGCTTCAGTATCCTTTCTTATTTTCTTTCTCACTTCTTCCTTACTTCTTTTTCCAACCCATTCGGACCACATCAGTGGTATCAGAGCCACCGTGATCCCCATGGATACCCGGAAGAAAACTCTCGAACAATATCAGCAAGAAACAAATGAGAATATTGACAAGTTCTCAGCTCTAATGACGCAGTTGATGGCCGACATGCAGACTCTTAAAGCACAGGAGCCATCTGGTTCCGGGTCTGGCAAATTGGTTGTTGGGGGGGAGGTTAAGCCTTACCTTAAATTGCACTTTCCTCGGTTCAGTGCCGACGACCCTACGGGATGGGTATATCAAGCAGAACAATATTTTGATTTCCAGAAAGTAGGAGCTGAAGATCAGGTTCATTTGGCTTCGTTTCATCTTGAGGGGATCGCTCTCCAGTGGCATCGCTGGTTTACAAAGGCCCGTGGCCCATTGACATGGACCGAATTCACCACGGCCTTGCTGGATCGGTTTGGTCCGACTGATTATGAGGATCCTTCCGAGTCTCTCCATCGTTTAACGCAGGTGACGACAGTGGCAGCCTATATTGAAGCTTTCGAACGATTGTCCCAACGTGTAGATGGGTTACCTGAATCGTTCCTGTGCGGGTGTTTTATAGGGGGGCTGAAAGAAGAAATTCGTTTAGAGGTGAAGCTTAAAAAACCAAGACGACTATCAGAGGCTATAGGGATGGCCAGACTAGTGGAAGAGAAGATGACGTTACAACGCAGGACTTCCAACCCCAACCGACCCTCTGGATTTTCTCCAAACCCAAAGACCCATTCTGGTCCTGGTATACTTGGCCCGAGTCCCAGTCCACGACTCGCCATTCCTGCTCCAAACCCAATTCGTCGAATTTCAGGGGCCCATGCTCGTGAACGTCGAGAAAAGGGACTTTGCTACTACTGTGACGAACGATATTTTCTGGGACATAAGTGCAGCAAGCCTCAACTATTTATGATCAGTGAGGCCATAGAAGTAGAAGGGGATGATGTTGCCGAAGAGATGGCGGGTGAGGCCGTTATCGAAGAGGTTCAGGCTGAGGTCTCTTTCCATGCCATTTCAGGGTCCTTCTTACCCCAAACCTTACGCTTGCCGGGTAAGCTTCATAATAAAGACATTGTGATTTTGATCGATGGGGGTAGTACTCATAACTTTTTGGAACAAGCCTTGGTGGATCGGTTTGGGCTCGTTATTGATAATGGGGTTCGTTTAGAGGTTGTGGTCGCTAATAAGAAGAAAATGACTTGTGTGAGTCGAGTTCGAAATCTTACACTCACCATCCAAGGATATACCATAACTACTGACTTCTTTGTCCTACCCGTGGCGGCATGTCCGATAGTTTTGGGGGTTCAATGGTTGAAGACTCTCGGACCAGTCGAGATTGACTTTGAGAATCTCACACTTGGATTTCGCCTAGCCGGTTCTTCCCACAAGCTACAAGGGTTAAAGGCTACTGACTTAAGGGCCTTAAAGTCGAGTGAGTTAATGGGGATTCATGGTTCAATCATGCTACTCCAAATCAATTCCCTGTCTGCCAGTACACCCAACCACCCAACCCCGTGTCCGTCCATCCAGGATGTCTTGGATGTTTTTCCTCAAGTTTTTCAAGAACCCGCTGGGCTACCCCCTCCGCGTTTTCATGATCATGATATACCCCTGCTACCAGACTCGAAGCCGGTTAGCTCTAGACCATATCGCCAGCCATATTTGCAGAAAGCTGAAATTGAAAAGCAGGTCCGCGAGCTGCTCCGGGATGGACTCATCCGTCCTAGTCATAGTCCTTTTTCCTCACCAGTTTTGTTGGTCAAGAAATCGGACGGTTCGTGGAGGTTTTGTGTTGATTATCGTGCCCTGAATGACATCACAATCAAAGATAAATACCCCATTCCTATGATCGATGAAGTCCTTGATGAGTTGCAGGGTGCTGCTATTTTCTCCAAGCTAGACCTTAGCGCCGGTTACCATCAGATACGAGTTCGTCCAGATGACATTCATAAGACGGCTTTCCGCACACATGACGGCCATTATGAGTTCGTTGTCATGCCGTTTGGACTCACCAACGCCCCGGCTACCTTCCAATGCTTGATGAATGATATCTTCCGTCCGTACCTTCGTAAGTTTATATTGGTATTTTTTGATGACATACTTATTTACTCCAAAAATTTAGATGCTCACTTGGGTCACTTAAAAACTGTTCTGGAATTATTGTTTGCTAATCATCTTTTTGCCAAGCCTTCTAAATGTTGTTTTGGGGTCCATCAAGTGAATTATTTGGGTCATATGATATCTACTGATGGCGTAGCGGTTGAGATTGATAAGGTTTAGGCAGTGTTATCATGACCAACTCCCACTTCAGCTAAAGGGGTACGGGGTTTTCTGGGGCTGGCCGGATATTATCGAAAATTTATTAAAGGGTTTGGGGGAATAGCTGCTCCCTTGCACAAGTTGGTGGGCAAGGGCTCCTTTGTGTGGGACGATGAGGCAGAAACCGCTTTTCAAAGCTTGAAGGTAGCATTAACAACAGCACCTACATTGGCCTTACCAGATTGGTCCCACCCCTTTACGGTGGAATGTGATGCAAGTGGGGTAGGAATTGGAGCGGTTTTAACGCAAAAAGGACGGCCTTTGGCTTACTACAGCTCTCCATTGAAGGGGTCGCTGATGTCATGGTCGACTTATGAAAAGGAAATGCTAGCAATTGTGAAAGCGGTGCGGAAATGGAGGCATTATCTGTTGGGCCGAAAGTTTATAGTTAAGACGGATCACATGAGCCTGAAATACTTGTTGGAGCAACGAATCACCACGCCGGCACAAGCGAGGTGGTTACCTAAGCTATTGGGATATGACTATACGATTGAGTATAAGAAAGGGGTTACGAACCGTGGTGCACACGCTCTTTCCCGGAAAGCCGAGGTTAGTTATATGGCAATTTCCCGCCCCTGTTCGCAGTTGTGAGACGATATTAAACAAGAGGTCATTCATGATGCTTTTTATCACAATTTACCTATGTCTTTTCCTTTTTCGTCTAAAGCGGGATTAGTGCAACGTGATGGGGTATGGTATCACAATGGGGCTATTCTTTTGAGCTCCCACTCTCCCTTGTTGGCTACAGTTTTGGGGCTTTGTCACTCTTCACCGGAAGGTGGGCATTTCGGTTTTCACAAGACGATCGCAAGAGTAAAACATAATTTTTGGTGGATCGGCAAGAGTTTGTGAAGAAGTTTATTCGCGAATGTCATGTTTGTCAACGGGCTAAGACGGATAGTATGCAACCTGCCGGATTACTACAACCTCTGCCGGTGCCGGAGCAGATTTGGGAGGATCTTAGTATGGATTTTATTGAGGGGTTACCGGTTTCTAATGGGTTTACAGTAGTAATGGTTGTGGTGGATCGACTTTCCAAGTACGCTCATTTTGTTCCCATGCGTCATCCATTCACAGCTGTTGTGGTTGCTCGAGAATTTTTGGTTCACATTGTCCGTTTGCATGGTATTCCTTCAACCATTGTCAGTGACCGTGATAAAATTTTTGTAAGTTCTTTTTGGCAGGCCTTATTCAAGTTACAAGGGACGAACCTGTGCATGAGCTCGAGTTATCACCCACAATCTGATGGACAAACTGAGGTGGTAAATCGTACACTCGAACAGTATCTACGTTGTTTTGTATGTGATAAACCGAAGAAGTGGGTAGATTGGCTGCCATGGGCCGAATTTAGTTACAATACCTCAGTCCACACGTCGCCTAAGTTATCCCCATTTCAAGTTGTATATGGCCGTTTACCTCCTAGAGTTCTGCCATACATTCCGGGAATGACTAAGGTTGATGCAGTGGGCGGATACCTTCAGGATCGTGATGAGCTGCTCAAGACACTCCGTCATAATCTCCTTGAGGCTCGCAATCGTATGAAGATGTATGCTGATCAGCATAGGAGGGAGGTGCAGTTCAAAGTGGGAGATTTTGTCTACATCAAATTGCAACCTTACCTGCAAACGAGTGTTGTTAATCGAGTTTCCGCCAAACTGGCGCCTCGTTTTTTTTGTCCTTATAAAGTCCTGGACCGTGTGGGGCAGGTTGCTTATCGGGTTGAGTTACCTCCAGGGTCTCTTATTCATAACGTTTTCCATGTGAGCCTATTAAAGAAATGTGATAGTCCAACTCCAGTTCATTCTACGGAACCCATGGATGAACAAGTTTTGGCTCCATCTCAGCAACAACCGGAAAGTATCTTAGAAGAAAGGGTGGTGCAGAAGGGCAAGTACCGACCTCCTAAAACTGAGCTCTTAGTCAAGTGGGTTGGCCAAGATAGGGAGGATGCAGCTTGGGAAACGAAGTGGAGGTTCCAGCGTGCCTACCCTGATTTCCACCTTGAGGACAAGGTGAGTCTAAGTGGGATGGATTGTTATATGTCTAAGGTGCAAGAGCCCAAGTAGAAGTCATTGTTAAAACCCGTTGTCAATTGGTTTGGTTGGAGAGCTGCTACTTTACTTTTGAATTAGTCTTTTCTATTTTTATTTAGTTGCTAAAATAAAGGAGATCATGGGGATGCCCATATTTCCAGTAACGTTATTTTCCCCATTGTTAGGTAGTTTTGAATTGTTCCTTGTTGTTTTTCCTTTATAAGGAAAGCATAACTTTTGATTAATGTCATTGAGAAAATTGCTTCAGTATCCTTTCTTATTTTCTTTCTCACTTCTTCCTTACTTCTTTTTCCAACCCATTCGGACCACATCAAAAAGAAGCATACAAAACTTCAGGAAAGAAAGTTGTATTACCAGAGAGTGTTACGAGATCATCGAGTTTTAGGCCTTTGGTTCCAAATTGGGCTAGAAGAGTTGTGTAATTGGCGTTGGCAGATGGTAAATTTATACCAACTTCCGATGCTAATGAGATGTTTCCGTCTTTTCTTCCAGTGAAAACTGCCAACATTTCCTTTTTAAACTGTACTTAAGGATGATAAGTATAAGTTATGATATGATATACCCAGAAAACGACATTTCAAAATTTTCTGAAAAAGAGGACTTGATACAAAAATCAAAATAACTGATATCTTACTTGGAAGGAAACTGCATCTCTTGCTGCCAATGCAACAATGTCAGCACACAAACCAATACCAGGGGGCAATCAGCTTCCAACTAGTATCTATTACCTCGTATCCAGAAACAGATCTGTTAGGTCCGGCCGTTTTCTCAGTTGTATAGGATCTAGCAGAATCAAACCATCACATCCCTACCACAAACAATAAAAAAGAAAAATTAGTAATGACAAGAAACAAACTATTCTCATCTTCTTGATTTGATAGTATCTAACATAATCTCCGAACCAACGCTCACAAAGTGGAAAAACTTACCCTAACAAACCAATCATGGTAATGAAGCCGTAGAAGCAATGCAGGATTTGCGCTAACTTTGGTCCAAACAATGTCCCATACTTGAGTTTCGACGTCAAAAGTAGAGCGTTTCTCATAATACTTCATTTTCAATCCCCCACCCATGCATTCGACCACCAAAACAGAAACTAACAACAAGAATCCAAATATGATTTGGTTCATGATTCACTTGTTGGTTTTGGGTTGAGATAATCTTTGACTTAAAATCCCGAAGTGGCCGGGTATTTGCCTCAGTTTGAATCCTCCTAAAAACCACATTCTAATGATCCTCATAATATAATATAATTATAAAATGTGAAATTTACTTGATGACGAATTACACGATAACAAGAAATAGAAATTAATCGTTCGATGCTGCTCGTTCATTTAATTCATTCAGTGACAAGCTGATACGAGCCCAGTCGCGATCCAACACGATGCGGAGGATAACTAGACCTAGTCCAGCAAGTTCATTCAAGTCCACAACTGGTCGGCTATATGGGTTGATAAGGCTACAACTTTGGAGGAACTAGACAATATGCATGTTTTAATTATGTCCACAAATAAAGGAGTAGTTGGTTTCTTGTATAGGATCATGCTCCATGTTTATCAGTAACTTTAGGAGTTAGTAGAGTTAGTGGGAACATTTATAAACCACTAGCATAAGAGTTTGCATTATAAGTAGCGTGTCTTTTCATTTGAGTAATATATTGATAAAATTGCCCCATTTCTCTTTTGTTATTTACTGTATATTCCTTGAAGATCTTCTATCACAAGCCTATTTTATATATAAACTTTTAGCTCGATTCAACTGTAATGATAGAAACTATTTGATGTAATTGTAAACTTAGTATCTCCCATTTTATTATGTGATTTTAGTTTTTTAAATTTTAATAATCGTTGTTATAATACACATTCAAAGTATTTAATAATTGCTTGTAAGAATAAAGATCAATATTAACATTACTACAAGAGCATGACTTTCGACTCAACTAAATTTCATGATCAAAATAATTATGGGACATACACATGATTGTAGAATCATGGAATATACATATTAATTATTGTATTATTTAAGATCGTCAACCAATTAATCCGTAACTATAAAGTTTGGTTAGAGTGAATGATTTTGTGTCTACCTTTATGCTATATATAGTAATTAAGAAAAGTGTTTCAGTTTTTTAATTAAAAAAATTTAGAGTAAATTACGTGAATGGTGCCTATTTTTATCCATGTGTTTATGTTTGTCACTAACTTTTTCCCATTATACCAATTGTGATCAACCTCGTCACTCTGTTATGACAATAATCCATATTTAATTAAGGGAGATTTACATCTACGTCCTTATAAAACTTTAATATTACGTCAATGTCCTTGTAAAAATCAAAATTACATTAATATCCTTCCAAAACATGAAAAATTCTCATATATATCCAAAATAATAAATTAATAATATTTAAATAATTTTAATATTTAAATTATTCATCTAAATATTAATTAAATGATTTTAATATTCTAAAATATTGAATAATCAATAAAACTAACCCAGATGCTTATTTAAACAAATATGTCAATGAAAAATCAAACACCGAATGAACTGAATAGATTAAATTTAATGAATAAATTGTTTTAAACATATATTACAAAAACATTAATCAATCAAGACGAGGAAGTTTTGCAACCTTTTTATTTAGGTTAATGCACAAAATTATAGAAATCAATTCTTTTTTAAATTTATATTGCGAGTTTATGAAATTGAGATACATTGGTTAATGTTTGATTAAACCTAACATACTTGACTAAAAAGTTTAATTAATATTTAAATGAATAATTTAAATATTAAAATTATTTAAATATTATTAATTTATTATTTTGGATATATATGAGAATTTTTCATGTTTTGGAAGGATATTAACGTAATTTTGATTTTTACAAGGACATTGACGTAATATTAAGGACGTAGATGTAAATCTCCCTTTAATTAAAGACTAATATACGATTTTATAAGATTTCCTTTTTCTCTTTGTATTGTATTAAACAAATGGTTAAATTAGTTAAAGTCTTAGGTTTAAAATGAAATTAGTAATGATGACATCATCAATATGATCTAAAGGTCCAAATTAAAGTTTAATATTAATCTAATGGATATTACTTTGCCATTTGACATTTTAGGCCCCTCTTTTATTATATATTAAGATAAGATAGGACTTATCATATTAGTATTACATATTGTCATATTTCTTTAAGTTCCACATTAATACTAAAAAAGTAAAAATACAATGATAGATATTGATTAAGATAAAATCGACAATGCATGCCCTGAATTTTTATCAAAGTTCTTATTTTAATATATCATATATGAATAATTTCTAAGATATTATGTTTTGAGAAACTTGTATTACATAATTTGAAGTTTAAACATATCTTTAATATATAATAAAAGAGGAGCCTTAAATGCCACATGGCAAAATAAGGTCCATTTGATGGATTAACTTCTTTGATGTCAGCCGTTGGATCAGATTGATGATGTCATCAAAGATTATTTTCATTTTACACCCTTTTACAATACATAATTACATTCTCTCTTTCATTCCATCTCTCCTATTATAAAAGACATAATTATAATTTATTTATCTAAATCTTCTAATACAAAATATCAAAACATGTGTATAAAAGTAAATGTGTTATATGTTATTATAACTATAAACAACATGTGTATAAACATAAAAATATATATGTATTATACGTATAACATTATTTTCTCATAATAAATTAAAATCTACATAAAAACATAAAATTTACGATTCAATTTTTATTATTTACCGCGCTACCGCGGGACAATAATCTAGTATTATATACATGAATATGAAGGCCTTTTCAAAAGTTAAATTAAAATCACATAAAGAGAAAACAAAATTAACAAACAAATCAAATTGTTTATATTTGAATTGGTTTCTTGAATTTGTCGTAAACAAATTATACAACTTCTTTTACATATATTGCCTATTATTTTAACTTTTTGTAAGAATATGAACTGTAATTACCAATATTGCCGATTATTTATATGTTTGTTGTTTAAAATAAATTAAAGATATATTTGCCTATTTATTTTCATAAATAAAGTTAATAACAATCATTTGTTGTTTTTACATGGTTTTTGATTTATTTGAATTAATTAGAAATATCAATACTATATATAAACAATTTCACACATATATCTTAATATTTAAAAGTCAAAACGAAAAAGACATGATTGTTTTTCTTATCAACAATTTATTTATTTAAGAGTTATGATAAATGGTATCTACCGGGTACCAGTTTAGTGAATTTAATACACATTAATTAAACTTCAATTTTTCTTATATATTTATAAAATGATTTTTAATACACATTAATTATAGACATTTATCACTTATATTCATTACATTTTCATATATATATATAAGGATATTTGAAATTGAATAAATGTGAAATAAATATACTAAGCTAGTAAAACTCTTTAGGGGTGAGCATGGACCGGGTTGGGCCGGTTTTTACCTAAACCCGAACCCAAACCGAAAAACCGGTTCTTGAAACCATAGAACCCGTTCGGTTCGGTTTTTCAACCGGTTTGGTTTTTTCGGTTCCGTTTTTTTTTTTAGGTTCGGTTTGGGTTTTTTTCGGTTTTTTTTATAATAAAAGATGAGTTAAAATCAAAACCAGGTCTCGTACGATTTTAGTCCAATAGCATTGTAAAAAGGTTGTAAATAAGCTAAAAGATGCATACTAAAATCTACACACATGCATATTTGCAATGATTTTGTAACATCTTTCACATATTTATATATTGAACAGTTTGATTTCATACACATAATAGTAAAAAAAAAAAAAAAAATGATTTCAAAGACATAATATCATAAAAATACGCATGTATACATTGCACCATATTTTGAATTATTTATAAGATTTACGATAAGATTCTTTTTCTAATTTTTGAGAGGGAATTCAAAATAGATAACTATAATGATAATTATATTTATATTGTTCTAATATAGTAATAAGATATTTAAATTTAATTTTAATAAGGTAAACGGTTCGGTTCGGGTCCAAGTGGTTCGGTTCCTACATAAAACCCGAACCGAACCGAAAAATCCGGTTTTTCAAATATTAAAACCCAAACCGCCGGTTTTTAGTATTGGTTCGGTTTTTCGGTTTGGTTTTTTTCGGTTTTTTCGGTTTTCGGGTTTTTGGTTCAGGTCCTGCTCACCCCTAAAACTCTTATTTTAATTTGCTAGCATTAAATTATAATTTTTTTAATCATTTATGAAAAAAACACATTAAATTCTAATCATTACTACATATAAACAATTTGATTTATATATATATATATATATATATATATATATATATATATATATATAGTGAATGGTTCATACGAGAACTCAAATTTTTGCGAGAACTGCGAGAACTAAATCTAAACCTTTGATTTATTGATCCATGGTTAAAAAGCTATATGGCAGTTTCGTAAATACATTTAAAATTGATGCTAATTGATAAAAGGCTTTAGGGGTATTTTGGGAAATTACTATTAGACAATATTAATTTTATATTACTTAACCTAATAAATCTTTTCTCTCTCCTTCAAAAACAAAAACTGCGTCTTTCTCTTCTCTTTATTTCTCCCACGCAAAAGAAGAAAAAAACACATAAGATTAATGATTGTAAGTATGTTTATTTTAATTCTTTGTATGTAAATGTGTCATCCAAAAAAAAACTCATATTAGGGCTTTTATAAGGAACGAAGCCCCTATTTGTTCAAAACCCTAATCTGTCTTCATCATCATCAACCAACAGCAGCCAACCAGGTTTCTCTCTCTACAATTTTATCTCCATTTTACATATACACATATACAAATCAAATTGTTTCCGGTCAAACATTTCTGATCCAACCTGTATAAAATTTACCGATTTTGGTTGCCCAAATTATTATGATTGCAAACCTCGTGTTTGACCAAATAAAGAAAAGTGAAAAATGTTTGCAACTGTGGCAGTCTCATTCTCCCTTTTATCTATTAATTCAGCTTTAATATATCTAATTTTCATTGTCAATTTATAATTTATTGCTTTGTGATCTGTAAAAATTTGCTCAAAATTGATTGATTTATCAACATTATGTTATTAATCTGCTCTTTAATTTATGTTTATGGACCTATTTTGTTTGATTTAGTTTTTTGAAATTGAACTGATTAGGAAAGGAAGTGTTTCGTGCTCGAATGATCGATTTATCGAGCTAATGAACTGTATAAGCAGTTAAAAGATTCATTAGCTTGTAACATGTGCTTGTTTTAAGTTACTTGATTGATTCATGATTAGTGTGTTTGTTGTTGGAGTTTTCGAGTCTGATTCATATTTTTAGTCTTCAACTCATAGATATGTATGATGTTAAACTCAATTTTTTTTTGTTTTGTGTTGTTTGAGATTTAATGTAATCATGGTTATTCGTGTATTGCTATCTGTCTTTTTATAATAGGCCTATGTTTTTGTTTGGACTTATCGTCAATTAAAAAGCTTTATGCTGCTTCCATTCTTATATTGTTTCCTATTTCAGTTACTAAAACCTTTGTGTAATGTAGAAAGTTAATTGACGAATTCATGATTGTTTCATGTTTTGGAAGTTTTCATTTGATTGTTCAATGGTAATAATTTATTATTAAAATGATTTTTCAATATGCGAATGATAAAGAAAAACAAAGATTACAATCAAGAACATAAGAATGATGAAGAAAAACATTCGTTTACTCCTTTTCTTTCTTTGATTTGTCTCTAGTTTTAGGATTTTTATTTTAACTTTTTACGATTACTATGAGTTGTTCATATTTGATCATACTTAGTTCATGGATTTTTTCTCCATCACATATGAACATCGCCACGTTCATATATTATCACAGTTGTTTGTTTGTAAACATATCGTCACGTTCATATATTATCACAGTTGTTCATTTGTAAACATTAAGGTGCGATCATATGAACACAAATAAAAATGAGTTTAGTATTGAAAAGTTAGGGTTCTCTAAATAAAAAATTCTTACTGAAGTATCTTATACATTAAAGTGAAATTAATATATTTGTATATTTATCTTTTTCCAGTTGCTATGTAAAGAACATTATTGGTAACCATGCGAAAAAAACATTGGCTGAAGGTTTTTAATAAAGGAAAAACCTTTGTTTATAAATGCACAAGATTTAAAATACTAAGTCAATCGACGAATTATTTTTTTTCCCAGGCCACATAAAAGTTTTACTAGAAAATAATTATTACTTTAAAAAGATATGTAATATGTAGTGAAAAAAAGAAATAAATTAAGATGAAAGAAAAAAGAAAAAAGAAATCTAAATTACAAATAAGAAGATTACTATTTTACCCTTTTTAATTTCGGAAAAAGGTTTAATATTCAAAAATAAATGAGTGGCTGTGAATGAGTTCTCGCAGTTCTCGCAAAAATCTGAGTTCTCGCATTAACTAATCCATATATATATATATATATATATATATATATATATATATATATATATATATATATATATATATATATATATATATATAGTAATTGGATCGGGTAAGAACGACCCAAAGTATAGGAACGCTAAGAACCAATGCTGGCGTCCGATTAAGGTGATGATCAGTAGTAACCACTTGCTACTGATCAGTAGTAACCACTTACTACTGATCAGCACTGCGAGTTTTGATATAAAATTCTTAATCGGACGGCCAGAATTTGTTGCTGATCAGTAGTAAGTGGTTTCTGCTGATCAGTAGTAAGTGGTTACTACTGATCATCACCTTAATCTGACGGCCAGCATTGGTTCTTAGCGTTCCTATACTTTGGGCCGTTCTTACCCGAACCTCACCCTATATATATATATATATATATATATATATATATATATATCTTTTCTATCTAATAAATGGGGGATTAGAATGATGTTATATTGCTGACGTGTCATCTTATTAGGCTATCCACCTAGGATAACTTTTATAAATGCTGATGTCATAATTCAAAATCTAAACAAATAGGTTTTTAAAAACAATAATGCTTGGTTAGCGTGAAATGTACATGGAAAGCTTTGCAGGATGCTTAGACTATCGGGAGTGGGGCGTTATCACCCCTCCATCACGCCGCCACCTCACCAATAACGCCCCACCTCCACTCCGGTGGGGGCGTTATGGAGCGTTATCACGCCACGGCGTGAGCAGAAAGCCGCCTGGTTGAGCGAGAGGGAGAGAGGCAACGGTCGTTTTTTGGACCGTTTGAGATATCAACGGGCAAACCCCCCCCCCCCCCCCCCCCCCCCCCCCACCATTCCTCTATAAAATCCAACCATTTTTTATAAAATCAAACACAAAACATACAACTTTCTACATCAAAACATACAACTTTCTATCACAATTTTATACAATTCTACATCAAATGGATCCCAACAACAATCAAAACCCCAACCCTTGGTTCAACAATCAAAACCCCAACCCATGGTTCAACCCTAACCAATTTCCAAACCAATTTCAAAACCCCAACCAATTTCAAAACCCCAACCAATTTCAAAACCTTAACCAATTTCCAAACCCTAACCAATATCCACAATTTTACCAACAAACTCCACCACCACAAAGACCTCACCAAGACCCGCTATACCAAGGAGGGTCGTTCCAACAATTGCTTAACTTTGGCGATTTTCCAAATGTGCCTCCATTTGACGTTGACCGTAACCGCCAATTGCAAGATTCCGAAGACGATGACGTTGTTCCGGAAACTCAACCGGAAAATATGCCGACCCGTGGGAAGAGGCGACATAAGAAGAAGGAAGCCGAATCGCAAAGAGGCAAAACCGAAAAAAAGAAGTGGACCGAACGGGAAGAGGTAGCACTTGCTTCATCATGGTCGTCGACATCCGAAGACCCCATTTTGGGAAGAGATCGAGCTTCACCACTTTATTGGGCAAAGGTTCGGGAACAATTCTTCTTCAAGATGCATCAAGAAGATCCCGATTACCAACGTACCAATGACATGATATCGAGCAAGTGGACCGACTTATCCCGAAAAGTCAAAAAATTCAACGGGATTATGCGACAAGCACAACAATCTAGAACAAGCGGTCAAAATGATCAACAAGTGGTCGAACAGGCTATGTTGACATACCGCGCCAAAATGGGTACGGGTTTCCCACATTACGCGTGTTGGGAAATATTGAAAAAAAGCCCGATTTGTCAACATATACCAATTGTTGGAGGGTCCTCAAAAGCGCGCAAAACATCGGAGTCTAGTAGCCCCGCCACTCCGATATCGCCTTTTGCTTCATTCGATCTCAACGATGATGATGATGATGAGCTTCGGGTGTTGGAGGAAGATCTTCCAAGACCGGTTGGTAGAGATCAAGCAAAAACAAGGGCGCGCAAAGGAAAGGGCAAAACCGGGTCTTCTTCGGGGGCCGAAGAACAACTCCAGTTGATAACACAAAAGTTCGGGGAATTTAATGAAACTGCATACGAAAAAGTGCGAGCAAAAGCATTAAAGACGATCATGAAGGACATTAGTCATCTGGAGGAGCCTTATCGAAGAATAGCGGAGGCCGAAAAGAAAAGGCTTATCGAAAAATATTTTTCGGATATGTAGTATTTTTTTTTTATTGTAGTATGTTTTTTTATTTTAATAAATTGTAGTATGTTTTTTTTTAAATAAATTGTAGTATGTTTTGTTTTTAATTTTAATAAAAATACAACTTTTTAAATTTCATTTATATAAAAAAAATAATAAAAATACAACTTTTACAAAATAATCTCTATCACATCATCACTCACCACTCCACCCATTTTCTATCACTCCACATCATCACACCCTCTTTCCTAAAATCACACTCTCTTTCCTACAAATCACCTCTATCACTCCACATCATCATCAACCACTCCGCATAGTCTTACAACCATTGGTAACTAAACAGTCAGCCAATTTGAATTTTCTTTTATTCTTACACAAACCCTTCAGTCACCTCCTTCATCTTCATGTTAAGCAAACCCTAACAATCTTAAATTCTTCTTCTTTTTTTATTATTTTCTTTTTTAATTACTTGCAATGCTTTGTGTTTTTCTTCCTTTTCAGTGAGATTAGTTAGATTTTAGGTTTCTGTATTTCTTTAACATGGCTTTTCGTTTCAGTATTGTTCTTCATTCGGTAGATTAGAATTTGTTAAATTTTTTTGATTTCCAGGTTTTGACAATAGAATCCAAGAATCAATATACTGCAAGCCTCAAGTTGTGCTTATGGTATGTTTAATTATTCGTTTGCTTATATTGAACATTTATGTGTTTGTGGGATCAAATGTAAAAATCTGCTATTTTGCAGTTTCAATAAGTTCAAAACATACAAGAAAGATTGAACACCAACTGTTCAATAAAATGCCTAAATAAAAAAAGGTTTGAGAATTTACCTTCAAATCGTTGTTTTGTCTAAAGATTATGTAAAATAAGAACAAATATTTTTGTAACAGTTATTAGTTGTTTTATTCATTCTGCTAATTGAATTTTTGCTGAAGTTTCAGTTGTAAGTCCACGAGGTTGAAAAATACATATATAGGTGTTCGTATTAGAAGAATTGATCCCACAACATCTGAACATTAAATTCTAAAATCAACAGTTTCGATGGGGTTGATATTGCGAATGATGGAGCATGTACAAATGCGTAAATACTTTAGATTTGTTGAATAAGTAAGAAACTGATATATACTTTCATATATCGACTAATTTTTATTTTGGTTTATAGTTGTCTTGATTTTCCAAAATCGTTATTATCAACATCTGAATACAGATGGCTAAATATAATGTTTAAATAGTGGCATTACCTTTTATATTAATTTTGTTGATCCTATATAGGACTGTTCTCATATGCGTTTTTAAAGTGGATGTGTTATAAAATCATCCGAATTTGATAATCAATGATTGAGCGGGCGTAGAAGATAGATTTTGTATGTGCTTTTGCTTAAGGTAAAAACAAAATAAATGTTGTAAAGATGATTGATGAAACTTCATCTCGATCTTCTTCAAAATCTTTAGTAGAGATTTTGTTTAGCAATATAATTTTTGGTTTTTAGTTGCTCAAATGAGGTATGTCTTTCTATTTACCTTGTGACAGAGTTCTCCAAAATTTCTTTAACAAGTCTTATTTGATCTCTCTTTTCAGAAAATTAAATTTTCTGTTTTTTTTTATATTTTTTTTCTCCATTTTTACAGTTTGATGAGCTAAAGAACATGGTGCTTCAGTAGAAGAACTTTCAGCAGCGGTAATCAAAAAGTGCAAGGACACTATTGGGATGCTACATATGTTCACTTATATTTTAGGTTTGTCTCCATATGTTCATACTCTTTTCCTTTTTTAAACATCTTTATAAATATATTTGGTGATATGAAACGACTTCTTATATTTTGAGGTTAAATTCATTTTATAGCATACTGATTAGATGGATAGTTAAATTCATTTTATGTTTTGAATTGTTAAATTCATTTTCATCATTCAAAATAAGATATCAAATATGTTAAATTTTATAGCATACTAATTAGATGGATAGGATTTTATAAAAGAAGTAAATGTTTTTATTAGAGGATACATACATATAGTGCATATACATGTCTACTTTGTTTGTTGTTTAAATTGTGTTAGAAGTGGACACTTATGGTTATGTATGTTTTTTCGAACTTGCAACAACGAACTATATAAATGGATAGATTTGGTCAAGGTTTCATCGCAAGCATGTCAAATATTTTTAACGTTGAGAGGAATGGGTCAAATGGGTTGTCATTTTGCAGAACAACTTGAAAGTTGTGTGAAATCTAATTTATACAACTTCCTAAATTATCTTATCCATAGCTATTATATAAGGTTATAAAATTATTAAAAATGAAGCGATTTGGGATTGGGAGGTTCAGACATGTGACAACACTTTGGGTTGACCATGTCAAACCAGTTTGACCCGCTTACAATAAATCTCTTGTAGAAGTCAATATTATGTTTTGTGATACTTAACTGCTTATTTTGACAACTTTACACTTCATTTGAACAGTTATTTCGACCACTTATACTGATGATTTAGAGTTTATTTGCCACTGAAGGGAGTTCGAACAAAAATACTCCTCATTGAATATGAGTCACTGATTATCTTTGCTGATAAGATGAAGTATTTTGCCTTGGCCACCAACTTCACTGATTATCTTTGGTGGGATACCTGAATGTTTCTTAAATTTTTAAGTATTTATAATTTGTTATGTGTCTTGATTTGTTATGTTTTTAGACGCTTATTTTAATCAATGTGTTAGTGGCAATAATCATTAAAAACGCTATATGATTAAATGTTCATCTTATGTGTATACATCTTCATCTTTGTGATATTAATATTTGTCTTTACAACATTTATTTTGTTTTTTCCTAAAGCAAATCGATAAAGATAGTAATTATTCGGTTGGTTATAACATTAAAGATTGGTGTTGTTCATTTGATATTAATCAAATAAAAATTGATACCATCCTAACAAATCAAGTTAATACCATATACTGTAACACCTATAGTGAATTATATGACAATGAACCACACCTACGCTCAATACAATAGTTTTCTATATGCATTGGAAACAAAATTAGTACGTTACCTTAACATATTTGTTTTTTCTATTTTTTTTATTAGCATACTAAGCAGTAAACACCTACAATAAAGTCAATGAAATAGAGGTACAATGGATTATTGATCGAGTGATTGAACTATTTTGTTTCATCTTATAAGCACATTTGGATTTATTTATTCTAAACTTGGATATATAGATGATTCAACTTTTTGTACTTAAGGTACTAACAAGGTTATTATGACCACAATAAGTAGCAAGCTGTTAGCTGACAATATAATATCTTTAGATTATTATGATCACAATAACTTTTTGTAAAAAGTAGATTATTAATGTATATTTTGAATGTTTGTATTGTTAATCTGTGAATGACTTTATTATACTATCATATCTTTATGCTAATATATATGTATACACCACATAAAACACTATTAACAAGATACATTCTAGACTAATATCTTTTTTAACAAAACAACAAAAACTATTACTTACATTAATATTTTTTAATAATTCAAATATAAATTATTTATACAACACCGTGTATCACACGGGTACTAAGCTAGTATATATATATATATATATATATATATATAGATATATATGAGAGGGTTCATGTAAAAAGTGTTAAATTTGTAAAAAGTATGAAAAACATTGTGGAAGTGACATGTGGTAAGCTTGAATTTTTTTTGTTTTTTTTTTTTTTAATAAAAAAAAAATATTTAAAAAAAAAAATCAAAATTTTTTTTTTTCGAGAATTTTTTTTTTTCTTTTTGCTCGAAAAAAGTTATGTACGAAAAAAAAATATGATGCACATCTATAATGAACACTTTTTGTGTGCATCATAGTTGAACATCATAGTTTTTTTGTATGCATCATTTATATGAATCATATTTTTTGTGCATCATTAATGTGCATCATATTTTGTGTGTGCATCATATGACGTGGCAGATGACGTTATCAAAAAGAATTTCAAATATTTTTTTTCCAATTTTTTTTTTTTCCAATTTTTTTTTTTTCAAAAAAAAAATATTATTTTTTTAAATATCTTTTTATTAATTTTTTTTTTTTTTTCCAAGCTTGCCACATGTCACTCCCATAATGCTTCTCACACTTTTTACAAATTTAACACTTTTTATTTGATCCTACTCCTATATATATATATATATATATATATATATATATATATATATATATATATATATATATATATATTGAAATTTAAGAAAAAAAAAGTTAACTTCCCTCATTTAATTATCAACAGTTTATTTATTTTAATTTGCTAGCATTAAATTTTATTTATTTTTATTCATTTATGAAAAAAACACATTAAATCCTAAACAAAATAAATTTTCAATTTAAAAAAAAAATAGAATTAGAAAACGCTGAAAATATATATAGATAAATTTCTAGTTTTACTATTTAACAAACAAAAAGAGATTGTAATTTGAGATTCAGTTGTGTTTTTTCATTTTAACGATTGAAATGATTATGTGGGTATGGAGTGACAAATACGATGATCGACAAATGACAAATTAATGCAGTTTAAGCGCTCTATGCTTTGTATTCAACATAGACCGTTAAATAATTACATTTGATGATCGAGAGGATTACTAACATAGACATTGTCATCAAACCATTAAACACTCGAAATAAGCTAGTGAGATAAAATACTATAAATTCCTTGCATATCTTCGGTGATGCAAAAATAAGAACTACAATCACCAATCATACATTTTAACAAATTTTTGTGGGTTTTGACTAATATCATAAACATAAAAACCATCACTTAATATAATCCACTCACATGTATTACTCAAATGATCACCACATTGTTGCTTCAAGCTTTTATCATATACAACAATGCTCTTATCTCTGGTATTCCAATGAAAATCACAAGAATATATTGTATCTTCCCCTTCATCTAGATCAAAACAAAATATATATTCTTCTCCCGGCCTAAGCGTATGAGATCCCAAATCAACATATATCGAATGACAGTGGAGCTCGAGAGACCAAAGTCCCACATCATTGATCGAAACATTGTAATGTTGGACTATGGGTTGAATATCAGAGGTTGAAATACTTGAAGAATAAGGGACGTTAATAACTATAAGAAAGAAAAAAACTGAAAAACCTTTAACGATGATTTTTTCGTAGCTAGTAGATGTTAACTAATTCCTTCTTTTATAAGTGATTTTTGGGTTTTGGGTTGTTTATAAAGTAATTGGCAAAATAATGTACCAACAATATCAATATTACTTTATTTCTTTTAGTAATTAGTAATTAATAATTTGTCTCTCTTTAATACTTATTGATTTTGTTGAATACAAATTAAATTAAATTAAATACTAGCAAATGTATAAAAGTTGGTTGACTTTATTTAAATTTGTATCTGAATTACATGTATACAATTGTAATAGTAACGAGTATAGCTAACTATATTGTTCATTTAGTTTGGACCATATAAAATTAAGCGCACCAATTTTTCAGAAAATGGAGAATACTTGATGTGAATATCATCACATACAAATTAGTTAAGCGGGATAAATTAACACAATTACTCGAGGTTTAATAGATTAATCGATTTCATTTGAAAAAATGTTGCAATGAACAACTAAATCACCAATCATACATTTTTACAATTTTTTGGGGATTTATGCTGTTATCATAAATATAAAATCCATCACTCAATACAATCCACTCACATGTACTAGCCCAATGGTCACCACATTTTCCCTTCAAGCTATGATCATAGACATTGATTTTCATATCTTTTGTATTCCAATGAAAATCACAAGAAAACACCGTTGTCTCATCCTCTTCAACTGTCTCAATACCAAAAAGATATTCTTCTCCGGGATTGAGTAGATGAGGTCCTAGATCATCATCTTTTGATTGACAATGGAGACGGAGCCCATAAATTCCAACATCATTGATCGAAGCATTGTATTGCCTTATAGTAATCGGAGGCAGAAAACCGATAGAATGAATGCTTGAAAAACATGAGGCCACGATAACTGATAAAAAGAGAGAAAAAAATTGAGATTGCATCATGGACTCTAAGATGTTTGTAGAAGTAATCTTTGTTTTTTTGGTTGTTTATGTAGGCGTATAGCAGTATCATTCTAGAAATCAAGCATTTATTAAAAGAAGGCTATGTGTTTATCTATCATATATTAGGAAAATGAATTATTACTTCATGAATTTTCTTATACTTGAGTATGTAATTATATGAAAATTATCTAAATATGTTATACTTATATGTGAAATTAATAATTAATAATTACTAGTTAATTTATCTCTCAAACTTGAGTATTTATGGCATGGTATTTTCAAATAATTTTGGTTGGTTGTGATGGTCAACATAATATTTGTCTTTAATTAAAGGTAAATTTATTGATTTTAATTTGTCTTACATATAATATTTATTAGTTTACCTTAAAAGTAATACATTAGTTACCTTTACTTTAAAAGATTTATCAACAAAACCCTCTAGAACTTATTTTTGATAAACTTACCCCTTAAATTTATTATTTTAATAGTTTCTTCAATTTTTTTATTTTTATTTTATTAATCTTTGTTCGCTAAGAAACGGACTACAACGCAACGACTAGGACTCGTTTCAGAGGACTTTTGTCCGCCATTTCGCCTGCTCCTTCGCAAGAAGCCGACTCACCGGTGGATTATTCTATAGTCTTTCAATATTCCCTTCTTCTTTCCGCTTTAGGTAACTCGGTAGGCTTGAAACGAGACTTTTAAATCAACTCAATATATTTTTTAATATTTCTTTTTATAAAATATATTTTTTTTAAATAAGTTATACTTTTTACAAGATTTATATAAAATTAATTACCTTTTTAGTAAAATTATTAATATTAAACAAACAATTCTTGCAAATATAAACTTACTAGTAATAACAATTAACAAAATCAACCCTTTTATTAGAAAAACACACAAAAAAAAAAAATTTTTTTGGAGGGAAGGGGGGTTGTTTTAAGTTTATACCTATAAATTTAGAGAAGATGTCATTATCAAAACCCTTTATAAACTTGTATGTAAATTTACTTTTAACTAATTTTTAGCTATTAAAATTATAAAATAACATGTGATACATAGACAACCGGTATCGTGATATGTCGATATATATCGTCTTTAAAATAAAAAATTTAACTTTATATTTAAGGGACAGTAACCAACAAACGTATGAATTTACATCTAAGAAGTCATAGGAGGATATTAAGTGTTAAAAGTTTTGATATAACATACGTCGGATTTAATTTTTATCTAAAAAGACAAAACCTGAACTTTAGACCATACTAGAAAGATATTTTTTTGTAATATACTCCAAAGTTAAGTTAAGTATTTTACATATATTGATTTGTTTATAAACAATACAAAGTCAAGAAGTGTTACATAAAACTTATATATCATAGCAAACAATTGTAATACTGCAAAACCATCCAAATTAAAAGTTTATTTTTGTAAATTATAACAGCAATGACAACTACACAAAACGTTGATTAAGACTCGAGGCACAACTAAACAAATCTTATATTTTTACTATAATTAACTCTCTCTCTCTCTCTCTCTCCCCTGAAAATAAGAATAAATAAAAACAAAATTTGGAGAACAAAAAATCGAGCTCGATGTGGATAGAGAGGTTGAAAGGCAAGACGTCAAAGGAACATATACGAGATGAATGCCACCAACCACACTAGCAACAATTCTCGTCTGTGATCGACAAAAAATAACAAAAAAAGGCCGCATCAACAATGTTGTGACTATCATGGATGATATATAAATGAAATTGATTAAAGTCACTTTTTGTTGCACATGTGATCAGGAAGACACGAGAAGTGTTCACACGAGTGGCACTTTAGTCGATGGTTCGACCAAATGGAAGAACAACGAGAGTGGAAATTGTCAAAAAGAGAAACTAAATGCTAGGCAGGTACTTTGAAAAATCTACACGACAAAATAAACATGCAAGAAGCAGTTATAGGTCTTATATAGATCTACCTCAACTCCCCTCCCTAATGGTATCAAAGCCAATCGGCTCTTACCTTTCCTAGTAAAGTTCGGATTAGTATGCTCTGTGACTGCCGTCATATTACGGATTTCTCACATCAGAAAACCAAACGTTAGTATCCTTTATGAAGTAAAAGTATAAGTTTTCTATCAGCGTTGAGGATATAGTAAGTCGACAAGAGTGGTCGCAGTGATGTTCCTCCAGATAGTATAGAAAAACTTGGACAGTCTTTATATTTCCTTCTTACCATGCATCTAAATATATCCTCCTCCTCTAATTTCTGCCAATCCTCTGCAAATAAAATAGATCACTTATATGAAATTCGTACCTACCAGATGACTCCAAAGTCCCTTCCACTCACTTACCTATTGTTAACCCAAACCAAATCTATTCTAAACCTACAATTTCCTTTACCAGAAAAATAAAGAAGTTAATAAGCCCCACACACAACCAACAAGTAAAAGAATACATACAAGCATCGAAGTTTGATTCTCATCAGCTTCCAGCTACAACAGCCGAACACCTTGTCACCTTGTCTATCCCAACAGAATTACCACGACAGTGATTGTCCCAAGGATACACCCACATAAACTTTGGAGCTGTAAGGCTAGCCCTAACTTTCCATGGCCGCAAAGGTCTCCCGGCCTTTTCAAGAATAGCCTTGGTTGATATTAGATTTCTTGAGTATCAACATGCTTGCATCGGAACAATTCAAACCACTTTGAATACATGCACTATTTTTGTTACGTTTTACCCAAGCTTCAATATGCCATTAAATGATCCATCACTCTTTACTGCCCTCAAAGTTCAAATTCAAATTGGTGGCACTCCCCAAGTAAATACGTTTCAAGCGACGTTCCATTATCAGATGGCATACCGTGTGCAAAACCATTGTATGGATGTTATGGTTCCCGGAGACAATAATCCTGGTGATGCTTTAGTTGCTTGACGTAGATTCAAACGCTAACCCAACTTGTAACTATGTTCCAAGAAAATTATCCAGAGATGAATTATTGAAGCTGCTTCCCGAAAGATGGGTAACAAACTATGAGCAACTTCACCAAGCACCAATTCAAACCACAACGGCCCCTGATTTCAAGCGCCATGGAAATGGACTTGTAGAAGTCAAGTTTTCAAGTCCTTCAAATGCCAAAATATCAGAAGTGTTCCCCACGGTGAATATGATTAGTCCAACAAACAACCATATTTGTTATGATGTTTGTAATTGTTCAGATTGTCTAGACGAAGCATACAAAATTGAATTCCATGAAGATATCCCAAAAAGACAAAACAGTTCACAACACAAGTTGAAAAGACTCTATGATAATGGAGATACTTCAGTCGGATTACTTGGAGAACCTTCAGGTAAATTTAGTTACTATGTTCGTTATTCATACACACCTCTCAAAACACCACCTCAACTGTGCCACAAAATTCCACCAACAAACCTTCCTCCATATTATAAAAAAGCTTTGTCAATCATCCATAACGAACAAACGACCCATTCACCTTTAGTCCATTGTTTTGTTATAACACCAGATCCATCTACTTATTCCCAACAAGACTATCACACCGAATTTCCTCAATTAAATTCATTTGAAGATCTTCAACAAAGAACCAAACACGAATGGAAGATTAAAACCCCCACAACTATCATTTCCACAGGTGTTCCAATCTCGGTCAGCCAAGCTGAGGCCACCCTTAAATGGCAAAGTGAAAATGTAGTTGCACAAAATAAAGTCCTCACTAAAATTCTCGCCCAACAAACCAAGATGGTGAAAGCACTTGAGAGTTTCTCTTCACAAGTAAAGTCCCTTGAAACAATGATGAAAGAGCTTCGGTTTAATATTCAAAATCTCCATACTAAACTTCTTCTGATAGTACACTCTCCATCTTCACCTCAAGAATCCACTTCCCTTTCCCAGAAAGAAGCATAAATGAAATTCCTCAAAACCCAGCTTCTAGATCTCGAAAGACAACAAATACAGAAAAGGTCGTCAACCTTTGTCGATGATCTTTGGAGGTTACCCACTACCCCTTTTGTTAAACCAGCTTATGATCCACAACCAATGTCCCAATCATCTTCCCATATACCCTCTCCAACATTAACACTATGGGCTCCTGAACAAGAAAAAATACGAAAAAAACCTTCAAGTCTGGCTATTACTGATCGGTCAAGTACTTTTACCGACGATACAATCGTCTCCTCATCTAAAGCCCCAAATGTCCTACCAATCGAAAACCTAAATCAAGTATCATCTTTACTTCAATCCCTATGCAAAAATAAGAAATCTCAACAAACTACCTTCATTGGACCAGTTATTGTTTCTTCATCTGACAATGAAGATGATGACTTTGATCCTTTTGAGGAATTTGAACACTTACTCATGACTGAACCCGATCCAACAATCCATAATGACACTGAACCCTTTGAAGATGAAGTTGAAGATGAAGCCTCCCAAACAACCGCTGGAAGAAATTGTAAGGTTCCCCGATCAAATACTAAGCAGGGTTTTACCTTTGACGACATCCCACCCTCTAAATGGAGAGAAAGAAGCGTTGAAATGCTAACTTGGTGTTCATCTCAACTCCAATATTATTCCATTGATGTGGTCATCAAAAGGTTTCTTTTAAGGCTTCAAGGAAGCCTTAGAGATTGGTACCTAAGTCTCGGAGAATACAGGCAGCTAACAATCTCTCAATCCGAGTCTCCTGAAAATTTCATGAATATAATATATTCGGAATTTATTGGAAACTCAATTGAACACACTATACATGCAAGGGAAGAATTATAAAAAATGAAGTGTTGTTCATTCCAAAAGAAGGATCTTGAAACACACTACAATCGCATGTCAGAAAGGTTATACTGTTTACAAGGTGTAGACGATGTGAATCTCAAACAAGTCGTTCTCAATTCCTTTCCGAAATCACTTGGAAATGAGGCATACTGGTCCTTAGAAACAAGGAACATCACGGTGACACAAGCTTCACTTGGAGAATTATATCAACTCATTATCAATGCATGTTCAAAACTGTGCAACCAAAAGAAGTTTTTAGCCGAATTTGAAAAGACGAGAAAACGACTTGGTGCTTATTGTGATGACATATACCTCCAAATCAAATGCTAAGATAAGTCGTCGTGTGATTGTTCTCACACAAAGAAGAAGTCTAACTCGAAAGGATTTTCCAAATTTACAAATTCTTACAAACGTAAGAAGTGGATTCCAAGAAAAACCTTCCAAAAGAAAAAATGGAGATTCTTCAGAAAAAGAAACCAAAGAGGAAGAAAATGTGATAGATGCTATGTCTGCCACAAGCAAGGGCATTTCGAAAAAGACTGCCCAAATAATAGAAAGACACAAGTAGTAATTCAAGCACACAACAAAATTGAGGCAGTTGATCTATCAGATCTTGAATCTGTTTATTCTCTCGACGACGAGCCAAATGAGTTCTCATTATGTTCGATTGCTTATAGTGACTCAAACGAAGAATCCGACTCAGATTCATCTAGTGGTCACTCGGACGTTGAAGTATTCATCATAATCCTGGAACCAGTTCCTGCCGTTATAAATCCCCCATCAGAAGTATTTAAAATCAGCCCAATCCCAGATTCCTTCGATGATGATACGGAAGTGTTCAAAGCAAGTCCGATTCCTCACATCCGAAACCCAATCCCCGCAAGAGAAAACCAACCAACACCTACATCCAAAGTCCATCTTCTCACATCAACGTATGCCAAACCCATTCCAGTTATGGGATTTTTTTGACACTGGTTCATCCGTTTCCTTCATAAACCCAAAGATCCTCCCAGAAAGTTTTTGGAAACCTCATTACCAACAATTTTTGGCAGCAAATGGAGAAACTTTTTCTATTGACAAGAGAAGCATTCCCATTAATATCAGGCTTTTTCCTAAGCTTATTGTTAAGCATACAATGCTTGGCTCAAATGCACATGGTAAAGATCTTCTTATCGGATTTGACATTCTCCATAAATTGTCAAATTTTAGATAGACACCAAAAGGTCTTTGTTACAAAAGTTTCATGAACCCATGGACCTTTGTCCCAAGATTATTTATGGCGTCCACTAAATCCCACTCTCTAGAGTCTCTCAAACATGATATTATTCAATCATGTTGCGCCTCCTCCCATACAGAATTCCTTTCCAAATACCCAAATCTGTTATGGTTAAACCCTTCATTTTTCGTCTCACTACCATTCAAACAAAATGAAGATACTAACCCCACAAAGGCAAGTCACCCGGGAATGAATCCAGATCATCATAAACTTGCTTTAGAAGAATGTACCCAGCTTGTAAATCAAGAGATCATTGAACCCACAACATCCCCATGGGCATGTGAAGCATTTTATGTCAACAAAAGAAGTGAACAAGTCCGTGGAAAGTTAAGGCTTGTCATCAGCTATCAACCTCTGAACCATTTCCTTGCTGATGATAAATTCCCTCTTCCACAGAAAAAATCATTGTTCCAATCATTATAAAATGCAAAGGTGCTCTCAAAGTTTCATCTCAAGTCCGGTTTTTGGCAATTAGGTATTACTCCTGAAGATAGACCAAAAACAGGGTTTTGCATCCCTGATCATCATTACCAGTGGAAAGTCATGCCGTTTGGATTGAAAAATGCCCCGTCAGCATTTCAAAAGGCCATGATTAAAATCTTCGAGCCTATCCTTTCAAATGCCCTGGTATACATTGATGATATATTACTATTTTCCCAAGATGAAGATTCTCATGTTGATTTACTCTCAAGAATCTATTCCTTAGTCAAGACGCATGGGATTATGTTATCAGAGAAGAAAATGGAGATAGGAGTACCATCGATTGATTTCCTCGGTATGAAAGTATCGGACGAGAAATATCAACCACAACCCCATATTTCCAAAGAATTACACCAGTTTCCAGATGAACTAACCACACCAAAAATGATCCAACCGTTCCTTGGGCCAGTCAACTACATGGCTGATTTTTTGCCTAAGTTGTCTGCTCATACAGTCTGGCTATTCCGCATGCTCAGAAAAGATGCTCCCCCATGGACTATAAAACAAACAACGACCGTAAAAGAAATAAAAAGGCTGGAAGATGTGATGCCTCCATTAAAGATACCAGGTCCCTCAGAAAAAAGAATCTTGCAGACAAATGCAAGTGATGGATATTGGGGTGCGGTCCTGCTTGTACAAGATAAGGATAATACTAGATCAGTATGCGGGTATAAAAGCGGTACTTTCAAAAAGGCTGAATAACACTATCACTCCACGTTTAAAGAGATACTGGCAGTCAAAAGAGGTATTGAAAGATTCCAATTCCACTTGATCGGTCATGAATTCGAGATAGAGATGGACATGTCCTCTTTTCCACGCATGCTACATTTTAAGCGAAAGACACTCCCATATGGACAACTGTTAAGGTGGGCCAACTGGTTTTCCCAATGGAAATTCACTGTTAAACACATTAAGGGAACATAAAACGTCCTTGCTGACTTCTTATCAAGACCAAAGTCCTATTTAAAGAAGAATCAAAGCCCAGTAAAAACCAAGCCAATCCACAAACCTGGTATACTCCTAATGGTCTACACAATAAATTCCGATAACAGGAATGCATCATCCTCCGGTACCACTCCCTTAGCCCTTCAACTCCCCGAAAATATCGTGGAAGCAATTGCAGATCTAACCCTTATGGAGAGATCTATGCTTAACTATCAAACTTTCCTCACAGTTCTCCTCCGTAATCATGGTCTGCTAATAAAAGGTCTCAAATTTCACCCCAACTACCCGTTCTTGAGTTTTTTACATATCCACGATCTATTCCGACTCTCTAAGGAAGCCTTATGTTTCTTCTGGTACCTTTTTGAAACCTAAACCATTGGAATTACTTTCAATTCCATCAAACTACAATCCTACATATTCCAGTGTCAGTTCGAAAGTGTACCCCCACAGTCAAGAAACCTCTTCTCCCTCCTCCAGTGGTTCTTACCAGCGCATCAGTGGAAAAAAATAATATCAGCCGAAAAAACCTATGTTCTGATATTATTTCGGCGTCCGTGTTCCTTCTTCACACCGTCAATGGTCAGGATGAATCAATCAATCGTATACCATGCTCCTACAGCAATTGTGCACGACAATTATAATGTGAACCCTTCAATCATACGCACTAGGATCTTCTTCCCACAGGATTGGATAAACGTACGAAGGGCCCTAGCACAAGCAAACAGAGTTAATCCGGAATAAAATCCCTATGCATATTATGTATGATATGTGTGCATGGTCTGATGATCACCCTATATCCTCACAATGGATTGAAGCATTAGACGAATGGAAAAAGACACATTTAAGTGTCCGTATTGACACATCAGATGATGAAGAAACTGAAGACGATGAAGAAGATGATATCCCACACCAAGACCCATATGAAGATGACCCTTCTCACCCCGATTCTAGCTGGAAATAAATTTACCACAGTAAAAGTAAAAGCAAACCATGGTGAAAGTTAAAGAATCATGTGACATAAGCGCTTACATCACCATGTCTAGAAGATTTCCTTGTGTTTTATTTTAATATGTAATATGTGTATTATTTTATGTTATCATGTGTGCTTTAGTCAAAAAATGTATGATGTGTAGTCAACAAAGGCATTCTATCCTTCCCTATAAAAGGAGGAGCCATTTTCATTGTAAGAGATCCAAGTTTGAGAAAAAAAAAACATAGTTTTCTCTTACATTCTCTCTTATATTCTTGTTTCTTACAAGTTTTTTAGAAAATAATTGTAACTTGATGGAGAGACAAAAAAAAAAGAACCCGAAAAATAACGAGTTAATGACAAAAAAGTATAGAAGTTGAGGGACATAATCGACGAATTGAAAGGTTTTAAGGGACGAAAATTGAAATTTACTCTAACTAAAATTGACACAATATTTAATGTCGTTAATTTAATCTCATATATGTTGTCATCCTATTTTACTAAAGTTGACGTTGGTGGCAAAATTCGTTTACAGGTCTAAGGGCCAAAAGTGTCTTTTAATATTTTTCGAGTTAAATCTGGTACTTTTTATTTTGTTTCCTTTTTCCTACGTTTAAAAGTTGAACAAATATATATACTTGTTTTTATAGGGTTTGAGATTCATTACTTGTTGGGTATTGAAGAATATGTATGAAACTAGAAATTTTTGTATTTGATTTTGTCTAAATGTTTAGTTCGGAAGAACATAGTTCAACTTTCGAACTGAAACTTAGTTGATCAACTTGAAGCCAACGTTGAAGACTTTAACTATGATATTGAAATAGTTCTTCCGAGTTAAAGTGAACAACACCAGAGTTAAATCAAGATGATGACATAGTTGATTTGAAAGTATTCATTGAAGTATTTACTTCGGAAGATGGAGTTCAACATCAGAAATAAAGTAAAGATCATCAACATCAGAAGTTATGAAGATGAATACATCGGTTCTTGTTTAGAGGCCAAAGTGTTTTAATTAGCACGTGTCTCTAGTTTTTATTTATAAAGAGTTGGTTGTGAGGTCTAAATAAAATGATTGGTGAGTTGAGTTGGTGTGCTTCGTGAGCTTCTGCTCATGAGTGCCTCGTGAGCTTAACAGAGAGATATTTTTAAAGACTTTTCCCGTCAAAATCGTTCTATGAAGATAAGCATACTCTAAAAATTTGACAAATTCTGAATCCAATTAGAGATCTGCATCATGATTAATAACACAATTCACTGATTTCATGTTGGTCCGTAAGGTTAAAATCATGTCATTACTTTTGGGGATTATTACGGCTAATGAAGAATTGCCCCGTATTAGGAATTCAATTATCTTTTACGTCTTGTTAATTCATCTTTGTGTGTTTGACCATCAGTTAGACATCATATCACATAATAAGAGAGCTAATATATGTTGAATTAGGATATGTCAATTCAGGTCGGGTTCGGATTGGCGAGTTTGGGTTAGTAGGTTGGTGGGTTGAAATTACTCAACCCAGGTTTAACCCATTAACATACTCAAGTCATCGGGTTCGGGTTAGCAGGTTGTCAGGTTCAACCTAAACCTAACCCGTGTAAATCGTTTATTATAAATGTTAGTGGGTTGATGAGTTAGGTTTATGTCAAATGAGTTGGTTTAGGGTCAATCATGTCAAAATTAGTGAATGACTTAAGTTGTTTATATTCTATTTTTACAACTACTAATGTTGAAAAAGATAATATATAAATTCTACAGAAAAAATATAACTTACTATTATTAAGATTAAAACAAGGGGTTATTATAGTTAAATATGGTAGATTATATATTAAATTATTTATTATTATTTATAAAAGATACTTTATAAAAGTTTTCGGGTTATCAGGTCAAGAGGTTGGTGGGTTGATATTATACAACCTAACCAGTTATTATTTGTGTCGGATTTAAGTCGGGTTTCGTGTCCGTATCAAATATTGTCATCCCTATGTGGAATCCTCATGAACTAGAACCATTAAGAGGAATTGGTTTCTTATAACACCATCGAAGGAGTGCGAATTCCATTTAGAGGAGTTGGTTTCTTATAACACCACCGTAGGGTTAAAATCCTGACCTACTAACCAAATAGCCAACCCGAACCTTATCTGAAAATAATCCGGGCTAGTAGGTCAAGAGGTTGGCGGGATGAGATTCTTGAACCTAATCCGTTATTTTTCATGTCGGTTTTAAGTTGGGTTTCATGTTGTAACGAATATTATCACCCTATGTCGAATCCTCATGAACAAGAACCATTACGAGGAGTGTGTTTCTTATAACACCCTCAAAGGAGTGCGAATTCCATGCTAAACGAATGGACTTTTTGTTTTATATAAATACTAGTTTTAAAATCCGTACGTTGTACGGTTACTGAAAAATTAACATTAAATGTTGTAAAAAGGTTATGATATATTTTACATAAAAATTTAAATGTGTCTAAAGAAGTTTAAATTAATTTAAAGTCGACTAATTATAGCTATCAATATCAACGATAATTTAGACATACGTAATTATATTGTACGTAATAGGAATTTAGACATCATGTTTTAGGGGTAAGAATATAATAAATAATTAAGTTAATCTAATCCATTTCACTTTAAAATGTAGAAGATAAAAACAAACATATGTTAAGAACATAATCATATGTGTAACTTACAATGCATAATTACTAAATATACATATATTTTTTTAATAATTATCTTAAATAAAGGGATAAACATATATTAATTGAATAAGAACAAGATAACTGGCGATAAATATAGTTGTATAATTTAATAAAGATTTTATTGAATATATAAAGATTATCCTAAAATTTAATTATAATTTACTATATTTTTATAACGTGGCGTTCTAAATTACGCTTAGGTGCCGTTTTAAAAATTATTCAATCCTCTATTAGTTATATATCTAGAAGTGTGGATCTTTTATTATAGTATTTTAATTTAATATGAATGTATTATAATAAAAGTCATATAGACGTGTCTATATACTATGTAATTTTTTGTTAATAAATTGTCTATTAGGACAGACGAACACCGTAACAATATACCCATGTTCCTTATAAATTTTTATCGCGTAATTCGAATACGGTGATGTCAGGTCTGATCAATCTTCAAAGCAACAATTCAATGTTTAGAATCACTAATTGGTGGCGGAATCACGAGTTAATGAACTAAGAACGATGAATCAAACAAAAAATCAATAAAGGAACTTTCATTCATAAACCATAAATGACGGGAAAAGCAGTTACAAATGGTACTCTCACTCAAACATAAACTCTTACCAACTGTCACACTCTATCCACTATTTATAGGCTACATCACTATCTATACATTACATGAACCCTTATGTTCATTTAAGAGCACTTCGGGTGAACAAATAAACAAAACATTCATTTAGCTTTTAGCTCGGGTGAACTTGAACTTAACTCTGGTGAAGCGTTAGTTCACCCGACTTAATGTCTTCATGAAATGTCCTAACTAAGATTTGGTTCGGGTGATGAACATTGTTCACCCGAACTATATATTTTCTACAAAAAACTGATGAAGAGTCTTTGGAAGGTTCAGACATCACTCCTTTTATGCTCCAACAATCTCCCCTTCGATGATGCTTACAAAATCTTCATCTTGTTAGGATCAGCTCCATTCCCTCCTTTATACACTAAGATCAACAACTATCTTCCTTCCATTGTTCCTCTTTTGATTTTATCACTCTTTTTATGCTCCAACAATCTCCCCTTCGATGATGCTTCCACAATCTTCATCTTGTTAGGATCAGCCACTAACATCAACAACTATCTTCCTTCCCTTGTTCCTCTTTTGATTTTATCAACTTCCCATGCTAAAACCTCTAGTGCCATTCTCTTTTCATTGTCATCAGGTTGCAGATTCTCAAGAGGTAATTGAAAAATAGTTCAAAATATCTTCATTTGAAAGCTCTCTAAGATCTTCATTTTCATATAGCCTTTCATCTTTTCCATATGCTATGTCCAGTACAATCTCATCATGCTCATAATCTATCCACCATCTGAGAATTTTTGGTTTTAGTTGCACAACTTTGACTCTCTTCATTGGGGTTGTGTACATTGTCATTCTTTTTCTTTTAGCCTTGAATTTCTTTCCAAAGTTGGCAAAATCTGTTTTGGTATATTCATGTATGAACTTTTCGTAATCATCTCCATGTGAATATGAACCATGATTCACCATTTTCAGTTGACATGACCTTTTAGCATCTTCCACATATATTTCCATCAATTTCTCAGTTGTATCAAAGGTTTGAGTCATTGCGGCACCTCTATAATGATCAAACCTCCATCCTACTAATGGTGGAAGAATCCCTTTCTACATTTTTAGAACTTCTTCTCTTTTCAGCTCTTAAATCTTTCTGAGTTACATCCTTAATTCTTGACCTAGATGCACCTTCATTTCCTTGTTGAATTTCATATTTAGGATAAATAGGAAATTCTAACTGATCAAGTTTGCCTCCATCTGATGCAGTATTATATACCAGTCAGACAATTCATCAATAAGAGGAGTAGCTACTGGGTCATCAAGATAATAATCTTCTGGGAGAACTGATGTGCTTTGAGGTTGTGTTTGACTTTCTGTTTGAGCCTTTGTAAACCAAGACTCATTCTCCATAAACTCTGAAAAAGGAATATCTTCTTGCTTTACCTTCATCTTTAACTGCACTTCTTGACTTTGTTTTTCAACTAAAGACTTCAAAGACACAGTTTGGCTTGAATCAATAGCTTGTTTAGAAGAACCTTCAACATAGTCACCTTTAGAGTTTCTTTTGATTGACTCTCCACATGTATTTCAGCCTCTTTTGCAGAAGATCCACTAACATCTCCTTTGGACATTTCTCCTTCTGTCTTCTTTTCAATTCCTCCTCTAACTTTTTCTCTATCCTTATTTTCATATATTTTATCATAACCTTAGTTTGAACATCAAGCCAGTTTCTTTCTAAAGTGTCTATCTTCATTTTCCCCACTGATCTTGGTTGAAAACCTCCAGCTACTACTAAGTAATTCTTTTAACTGAAGCTTGTAATTAGCTTCAGTTAACTTACTTTTGTATCCCATCATTTTCTTTTTTAATTCAACCACTTTAGTAGGTACTAAACTAGCAGACTTATTAGCTTTTGATTTTATTCTTCCTCTAACTAAAGAAGATTTAACACTAATGTCTTCTCCTGTAATCACTTCAGTTTTTTCACTTTGTACATCTTCTTCTTTGACAATCCCTTCAACTTCCTTCTCAACTTCAGCTTCTTTCTCATGATCATCATCACTACCAATATTGATCACCTGCTGTTCTCCTCCTAAATCCCTGTCCCAAACATCACTATCTCCATATACACCATATGGAATTGGATTTCTTTCCTTGACGAAAACAGTGAAAATCTAAGTTGCATTTTCATCAAATACTCCATCATATAATCCTTCATAGTACTTCTCAAACATTTCTTTATTCAAAACATTTTCAAATTGATCTATAGCCTTAAATTTTCTGATATTCTCCCATGTCATCATGCTTTCACTCTCCTCATCATCACCAAAATTATATTTCTCTTCACCCGAAAATAAAAATTTCTTCACCCGATTTAAACATCCTTCGCCCGACTTAAATTGTACATCACCAGAGTTAGACATTTCAAAGTCAGGGGTAAATTCAGCTATCTATTCCTTACCTTTTGAATTTCCTTCTTAATTTAGCTCCCCCTTAGACATGATCTCCTCTTCATTGATCATTCCTCCTTCAACATCTCCCATCTGAACTGTCTACTCTCCCATCAACATCCTCAATCAAAACAGTTGTCTCAACATCAGTTTTCTCAGTCTTATTTCCCCCTATTTTGGATGCTTCATCCACAGGGAGAGAATTCAAAAAGAGATTGAACCTTTGTTGATCTCTAATCACTTCTCTGATAGCATTTCTCCATCTCAATTGATTATTCAAAGATTTTTGGTTTTTCACCAACTGCTCCAAAGATTCATTCTTCTTCTCCAATGTCAAAATAGTTAAAACACCAATCCCTGCTCCCCCTTTTTATATTGGAAGTAAATACTTGAAGAGGACTACTTGTTGAAGCAACCTATTTCTGAATTTGCACAACAAGAGTGGTTAATGTTGGAACATTTGGTGTAAGAATATGTGTTTCTGCAAGATTAAGCAAAGCTTCACTCTCTACTTGAGTATAAAACCAGTTTCTCTCTTTACTGCTTTGAGCTCTTGAGTGTGTAGGAGATTGATGTATAGGTGAGTAAGGTGAGGGGGATGGAATATCAATAATAGGTGACAAAGGTTGATTAAAGGGTTGATCAACTTCAAATTGTTGTTCAGGATGTTGTTGTTCTTGTTGTTGTTCTTCATGTTGTTCCAGTTGTTGATCATGTTGTGGTTCTTGTTGTTTAATATTTTCTCCCCATTGTTGTTGCAACTATTCAAAAATCTGAATAACTACTCTTGCTTGTTCTATCAAGTGGGGGGGGGGGGGGGGGGGGGGGGGGGGAGAGAGAGAGAATGGTGTGAAATTTCCCGAAAATACCACTCTTGCCTTTAGAAAAGATTTTTTCATGTTATTCATAATTTTCCAATTCATCTTCTCTTCCTTCAATTTAGGCCCTCTAAGCATCAATCCTTATATCTCAGATTGTAAAATGATTTGAAGAAACCTTGGGTAGAGCAAAATTTTTGTAGCACTTCCTTCTGCCATTCTCTGCATGCAATCCATAATGAACCCAGAAAAATTGAACTTTCTTTGTGTGATCAATCAAACGAATGTTGATGCCAATATCTGGTTCATCTCATCAAATCCTCCTGATCTTCCTGATATGCAACACACCAATACATGCACAAGATATCTCTAGTTGTAGGAGAATCTAGTTTTCTTCACCATACTCTCAAGAAAATCACCTTCATATCCCGCTCTTCTGCATTCATTTTGTATCTCATCTAATTCCAGTCTCTCCAACCCATTTTCATCATCAAATTGCAAAAATCTTCTAATAACCTCTTCAGTAACCATCACATTTTCCATCTGAACTGTAGATATAATGGTTCTAACTCCATCAATCACACTGTATCTAGCATTCTCCCAAAACTCCACTAACATATATTTGTGTAATGTTGGACTATCAGAAATTGCAAAACTCAAGTTGGAGTTTATCAAAAATCCAAGAATGTTCCTCCTTTCATCATCAACTTCTGAGTGAACATGTCAAGAAAAGCAGCAACATTTTGCTTTGGTTTAAAAGAGAAAGCCATCCGAAAACAGTCAAAGGTTATTAGTACACAATTAAAGCAATATATTCAGTATAAATGCAGTACATCAAAGTAACAATGAAACACACCTACATAAACACAGAAAAATAGGGGGAATAACAATCTGTTAGGATCTGTCGAACTATACTTGTATAAATACAATCATGTAGATCTAGATCTATCAAAGAAGTTGCACAGGATCAACACTTTGATATTAACAAGGGTTAATTGATTAACAGTTTATGTATATGAATAAATGTTAATAATTAAGAACACAAGAATTTCCACCAACAGCCTCAATCAATTAATAATATTGATTGTTAAAATACGTGTGTTTACCACTACACAAGGATCTATTTATATAGATCTTGAGGAAACCCTAATTACGATTAGGTTAAATCTAAAGAAATCTATGAAGAAGTTATCAATATATTGTTTACATAATTATCTCCTTACAATACGCTAACAAACTCTATCATATAAGTAGTATTAATGAGCGCGCTAGTAGAAACTCTCGCCATGCAAATCCATGCAGTCAGTATAAACATTCACCAGTATTAATCAGTAGTAGTAAGTCACCAGTATTAATCTTCACACACTTGATCACCAGTATTAATAACGCTGCTTTACAGTACTAACTTATTTTACTAGTATTAACAATTTATAAACCCAACAATCTCCCCCTAAACTTCTGCATTCCTCCAAACTGCATAAGTTTCTTCATCCCTATACTTGGAGAATGTTGCCAATATTTCTACCTGACTATAACGAGTTTCTATGATCTGTAAGCTGGCACCTGATCTTCCACAGTAATTGAACAGCTTCCTCTGAATCTTGATTGGCTTTCAATTTGACATTTAACATGTTGATCATCACATTAATACCATGCTTATACTTCTTCTGTACCAAAAATTAATCAGTTGAGCCATCACTTCTGCTCAATGAGTATACTCCGCAACTCTCTTAGTATATCCATTCAAGCACAAGAGTAAACTTGGATAACTTTTCTGGTATATTCTCGGGCTCAAAAATGACCTCTAGTACTTCCATAAGCATATCATTATGATCTAAAACAGTACCTTGGCCATCGTTGTACTTCTTGCATCCGATAAGGAAGAGATCCATTAAGTCTTTCCGACTTATGTTCCTGAAAATCTCAAGATGACTGTAATACACTCTGAAACTCTTACCAGCTCGAACAACCTTATACCCATTTTTACCATTCACCACCACAACCAACCAATCAACTATGGGTACTTCACTAAAAGTTGTTGCACAGTTCATATCTTCAGAATGAATAACCAAAGTTTTCATGTCATCAAAAACTCTGTTAGCAGCCTCATTTACCTGATCATCTAAGATTTCAGGCACGCATCCAAACACAAAATTTTTAGAGATATCTTCTAGTTTGACCTGGACTATCTTTAGTTTCTCTTCTTCCTTTTCAGCTTCTTTTTCCTTATCATTGCCTTGAGAACTGTCACTTGTAGATTTATATTGTTTCTCAACTTTAGTTTTTGTTGGTGCAAGAATGCTGACTGGATGTTCTAATTGTGTTTTGTATATAACACTGTATCAATTAGTAAAGTTTTAGCTTAATGGGCTGCTCACGGACTTGCATGTCCGTGAGGCCCAGTAGAGCCCAAGCCCAAACTGGCTGGACATGTTACTCTGTCTGAGATTCTGAGAGTGATCGATGCCACTCAACTGGCGAATCTGACAGAAAAAGACCTGAAGATGTTGAAGAAGAATCACATCGTTGCTCAAGAAGGCTGGGGAGACATTGGTAGAGATTACCAAAGAATTGTTGACGGTTGTTTGAATTTGCAGGTTAACGCTGATAGTGATATTTTGATCAAAGAATAGAAGCATCAGTCAAGGGGGAGTTTGTTGGTGCAAGAATGCTGACTGGATGTTCTATTGTGTTTTGTATTCGCTTGTTAGTGCAAACGGAGGCCACGTGTCCACGTTCACGACATTTGAAACAGTTTAAAGTTTCCATCTAATTTGATTGATCAGGTTCAGCATCAGAGGATGTACTTTGCTTAGATTTAATATCGTTACTTGAGATGAATGTTTTTTGCAAAGGTTCACATGTTGAGGTTTGAGACGGAGCACTTGTGGCTTGTTTCTCTTGATTTGCCTTATTTTCCTGATCCGTAGAGCTTGAAGATTCACAATTCTCAGGTTGTGGAGGCCCGTTCTTGAAGAAACTAAAGTTGTTGTTATACGGAGGTGGTGTTTCGCTATACCCTAGACCTTCAGATTTTCCACTTGTGCGCTGACGACTCAAGATTGAGTTTAAAGTACTTGAAGAAGTACGGAATTGCTCGAACTTCCTTTCCTGCTCAGTTAGTTGTATTTCACAAAGGTTTAACTCTTAGACTTTTTCAGCAAACTTTTTCTTTTCAGTTTCGATACATTCACATAGTATGTCAATTTTTTGTGTCAAAAGACCGACATTCGATAAAAGTTCCGTTCGATCCGTCTCAGTTTTACAATATTTCTTTGAAAATTCATCCTTTTGATAAGTTAAATTCGAGATGGTTTGTTTGAATTCAGTTTGCTGAGATTCCAAATTGGATACTAATCTAGTCAGGTTATCGTTTTTTTGTTTTTTGTGTATTTTCTTTATGCTAAGAGACGAAAAAGATAACAAGAAAGTAAGGTAATCTAATTTTTTATTATTATTTTTTTTTAAAGTAAACGTTGGTTAATCTAAATTGCGTAGTCCAATATAGTGAATGAGGGATTTAAAACGGGATTTGTCAAAGGCTTTAGTAAAGAGGTTGGCCATATTGTTTTCGGAAGAGACACGAATTATATCTATGAGTTTCTTTTCATAATAGTCTCTAATGAAGTGGTGCTTAAAGTCTATGTGACGGGTCTTGCTATGCTTAACAGGATTTTTAATAACTGAAACGGCAGCCTCATTATCTATGTTAATAGGAGTAGAGGTATATGATTAACCGTAGTCCAGCATCTGTTGTTGAATCCAGAGAACCTGTGACACACAACTACCGGCAACGATGTATTCGGCTTCACATGATGAGACGGAAACAGTTGTCTGTTTCTTGCATCGCCAAGACAAGAGACGTCCTCCCAGAAATTGGCAACCACTGGAGGTTGACTTCCGATCGATATTGCATCCACCCAAGTCTGAGTCGGTGAATGCTTCAAGAAAGAGGTCGCTACCTTTGGGATACCAGAGACCCAGCCGCGGTCGGCCTTTTAGGTAGCGAAGAATCCTCTTTACAGGAGAGTGATGAGACATCTTAGGAAAAGCTTGGAACCTAGCACATAAACATACAGCAAACATTATGTCAGGACGAGATGCAGTAAGATACATTAAAGAGCTTATAATTCCGCGATAAACAGTTGGATCCACGTCAGGATCATTTTGTGCATTTGGTTCCAGATTGTGCTGCTGAGGAATGGGAGTAGCAATGGACTTGGCGTCGGTCATGTTGAATTTCTTGAGCATTTCGGTGACGTAGTTTGATTGATGGACAAACATACCGTCCGGTAGTTGCTCTATTTGTAACCCTAGAAATAGATTGAGTTCTCCCATGGCGCTCATCTCAAATTTGCCTTTCATTAGCTTTTCAAACTCCTTACACATTTGATTATCAGTGGAGCCGAAAATAATGTCGTCCACGTAGACTTGAACCAGTAGTTTAGCCTTGGGTGAATCTTTGATGAAAAGAGTGTTGTCGATACGACCTCTCTTGAAACCGGATTCTAAGAGAAAAGTAGATAATGTTCCATACCACAGACGAGGGGCTTGATGAAGACCGTATAAAGCTTTGTTGAGCTTGTATACTCGATCACGGTGTTGTGGGTCTTCAAAACTAGGGGGTTGCTGAACATATATAGTGTCATCGATTTTACCATATAGGAAGGCACATTTAACATCAAGTTGATAAACCGTAAGTCCCATGTGAGAGGCATAAGCTAAGAAGAGACGAACGGCCTCAAGGCGAGCGACTGGGGCGAATACAACCTGAAAATCCAATCCTTCTTCCTGATAAAAGCCTTGTACCACTAATCGAGCTTTGTTTCGAGTGATAATTCCACGGTCATCACGTTTGCATCGAAAAACCCATTTAGTGCCTATTGCATAGGCGTCGTCGGGTAGAATCACGAGTACCCAAACCCCCTAGTTTTTCAAACTGCGCTAATTCTTCTTGACAGGCGTGTACCCAATTTGCGTCTTTGAGGGCCATGTGGATATTTGCAGGGACCTCTTGAGAAACGAAACAAAAGTAGCGACAATTGTTGAAGTCCTCTTAAGTTGTTGCAAATGCATACATTCCTTGCAGATCCTCTAGTTGCCATCGTGTCTGAACGTTTGCGTTGGGATCGCCAAGAATGTTTTCGAAAGGGTGATACTGGTGAATCCGAGACACTACGTGCGGTTCTGCCACATCGTCTTGATCATCGGCTTGAGCATCGTCAACGTGTGGTTCTGCCACATCGTCTTGATCGTCGGCTTGACCATCAGGTTCAGCAGGTTCAACAACAATTTCTTGAATAACTTGTGTACGAGGAAAGACTGAATCGTCATCATCAGAAGAGAAACTCGGGTTCTCTGCTCCTGTATTAGACACGCTTGGAGAAAGGTTAAATGATTTAAATAACGCATCATAGTCGAAAGCAATTTCTGGACCGTTTTGTTTTTCAAAAGTGTAGCAAGTTATTTCCAAGTTAAAAATAATTTCAACTGTGCGTGAAGGTTTTAGATAAACTCTTTTGTTAGCGCAACCCTCAACATACCCAAGAAAGTATCCCAAGACTGCTTTAGGTGCGAACTTAGTGGTGTAATTTGTTTTCAAAACGGTGCAGGGAGCCCCAAAGGGTTCCAAACCAGCAATATTTGGCTTACGACTATTAAGCAGTTCATAACTCGTTTTATCAAACCGTTTCACCGTCAGCACTCGATTAAGAACGTAACAAGCGGTATTCCCAGCCTCCCCCCAAAACGTAACGGGAAGGAGTGAGTCAGCTAACATGGTACGTGCAGCCTCTATCAAGGTTCTGTTTTTCCTCTCAACGACTCCATTTTGTTGTGGTTCATATGGAGCGTTGTGTTGTTGGACTATCCCATTTGCAAGACAATAGAAGGTCATTGTGGAGTTCTTGAATTTTGTCCCGTTATCGTTGCGTAAACGTTTGACATTGGCTTTATATACATTCTTGATCATGTCAAAGAAGGTGATAAGCGTGCCAACTATTTCACTCTTAGTAACCAAAAGGTAAACCCAAGAGTAGCGAGTGTAATCGTCGGTGATCACTAGACAGTAATATTTGCCTCCGAAACTTCTTTGTGCAATGGCGCCGAAAAGATCAGTGTGCATCAACTCAAATGGTGTCTCAATTGTGTTAATAACTTTGGATTTGTGATGTTGCTTGTGTTGTTTTCCGAGTTTGCATGGAACACATTTATCCTCATACTCAAAGCGTTTGAGTGGAACTCCATTAACTAGCCCTTTCCTTGTTATCGCGTTCATTTTCCGAAAGTGTAGATGAGCCATTTTTCTGTACCAGATCATGGCTTCTTCACTTGTTGACTTTGACAATAGACATGTTGAATCGGTGGTGACCTCAGTGTTGTTCATATCCATAATGTACGTATTTTTGGTTCTTGGTGCACGCATCAATATCAGGTCCTCAAGGATATCAATTCCTGATTTGAGAATCAAAACTTCCTTCTTGGTAAAATACACGGGATTATCGTTGTCGCAGATTTGAGAGACACTAAGCAAATTGTGTTCTAGCTGCTTAACGTAAAATACATCCTTCAGTGTGATTTTTCCGTTTGTAACTGATCCAATTCCAGTTATTTCTCCACCTTTATCTCCAGCAAAATTTACGCGTCCTTTCTTTCCGGATTCGAAGTTGTTGAGCAAACTTCGTTCCCCTGTCATGTGCCTGGAACAACCACTGTCAACGTACCAGTTGTTGACGAGTCGGTGACCCGGTTCCTGCACATAAAATAAAATTATTAGTTCTCATGGGGAATCCATGCCATGACAGACCTGGATTGACCGTTCTCAGTCACATATGTGACTCTTATGTAAAGTCCCTTATTTTGGTGAGAAATTGGAGATGAGTGACGTGTAGAGTAATGACTGTTAGAGTTATATGGAACTCTATGACTCATTTGTGGGGGACTGTAACGGTGATGAGTGTAATGACGTGGTTCATAATGAGGGCGTGGAGGTCTTTGATGATAATTGCTATGATGGTGTTGTGGAGGACTTTGATAGTGATGGTGATATCGCGGAGGACTGTGGGAGCGTTGGTCATAATGGTGTTGGCGATAAGATGGAACGAAAGGTTGTTGTGGCCACTGATGAGGACGTTGAGGAAACCTTCCCATACTTGGTTTATTGTGCCCATAAGTTCGTGAACTTGTGTCTGTACATTCATGTTGTGGGTTTCGTAGAATTTGAACTGGTTTCGTGGGAGTGGATTTAACTTGAGGTTCTTTTCGTTTATTAGTGCAAACTGAGGCCACGTGTCCACGCTCAAGCCATTTGAAACAGTTTAAAGTTTCCATCTTATTTGATTGATCGGGTTCAACATCGGAGGATATGCTTTGCTTAGACTTGATATCTTTGCTGAAGATAAATGTGTTGAGCAGAGGTTCGAATGTTAAATTTTGAGTCTGAACGTTTGTGGGTTGTTTCTCTTGAGGTCTCGTGTTTTCCTGATCCTTAGAGTTCGAAGATTCACCAGACTGTGGAAGCTCGGATTTGAAGAAACTAAAGTTGTTATTATATGGAGGTGGTGTTTCGTTATATCCTAGACCTTCAGATTTTCCACTGGTGCGTTGACGACTCAAGATAGAGTTCAAAGTACTGGAAGATGTACGAAATTGCTCGAACTTCCTTTCCTGCTCGTTTAATCGTATTTCACAGTTGTTCAACTCTTGGACTTTCTCAGCAAACTTTTTCTTTTCGTTTTCAAGACATTCATATAACGTGTCAATTTTATGTGTCAAAACACCAACATTTGACAAAAGTTCTATGCGGTCCTTCTCGTTTTAATAATATTTCTTTGCAAAATCATCTTTTTGATAAGTTAGTGTTGATATGTTTTGCTCAAGTTCAGTTTGCTGAGATTCCAAATTAGATACTGACTTAGTCAGTTTATCGTTTTGTAGAGTTAAAACAGTGTAAGATTTTCAAAACTCCTTCATATATTGAGAATCAAGAAGCACCTTGGACTTGTCCGAGTTGAGGTCAGCCATTTTAGCAATGAAGTTCTCATTGGATAGATCTACTGTACAGCTACAGATTTGTGTTGTCTTGAATATCTTCAACGTCCTAAGCATTTTCCTCATTTGAGCTTAAGTCACTGTCAGTACCTGACGCTTCTTCCGTATCACTGACTTCACGGCGGATTTCTTCGATAGATGCCATGAGGGCTTGATTCCTTTCATCAGTACAGATTTGCCAATCGTATGTTCGATCATCATGTTGAACTATCATGTCCCGTGAAGCTAAACCGCGCTGTGGTTGCGAGGAGGTGGTCCTAGTTTTGTCTTGATTTGGAGCATATTCCACCTTAGGCTGTTGACATTCTCTAGCGAAGTGGCCATGACCTTGACAGTTGTAACAGCGTACCTTGGATTTATCAAAACCTACTTTTCCGGTTCTAGGACTGCGTCCTGTTTTTGTCATAAATCGCTTGATCCTGTTGGTAATCATAGCTGTTTACCATTGAAAGTCCATTTCCTCTAAGTCATCTTGATCGACTTGACTAAAATCTTCATCCCACAATCCTGGATCAGTGATTTTACCTTGAACTTGATTACCGTAGGAAGACAAAAAACAGGATAGGATTTCTAGACTTTCTTCCGCTGATTTAACACTCATTGGCATTTTCTGATGAGTATTAGCAGCATTTGGTATTGTTGTAGTTGTAGTTGTGCCGGTAACGGAATGGGTGTCAGGAGTTGTTTGATCCTTATCAGACATAAACGTAGTTGCATTTCCAGAGGCGTTAGATTCTGAGGTTTGTCCATAAGGTGTTTGTTCTGTGACAGCATCGATAGTTAAACGTGTTAGTTCATAACCTCTAAATCTCTCAATCACCTTTGTTAGAGTTATGGGATTATCTGTGTCTTTTGTCTGATAGTATTCATCTTTCAGTAAGTTCACATACACCTCCCAACGCTTGGGTAAAGCATCAAAAAATCTTTCTATTTTTTCGTCTCCAATAGTTATACGGGCTCTGGCAAGGTCTGAGAGAAGATTAAAGAATCTATTGACAGTTTCTTCAAAAGTTTCATTGATACCTACTCTGAACGTATCGAATTGTCTTTTAAGAATATTTCCTCTACTTCTTTTTTGAGCAGCAGTTCCAACATACTGAGTTTCAATTGCTTTCCAAAGTTCATAAGAGGTTTTGTGATCTTGAAAAATGTGTATCATTTCAATTGGCAGAGCCATTTTCAGACTTGCCCATACTCGGTTTTCAGCATCAAATACTCTTCTATGCTCAGGTGAGAGGGAAGTAATTGGAACAATAGTATTTACACCGGCTTGTGGTCGAAGTTGGACGTGTATATTTTGTTTCGATACATAACCACATTTGTACATCATTGTAGCGACAGAAATATTCAAATTTATCGGCCCATTCGTAATATTGTAATGAATTTATTAACTTGGGAGGGGTGTTAGTTTATTGTCTTAAATCCATTTTTAAAAAAAACCAGCGAATTTGACTCACAAACTTATCTCAACGAAGTAAAGTCACAAAGTTAAATTACGAAGATGGGTAACGAAGATGATGTTCGGCGAAGAAGTAGTTCACGAAGATGAGGTAACGAGGATGATGTTCGGCGAAGATGTAGGTCACGAAGATGTAGGTTACGAAGATGTAAGGTCACGAAGATGTAGGTTAGGAAGATGTAAGTCACGAATATGTAGGCCACGAAGATGTAGGTCACGAAGATGTAAGGTCACGAAGATGTAAGGTCACGAAGATGTAGGTTACAAAGATGTAGGTCACGAAGATGATGTTCGCAAAGGTAATACTGTCAACGAAGATGGTGTTCGGCGAAGATGGTGTCACAAAGATAAAGGTTTCCACGAATATGATGCTCGGCGAGGATGTTCACAAACTTAGTTGTTCACGAATATGATTCACTTAGCAAAGATGTCTACGAACGAAGATGATCCACTAACGAAGATGATCCACTAACGAAGATGCTCCACGAGGAAATCCACGAAGATGTCTCCATAAATTTAATCCACGAACTAAGTCCACAAATGTTGATCCACGAACAAGCTGAAAACCCTAATATTAACAAACCGCCGCCGAAGATGATTCACAAACAATAAAAACCCTAAATTTCACGAACAACCGCCGAATGCAGTAAGAACCCTAATTTCCAGAATCAATTAAAACCTGAAATTTAACCTTGAACCAAATCTCGATAGAGAGCAAACAATGCGTTTGCTCTGATACCAACTGTAGGTCCCAGTGGTCCGATCTACATGATTAAACTAACTAATTACGAGGAAATCTCGTAATTAGTAGAACACACAACTAATAATCGATACTAATAACAAGTAAGAACAAAACGCAATTACCGAATTCTTAATACTTTGATTAATAAACTCTGTTACAATCAAGAAGCATTAACTCCGAATTCTCTATGTAAACCAACAACCCTAAACTGATCTGAACACCTCTATTTATAGAGTAACATGTCCAGCCAATTTGGGCTTGGGCTTTACTTGGCCTCACGAACATGCAAGTCCGTGAGCAGCCCATTAAGCTAAATATCTACAAGCTAATACGGTAAAAAAAAAAACAAAACAAAATAGAACATCCAGTCATCACATTCTTGCACCAACATGTTGAGTAGTAACTGTGGAACCAGTAGGAACATTTGAATGTCCAATATTAACTGGATGACCAGTCTTAACTAAAGGACCAGTATTAACTGAGTTATCAGTATTAACCGATTGACCAGTATTAACTGGTTCCCCAGTAGTATCTTGTTCAACAGTATGAGTATGTTTACCCGAATCATTGTTATGTTGACCAATAAAATGAGCATTCATAGATCGAGTTAGTTCATCAATATTAAACAACCAATCCGGTCCTTCTCTTGTGGCATTTAAAGTCTTGTCGTTGAAAGAAACATTGGTGCTTTCTTCCACAATCCTGATTTTGATGTTAGAAACTCTGTATGCCTTGCTCTGAGTAGAATACCCTACGAAAAACCCGTCAGAAACTTTGTTGTCAAACTTTCCTAAATATTCCTTAGTATTTAAAATTGTACAAGGACACCCAAATGGTTTAAAGAAGCTTATGAATGGATTTTTCTTATTAAAGAGCTCATATGGGGACTTGGTTTGAGATTTGACAATCAATACTCTATTCTGGACATAGCCGGCACAGTTAACTGCTTCTTCCCAGAACGTAACAGGAAGTTTGGAATCAACGAGAATGGATCGTGCTGCTTCTATAAGAGTCCTGTTTCGACGTTCTGCCACTCCATTTTATTGAGGAGTACGAGGGGCACTGTAATGACGTTCAATTCCTTTGATGCTGCAGAATTTATCCATCTCTTGATTCTTGAATTCAGTTCCGTTGTCACATCGAATGATTTTCACCTTCTTTTCTGTCTTGTTCTCAATGCGTGTTATGAAAGAGTGTAGATGATCACCAGTTTCATCTTTAGTACCAAGAAAGAAAACCCAAGTATATCTTGTAAAGTCATCAGTAATAACTAAACAGTAATACTTCTTTCCTAGACTCATAACATGAGTTGGACAAAAAAGATCCATATGCAATAAGCGTAAACTTGAAAGATTAGAATTTGTGTCTTTGATTTTATGAGAAGATTTATGTTGTTTACCCTTTAGACATTCAACACAGTGATCATTGCAAGTAAATTCTTTTTGTGGTAAACTCCTAACCAACCCATTTTTAACCAATTTGTTCATGTTTTTGAAATTCATATGACACATTCTTTTATGCCATAAAGAAGATTCATCTTGTGATGCTTTTGAAATAAAACAGTTTTCTTTTCCGTTAGTGGGAATTTGATCCATGTTTAAACAATATACATTCTCTTTCCTAGGTGTTCGAATAACAATCATATTTTCATCACTATTTCAAACTTAGGATCAAGAATGATGCATTGCGTTTTTGTAAACAAGACCTTGTTTTTCTTATCACAAACTTGAGAGACACTAACCATATTGTAGTTCAATTCTTGAACAAAAAGAACATTTTCAAACGTAATGGTACCATTTCTGATCGTTCCTTTCCCTGTAATTCTCCCTCCTCTTGGATTTCCTCCAAATCCAACATAGCCCCCATCATATTCAACATAGTCTTTGAGCTGCAGCTTGTTTCATGTCATGTGCCTCGAGCAGCCACTGTCTACATGCCACGTCTGTCCTTTCTTGACACCTCGCTTGCTCTGCACATGAAAAAGAGGTTAGTTTCTTTTAGGAACCCAAGCCAAAGTAGTCTTAGGTTTACCTTTTTCAACATAATCAAAACGTTTAAACTGATATGCAGGATTGTTTTTTGAACATGTAGATAGTTGCTACTATCAGAGTTACTACTGGTGGACTTCCTGTAGTTTCTAGTGGTAGACTTACTACTGGTAGTTGTCCACTAGTTTCTCCTGGCAGTAGTATTTGGAACGTTTGATTTTGGTGTCTTTGCATTTACATTCATTGAGCTCACAAATTTTTGAGCTGTCCTACCAAATCTAGGGATTTCATTTGACTTGTTTTTATTAAAACCAATTCCATGATGATGATTTTTATAATAAAAACAATCGACAGTCAGATGATTATGTCTTCCACAAATATCACAACTTATTAAAACCTGTTTTCCATTTTGTTGGGTGATCTTTTCATTCCGGTTTCTCACATTGCCTCTCACTTGAGGTTTACTTTCCATTTGACACCTACACTGACATGTTTGTCCCTGTGGCTTTTGACCAATCCAATGCCAGTTTCGTTCCCTATAGACTTCAGGTCGATTTTTGATATTTTTGTAAAAAGTAGGATTTTGACCTTTTTTCAATGTTGGGCTTTCACTAGACTCAGAACCACTCGATTTCTCCTGATTGACAGGTGATTCATTTACTTGTTCATTTATTCTAGGTCTAGTTAAGAAGATTTTATTTTTTATGGGATCTGCAGATGCATTTGAGTTAATATCAATTTCTTCCTCACTAAGTTCTTCACTTGACTCAGCCTTAGGTGGGATATAATTGTTATTAACTGGTGGTGAAACATTGTTGTACCCAATCCCCTGTTTGCCATTCCCATGGACTTGAGATCTAACAATTTGATCAACAGTTTTAGAAGCATTTTCATACTTCTTGATACTGAGTTTGATTTGATCATTTTCTATTTTGATCTCTTCGACCTGTTCCTCCATCTTAAGAACTTTAGCCAAAGCATTGTATTTTTCCCATATAGCAGTTGCTAAATCTTCTTGATATTTTGTTTCATTCTTGACATATGATTTAACCTGTTGTTCATAACTAGCAATGATTGTGGCGAATTCTCTTCTTCTCTCTTCAAGCTTATATAAAGACTCACACACAAGTTTATTATGATCTCTATATTCCCTAACTTGTTTAATACATGCAGGAGTACAGAGTTCAGAAAGTACCTCAGGTGGGATGTCGTCTTTAGGAGTGTCTGCCATGAGTGCTTGATTTTTTGTTTCTTCATTTACTTGAAAGCTCCAATCAAATCCTATTCCATCTTGAGTGACTAGAGAAGTGGAATTTGATGATCTTCCTTGATGATTGATATTTGATCCAGACGAATTATGTTGAGTTGTCCGCTTCTGTTGATCATCTTGGTTTTCTGGACATTCCCTAGCAAAGTGACCTAGCTTCTTGCAATCATAGCATCTTACTTTGCTTTTATCAATGACAGTTCTGTCACCCTTTCGTACTGCAAAGTTGTTTCTTCCTGTTCGTTGCATGAACCTTCTTGTTTGAACGCTTAACATAGCAAATTCCCATTTTAAATCCATCTCCTCCAAGTCATCTGCATTCACTTGTTCCAATTCTTCAATAACTAACCCTGAGTTTCCATGGCTGGCAAAGAAGGCTTCTCTGATACTTTCTTCATTCTTGTTTCCTTTAGGTTCACTTGATATGAAACTAGCTTCAGAGGGTACTCCACCAGTAGAAATAAATGATGCATTATGTGTTGATTGATTACTTGGTCTTTTGATTTCTGGTTCAAACACTCGTAGTTCATTGTATAACTCGTAAATATCCATTGTGTCAAGAGTGTTTCCTTGCCTATAACTGACTGTGTACATTGCCCATTCTTCTCCTAATGCTCTAAGAAATTTCCTATTGATATCGTCTTGAGCAGTATTAACTCCCATGCTTGACAATTCACCAATCAGTTTGTTGAATCTGTCGAAGGTTTGAGATAGAGTATCACCCTTTACAGCCATGAAGTTCTCATACTGTTGCTTCATCAGATCCTTTTGATTTCTCCTTGTACTTGCAGTTCCACCAAATCTTTTATCCAAATCCTCCCATAGCAATTTAGCATCAATATAGTTTCTGAACTGATGTTGATACTCATTAGGAATAGAAATTAGTAGAGTGCTCAATGCTTGACATTCATTATGAGTATCTTTTCTCTCTTGCTCAGTTAATGGTTGGACTGAGCCTTCAGCAACTACTTTGTTCGTGAGATCTGGTCCAGGTACAGGAGCACGCTTAGCGCCATTCTTCACTACTTGCCACATGGAGTAGTTGGTTTGTAGCATGTACTGATACATGCGACTTTTCCACATATCATAGTTTGATGATGTGAGAACATGAACCCCATTTGCTTGAACGCCTTCCAATAAAATCAGACATCTTGTTTTGTTTTGTGAAAAACTTGTTTATACGCCTTGTTGATCGTAGATCTAGAGCAACCTTGTGCTCTGATACCACTTGTTAGGATCTGTCGAACTATACTTGTATAAATAAAATCGTGTAGATCTAGATCTATCAAAGAAGTTGCAGCGGATCAACACTTTGATATTAACAAGGGTTAATTGATTAACAGTTTATGTATATGAATAAATGTTAACAATTAAGAACACAAGAATCTCCACCAACAGCCTCAATCTGTTAATAATATTGATTGTTAACAGACGTGTGTTTACAACTACACAGGGATCTATTTATATAGATCTTGAGGAAACTCTAATTACGATTAGGTTAAATCTAAAGAAATCTATGAAGATAATTATCAATATATTGTTTACATAATTATCTCCTTACAATACGCTAACAGACTCTATCACATAGGCAGTATTAATGAGCGGGCCAGTAGAAACTTTCGCCATGCAAATCCATGCAATGAGTATAAACATTCACCAGTATTAATCAGTAGTAGTAAGTCACGAGTATTAATCTTTAACACTCGATCACCAGTATTAACAACGCTGCTTTCCAGTACTAACTGATTCTACTAGTATTAACAATTTATAAACCAAACACAATCAACCAGACTAAAACACTAAAAACAATGATACTAAAGGCTCTAAAAATCTAGAGGGATGAGTTTATGAGAAAGCTTCGGTGATAGAAAATGGTAAGAAATGATATTGAGATTAACAATTTGATTTGGATAAGAAAAGCAATTATCGTGAATTAAAAATAATTAAATGAATTTAAAAGTATTAAATAAATATCGGGATTAAATTAAATTAAAATGTTTTCCCACCAAAATGAAATAAAATCCGACCTAAAATAGTGACTCCGAGTTAAAATTGAAACAAAATATAACCCGAATTAAAAATAAAAGACTCCGGCTTAAAATTTTGGTCAACAAATCAACTCAATCACCAAACATAAAGTAAGTCAGCCGCCGACCTAAACTTATAGCACCCGAATTAAATTAAAAATTTATAAGTCAGCCCATTCAAACCTTTCTGAGTTAAATCCTTAACACAAGAGTTAAAACAGTCAAATGCATCAGTTAACTTTGAAATTGTTTTTAAAAGCAAAATTTCAATTTCAGAGATCAAAAAATTATATTCCAGGATTTTATAAATTAGTTCATATGAGCAAATTTTCTAAAGAAATGAATGATTTTTCTGGCTAGCTCTACGATACTCAAATGACTCCGGGTTTAAAGACAACTAACTAAACAATCACATCACTCTATTTATAGACATCTCAATACAGACTCTCTACAAATAAAATACTTAAGTCTTCCATTAACTTTAACTTTGGTGAACTTCAGTTAACGGGTAGACTAACTTGTTCACTGATATCGCTCATTTATACGAGTATTTTATCGCGATATTCATTGTGTTTTGAGTCCCAAACGTAATGGATAGGCCCCGTATTGCTTATATTTTGTGTAAAGTTTGTTTTATAGGTTTTTAGTTATGTTTGGAGTCAAAGGAGGTGATTTGGGACCAAAAGAGGCTAAGGAAAACAAGTCGGGGAACAAAACGTCTAGTTGCCTTGGCCATTTCTACTAGCTGCCCCGCAACTGCTTGACAAGAGATTTATGGAGCGTACTGAAGACGACTTGCGGCGCAACAGACAGGAGTTGCGGCGCAAGTGGACAACGTGCTGGCTCAAGACATTTATTTGACTTGCGGCGCAAGAAAGGGAGTTGCGGCGCAAGAGAGGTGCTGGCAGTTATAATTCTGTTTCTTTAATGCTAATTATGTGGGAACCCAAGAGTTAGTGGGGCTATTACATAGGGACGATTTTCAGGACAGAAACATCATCATCATCACTCATATTTTCAGTCCATGATCATCAATTAGCAAGGAGAATCAAAGGAATTTTCATAATCGTAATTTCAAGTTTGAACAATCGTTACTTTAATTTCTACTTTGTTATTTTGGAGATACTTGGAACCTATTTTCCAGATTTTGGTATTGAACTTTTATCTATTTCACATTTGCAATTGAATTTTGTCTTTTACATATTTGATTGGCTTTGTTACAATTATGAGTAGCTAATTTCTTTAAACGTTTGCTTGGGTTTTGTGATCGTTTATGTGTTAGATTTTGGGTGTGAAATTAGAATGATGTGTAGAGGTTAATTGGGGATCCGTTTGGGTTAATATCTCAGTTATCTTGTTAAAATTGTTTATACTCTTATTTGGTAATCTAAAAACGGGTATTCGAAAGGAATCCGTAATTTTTACTAAAATAGAAACGAATTAATCGGCCGGTCTTTAGTTGATTATAAGTTTATGATATTCGAAAGGAATCATTAACAACGATTTAAACAAGTAGGTATTAACACGAACGCTAACTACTAAATTAAGAGAAATCGGTTTAGAAGTTAGTAAGCTATTCGAAAGGAAGCTTATAGGTTAATTCTCACACATCGGCTTGAAACTTTATGCACAATTACTTGAGGTGTTAACGGTATTCGAAAGGAATCGTTGCATGGTTAGGTAATTGGAGAAATCCGGTATTCGAAAGGAACTTAGGATTTTACATTAGATGTTTATCTAAATTTGCACACCTAAGAAATAACATATATTCGTAAACGATCCAAGCAAACGTCTTTTTATCCATATTTGAATTCTAGAATATTTTTACCGTTATTATAAGCAAGTCTTCTTAAGACCAAACCCACTTGTTACTTGTTACGTGTTATTATAAAACTAAAACTTTCAACTATAAATAGTCCCTGTGTTCGAACCCGATATTTACCGATACTATTTTGCAACCGACAAGGGTACACTGCCCGTGTAGCAATCTAGTAAAAGTTAATTTTCGGAAAACTAGATTTTTCACATCAAGTTTTTGGCGCCGCTGCCGGGGATTTGATTTAGTTGAAGTTTTTAGCTTTTGTGTTGGATATTTTTCACGGTATTGTTTGTTAGTGTTGTGATTTTCAAGATTTATAGGTGGGTGATGTTCACGAGGTCAATTTAAGTCCGTTTTCGGACACGAAAAAATGGTGTTAAGGTGGTTTTATGGGTGTGAAACGTGTGGAGGACTACACTACTCGGAGGAATGCTATCGATACCAATTGAATTATCAAAACCGAGCTGGGAATTTCGGTTATGGAGACCAACAAAACGGAAGGTTGAGATATGAGGAAGAGGATGCGAGTTTTAAAGACATGATGAAAGAATACATTCATGCTCAAGAGGCGCAAAATGAGAGTATTTTTCACTCAATGAAGGTGTTAGACGATAGAATTGAGCAGTGGGAAAGAAGCAACCAAGTGGTTTTTCAAGAATTGGACCGGAGGTTTGAGGAAATGGATGAAATGTGGGAAAATCAACCAACGGGTCAAGAACAGATTTCTACCCAACCAGACCCGAGACTTTCAAATAACCAAGATGGTCAGTTTAACCAAGGTTCAAGGTATCAAACACCTAATCAAAGGAAAGAGCAAGTTAACGCAATTTATACACGGCCGGGTTTCAACTACTGGGACTCAGATTGCCCTGAAATTGTTTCCACGTTGTTAGTTGCGCCGCAACCCATTCAGATGCGGAGCATTGAGGTCCCAGACCCCAAAAATGACCGAAAAGACGACCTAGAGGTGGAAAATCAAGTGGGGAGTGAACCATTATTAAAAAATGAAGACGGGACATCAAAATGGGACATAACTTTACATATTAGCCTAGATTTGGAAATGGAAGAGCTTGTTGGGTCGGAAATGGTGGCGGTTGACAACCCGATTAGCGTAGATATAATTTTGGAGGATTTTGAAGAGTTATTTGATTTGGGAACGAAACTGGTTGTCACCAAAGTTGAGAAAAAAATTTGAAGTCGAAAAGGAGTTGATGCCCGAAACTGAAATTGAGAAAGAAACCGTTGAAAAACGTGGTGGTGAATCTTGTGCAAAGCTCAAAGTCAACAAGGACTTAAGTCCAAAGTTTAAAGGTATACTCGAAAAACCCGTTGACTTAATTTTTATTCTAACTTGTTTGGAAAAAGAAAAGGTTTTGCAAGGTATAGAGGACAAGGACAAGGAGTATGTGAACTTGAATGACTTTATACATGGGAAACCAATTGGGCATGGTTCCAAAAAGGTTAAGTGTGGGGGAGAAGGTGTCTACTATAGACGATGGAAGGATGGCTCGATAATGCGAGAAACCAAGGAGTGGCATGACGCATGGGCCAAAACCCGCAATGAGCTAATTGTTTCTAATTACGAAATTCTTTTTGATGATTTGATTTGTAGATGACGAGACTCAAGACAAAAAACAAAGCGCTTACGGGAGGCAACCCGGGTTTTCATTTTCTTTCCTTTATTTTTTTCTTTTATTTTGTTTGGTTTTTAGTTTTTAGATTTTAATTTCTAGTTTGGAAACGCATTCGGGACAATGCGTTAAATAAGTATGGGGGGGACGTCGGGAATTTAGCTTATTTTATATTCCCTCCTATATTTCCATTACGTGTTCTTATTTTGTCCCAATTGAGTCTTAATAAAAAAAAAAAAAAAAAAAAAAAAAAAAAAAAAAAAAAAAAGAGGCTTAAACGTAGTTAAGGAAAATGATAGGGGCTCGTATTTTTAACTTAATTCTGGTACTTTAACGTGAAATTGTTTAGGAACATCTTTAGTTTATAAAATACTTGTAAATAAGAATTTAGGTTTTCTAGTTTTAGTTCCTTAAGTTTCCCCGAAAAATCAAAAATCTAGATAATCACTATGTATCCTTAGTACCGAACCCTTGTAGTCCTTGCACCCTTTCGGGGGTAGTTGGGGAATCCTAGTGTCACTTAAGCCCTTGGAGAATCAGAGGCGAAGAAAAAGGCCATAGGTCTTTCCCGTCAACAAAATAGAAATTGATCCTCACTATAAAGAAGACTCAAATCCCGTTATACCCGTTCACTTCAAAGAAAATATATAAATACAAATCTATAATATTTGAAGTGAACAAAAGTGAGAGGAAAAGAAAAAGATGTAGACTAACCAAATAATTCTCAAAAGAAAGAAGTACTCAAATGAAGAAAATGCTTAGTGATATTTTAAGGGTTCCCCCGAAAGTAAGGCGTAAGGGGTCGGCCGTAAAGGCTGATCGCTTCAACTTCGGTTGGAGAGTGAGGGAAAAGGGGTGATTATTTAGACATATCTAAACTAGGGGAAGAATTAGGAGTTAACATTAGAAAATTGCGGTTTTTGTTTACTTAAGTAATTTAGTAGCTTTAGATGTTTGTAGTCGGTTTTACGATCTAGCAATTTCACGCATATCTTTAATTTCTAACTCCGGAATTTAGTTAAATGTTTGAGCCCGTGATTCCCTATCTTTTCTTAAGTTATATGTTTGTAAACTTGTTAGTAGGTTTGAGTCGGATTTGCTTAGGGACAAGCAAATGTTTAAGTATGGGGGGTTTGATATCGCTCATTTATACGAGTATTTTATCGCGATATTCATTGTGTTTTGAGTCCCAAACGTAATGGATAGGCCCCGTATTGTTTATATTTTGTGTAAAGTTTGTTTTATAGGTTTTTAGTTATGTTTGGAGTCAAAGGAGGTGATTTGGGACCAAAAGAGGCTAAGGAAAACAAGTCGGGGAACAAAACGTCTAGTTGCCTTGGCCATTTCTACTAGCTGCCCCGCAACTGCTTGACAAGAGATTTATGGAGCGTACTGAAGACGACTTGCGGCGCAACAGACAGGATTTGCGGCGCAAGTGGACAACGTGCTGGCTCAAGACATTTATTTGACTTGCGGCGCAAGAAAGGGAGTTGCGGCGCAAGAGAGGTGATGGCAGTTATAATTCTGTTTCTTTAATGCTAATTATGTGGGAACCCAAGAGTTAGTGGGGCTATTACATAGGGACGATTTTCTGGACAGAAACATCATCATCATCACTCATATTTTCAGTCCATAATCATCAATTAGCAAGGAGAATCAAAGGAATTTTCATAATCGTAATTTCAAGTTTGAACAATCGTTACTTTAATTTCTACTTTGTTATTTTGGAGATACTTGGAACCTATTTTCCAGATTTTTGTATTGAACTTTTATCTATTTCACATTTGCAATTGAATTTTGTCTTTTACATATTTGATTGGCTTTGTTACAATTATGAGTAGCTAATTTCTTTAAACGTTTGCTTGGGTTTTGTGATCGTTTATGTGTTAGATTTTGGGTGTGAAATTAGAATGATGTGTAGAGGTTAATTGGGGATCCGTTTGGGTTAATATCTCAATTATCTTGTTAAAATTGTTTATACTCTTATTTGGTAATCTAAAAACGGGTATTCGAAAGGAATCCGTAATTTTTACTAAAATAGAAACGAATTAATCGGCCGGTCTTTAGTTGATTATAAGTTTATGATATTAGAAAGGAATCATTAACAACGATTTAAACAAGTAGGTATTAACACGAACGCTAACTACTAAATTAAGAGAAATCGGTTTAGAAGTTAGTAAGCTATTCGAAAGGAAGCTTATAGGTTAATTCTCACACATCGGCTTGAAACTTTATGCACAATTACTTGAGGTGTTAACGGTATTCGAAAGGAATCGTTGCATGGTTAGGTAATTGGAGAAATCCGGTATTCGAAAGGAACTTAGGATTTTATATTAGAAGTTTATCTAAATTTTCACACCTAAGAAATAACATATATTCGTAAACGATCCAAGCAAACGTCTTTTTATCCATATTTGAATTCTAGAATATTTTTACCGTTATTATAAGCAAGTCTTCTTAAGACCAAACCCACTTGTTACTTGTTACGTGTTATTATAAAACTAAAACTTTCAACTATAAATAGTCCCTGTGTTCGAACCCGATATTTACCGATACTATTTTGCAACCGACAAGGGTACACTGCCCGTGTAGCAATCTAGTAAAAGTTAATTTTCGGAAAACTAGATTTTTCACATCATTCACCCGAGTTAAAGTCTTCAATGTTGACTTGTCTTGATCAGCTAAATCTTCAATTAACATTAACTCGGGTGAACTTGATTAAACTCCGGTGAAACTTGTTCTCTCGAGTTAAGGTCGTCACTGAAAGAACTTTCTAAGTTTTAAGTCGGGTGATGAACATTGTTCACCCGACTTAAAACTTAGAGCAAAAACACACTTTGAAGATTTTATAGCTTCATCCATAACTTTAAATACCCAACAATCTCCCCCTTGGATGATGCTATGAATCTTCAAATTAGCACATATGATTTTCCATGATTAGCTCTTAACAACTCAGATTCTTCAATGCAACAATCTCCACCTTAAATGATTTTCCATTGTTAGCATTACAAACTTCAAAATTATCATATCAACAATCTCCCTTCACCAAATTCTAATTTCTGCAACATCTCAAAATCAAACAAACAATCTCTCTCTATCCACCATCGTCAACAATTCTTTCCTCCTCAATTTTGACAAACTTAACTTCAGTGTTGGATTGATCCGAAATTCGCGTGGTTACTCAAAAACAGGTCAACGATCAAAACTCATTTCTTCGCCATGACCCCGAGTAGTTTTTGGCCTTTCGGGGTCGTTTAGGGCTAAAAAATGCCAATTTACTTCATGTAAACTTCAATCCTTCATCCGACTTAAACTCAAATTATTCACAAATCTTCAACTGGAATGACTTAAGTTGATTGGATTAATGAATCATTAATCTAGACTTGGATAAGCATGCAAACATGAACTCTGAGTAAATTCTTAGCTTCGTGGTCATCATTTTCAACCTTCCCTTCATCAATCACAGTTTCAATCATCCACACCTTCAATTAACTACAATTTTTTCATAGATTAACTGTCTTAAGAAGCTTCAGTTTATGAATCACTAATTCTAAGCTTGTATTAGCATGCATAATTAGATTTAGTAGATCCTTAGTTTCATGATCATCAGATTCAATCTACTCTTCATCAATCACAATTTCAATTTAGTTCGGATGAACTGTTTCATCATCCGAATTAAAGCCTCATATCTTCAAATCTCCAACTCTGATCTTTAATCTTCGTGTATTCGTCAAAAACACCTTTAAATATTGATCATATAACCAATGACAAGCAGTTCCTCCAAAATATACGAATAACCTTCACGAACTCTTCAATCAACTTTTCTTCAATTTTCAGTTCGAGCTTCTATGATTCAACAAAGCAATGCTAATTTGACTAAATTCATTTGAATCGAGTCAAATTGAAGAACCGAAATCAATTGAATCTAATCAAATGATTTTTCAGGCTCTCATACCACTTGTCAGGTCTGATCAATTTTCAAAGCAACAATTCAATGTTTAGAATCACTAACTGGCGAGTTAATGAATTGAGTTAAAGAACTAAGAACGACGAATCAAACAGAAATTAGTAAAGGAACTTCCATTCATAAGCCATAAATGGCGGGAAACGCAGTTACAAATGGTACTCTCACTCACACATAAGCTCTCACCAACTGTCACACTCTCTCCACTACTTATAGGCTACATACACTATCTATATACATTACATCAACCTTTATGTTCATTTAAGAACACTTCTGGTAAATAAATAAACAAAACATTCATTTAACTTTTAGCTCGGGTGAACTTGAACTTAACTCTGGTGAAGAGTTAGTTCACTCGACTTAAAGTCTCCATGAAATGTCCTAACTAAGATTTAGTTCGGGTGATGACCATTTTTCACCCAAACTAAATATTTATAACAAAACACTGATGAAGAGTCTTTGAAAGTTTAGACATCATTTTTTCTAATAGTTGCTAATTTTATATTAACTCAAAGGTGTATATATATGGCGTGCCTGGATTTAGGGTATTTGAATGACTTTCATTTCCATTAAAATCATTTGTTTTATGAGTTTGCAAATGAGAATGAAACCGACAAATAAAGGTATATTCTATGCCCATAAAAGACGATGGGTTTACAAACTTATTAACATATCCATACCTTTTAGCAAACCGAACTGATTAGAGTTTTTTCATAAACTATAAAGTATGGTTTAGTAAATCAAAATAAAGAAAATGAAAATGTGGCTGGGGAGTAGGATTTGATTTTTGGTAACCAAAAAACTCCCTGTCTCTTTACAATCGTGAATAACCCGAGTCACGCCAACATTTTGCTATCGTTTTCTTAGAAAATTGTTTTGGGCAGTCTCTTTCTAAACTTTTTAGGAATATCCTTCAATTTATTACTTTATCATTTCTAAATAATTTTTAAAACTAAGATAGGTCCGGGACCTGCCGACCCTCATGCTAGATTCGCCTCTACAATTTGTGACTCTATGAGCAAGGACAAAGGTACCGTCTAGTACTTCATTTAAAAAGTTTATGTGGTAACTGAACACTTCACATTAAGTCTAATTACATTATTAACTGATTAACCAACTTTTTAAAGATAAACAAGAAACTCGTTTTCATCCTTGTAAGCAAATTTGGAAACCAATAACTTATGTTGATATCATAGTACATGTCAAAGTTAACTCTTACAATATTTGAAACATGTTTAGGAAATACAAAATTGAAAAAAAAAAAGGTTATGACCAAAAGATACAAAAGAAAAACAGAAATAAAAGAACGATATACACCATTATGAAATTATATTTGTAAGTGATCAATGACCATTAACGACCCGGCAGTTTTTCCTTATTTCTCCCTTGCCGTCTGTAAGAACTTCAACGCCCCCCATTCGAACCATAGACCGAGCAAATTGGTCAAAGAATATCACACGGTTTTCCAAAAGTTTTGTCATCGAAGCCGATTGTGAGTTTGTTAGTAATGCTGCATCAGATACAAATAAACCTTTATGTTGGTTTACAGCCCGGTAGTAATCGGAATCAAAGGAGAGTGAGCTTTTAGGATCCATTTCAAGAGTTGTAGCTGGGTTCTGAGGATTCGGGCATATTTTTCTCAATGTTTGTGCATAATCTGCATTAAGAGAAGGATCCGCATCTCCTACCCCTGTAAAGTTGTAAAGCCTTCTTGCAACGAGAGCGCAGCGTGAGTTCCCAATTGTATGTGCCCCTAGTATTAAACAAAAGTTTAGTTAACAAAAATAACAATAATGTTCGAAATAAATATATAGGTGTAAAATGTAAGCAACTGTGCTTGCATCATTGCATGCATGTACACATAATGTATGTTGTATGTACATGAAAAGAATGTTGTATACCTGAAAGAGCTACGAGATCATTAAGGTTTAGGCCTTTGGTTCCAAATTGGGTTAGGAGAGTTGTGAAATTGGCGTTTGCAGACGGTAAATTGCCACCAACATCTGATGCCAATGAGACTGTTCCATCTTTCCTTCCGGTAAAAACCGGCCACATTTCCTTTTGAAACTATGATTTTGTCAAAAAGATAAAATTTATCAGGATAATAAAACATTCAATTTGCATACATCTAAGAAAGTGAAACTTTAGCTGCTTGTATTTTGAGTTAATAAATCGAGGTTTGAACTAGGGATCTGTTAATGTCTTCCACTAAATTTCATACATACAAGTGTACATTGTCATATAGTATATAGTAATCATTAGAGAAACACTTTTATCGTAAATCCACTTACTTGGAAGGAAACGGCATCTCTAGCTGCCAAGGCAACAATGTCAGCGCAAGAAACAATTCCAGGACAATCGGCTTCAAACTTGGTCTTTATTTCATCAATTACCTCGTATCCAGAAATAGATCTATTTGGTCCAGCCGTCTTTTCTGTAGTCGTATTTTGAGTAGGATCCAATAGAATTGAACCATCACATCCCTACAAGCTCAAAAAGTTTAACATTGGTTCATGACTCGAGATTTACAAGACATGTATGTATTTGGTTTCCGGTTATTGAATCATAGTCATGAAATGTTATTAAATAATGCATCAACATAATATCCCCTTATATAGAAAGGTTATACATTTGTTTAGGTATTTCAGACATTGATAATAACTAACTGAAAAATATAAAAAATATTTATAGATAATTAAAGATGGTGGATTGCTTACCCTTACAAAACAATCATGGTAATGAAGCCTCAGAAGCTTGGCTGCCATGGAAGGATCTGCAGAAACTTTACTATATACGATTTTCTTAACTGTATCTTCAACCGAGCCACATTGTTTCCCATAATAATTCATCTTCAACCCCTTGCCATCACCATGACCAAGACCAATTCCATGGCCACGGCCATTGTCATGGCCACGACCTTTACCATGACCATGATCATGCCCAGCCATGCACCCAACGACCAAAACGGAAACAACCAAAAATACAAGAATGCTTTTCTCCATGCTTCCTTTTGTGTTCTTTCACTTGATGTTTTGAGTTTAAGACCACCTTTCCACCCTTTATATAGACATATAAATGTCAAACGTTGACATTTAACTTAATTGGTATCCTTTTTAGTATTTGCCCAAAATAGTTATTTATTTAAATTTCAAATAACATAACATAAGCTAGCTGTGTTCAAAAAAATAAATATTTATAATTGTCTTGATTTCACGAATTGCAACACATCGTTCATATAACTCTCTTTTGTCTATAGGCTTCTAAAGAAGTGTATTAAATTTTATCAATGCGAACTTAAAATCGTGTAGAAGATGGTAATGTGCAGGATGATATATATACCAAATGACAAAAATTTACACACACTTTCATATATAGGTTTGTACAAAATAGAATCATACTGGGCAAAAATTTACACAAGTAAATAATCCTTTATTATGCCAAATTAGATTTTCTAATCTTTTTGTTACAAATATTTTTGTATATCCTCAAACGTCAAAATGTTTATTTATTTTCTCATGTAAGAGCAACATAAACCGAGTAACAAACATATCTACAACACGTAACTTTTTATTTCTTTTTCTTTAAGAAAAAAATGATATCTAAAATCAAAACATAATAATGGGCATCGTTCCTATGACCTTTAGATTTAACCATCTACATACATAAAGTATATATGTTAAGTTTTAAAATATTAACTAAATATATTAAAAATCTTGTTCAAGATGAAATTTCAATGACACAGTTTAACCTGTTCGAAAAATGGTCAGAGATTAAAAGAAATAATGATATAGCAGAAAGTATTTAGTTTGACTAAGAAATTAGATAATCGAAAAATGGTCACAGATTGATGTGTTGTTTTCGTAGATTTTGTTTGGTTGCCTTGCATGGGCTAACTTCATTTGTTCTTTTGTTTTTTCGGTGTCATTCGAAAAGAAAAAAGAAATAATTGTTGTTGATTCATTAGATAAGAGATTCCAATCACAAAATCGACTACATTAAATCAGTTTTAGCACAAATTAGTAATTCCGAATTTATTATTTGGTTAAAAATTAAAAGGCTTATATTTTTAGGGTTTGAATAAAAAGGAATTATGGAAGAAGATAAATAAACAGATTTGGGGAAAAGGGTGATTAATAGATTTATTGGTTATGGTTATAGATGGTTAACACTCAAACATAAGATTTGACTGGTTATGGTAATTGATTTAAAAAAAAAAAAAAATTCTTAAAAAAAAGATAATACTAAAAAGAATATGGGAAAGTTGAATTGTTTTTAAAACTTATTCTATGTTCTGATTTTATGACTAAATGCATCCGTTTGGAGATATTCTAATTAAAACTAATGATTATTTAATTATATATGTAGACTGAAGTTGCATCATCATGGTTGAAAATGATTGATAAGGCCCAATTTTTCTTAATACATGGTTGTCGAATCGTGGAATGGATATATTTTTGTTTATTAAAGTTGAATAAATGATTGATCGAACAAAACAATTAATTTCTGTGAGCAAAATTCGGTTTGATAATTTACTTTATCCAATTTAAAATTTGATTCTGATTTGAGTTATAATTTAGAAAATAAATAATAATTTAATTCTTTAAAATTTAGTTTCAATAAAGATATAGAAAAAAGATAAAGAAGGCCAATAATTTTATTAAATACCAAAAACCTCAATCTACACAACTTATTTATTTTTAATCCAATCACTAAAATTAAATCAAAACCTACTTTTAATTTATTTTTTTCTAAATTAATTTATCTCATAAATCGTTAACCGTTAGACAAAAAAAATTACACCGTTGCTACCCTCGTGTTCTCCTCTTTAATTAGAGCAGTTGTCATATAGAGTTTCGACGACTTTTATTTTTTCGATTTTCTAGAAGATTTTGAAATTGTAACGTTAATATCACATGTGATTTTAACATAAATGAGTAAACTTCAAAAACAAAAAATGTTATATAATGTATGATTTATCTAAACCCAGAAAAAAAAAATTCAAATTTTGACAACTTTTATTTTTTTGTTTTTGGACAAATGTTTAAACTTATAAGATTATATCACATGTGATATTAACATAAAATTTGGATTTAAAGATCTCAAATCGTTATATGTATAATTAAATTAAACCTATTAAAAATTCAGCGAAATCTCATGTGATAGTACTAAAATCACATGTGATATTAACGTAAATCATATATGATATTATAATATACGTAGAGCTTTAAAACAATAAGCAAATAACACACCCAATTTTAACTTTAAATGTGAAATTTTAAACACAAAAATATTATATGAGTTATCATCTATATAGATCGGGAAAAAAATCGAATTTTGACGACTTTTTTTTTTCTTCGTTTTTGGTCAAATGTTGATATTCGTAAGGTAAAATCACATGTGATATGAATACTAAATGTGAATTTCAAAACCTAAATATATTATATGATTTATTTAACTAGAATAAAAAAGAAAAATACAAAAATCATAAATTAAACTACTAATATCACATGTGATAAAACTGTGATTTTATAATTTAAATTTTCCAAAACCCGAATTTTTTTTTTTGTCAACAATATATCAAGTGAGTGCTCTATGGAAAGAGAAACTAATGCTCGTTTTAATGCTGTAATTTATTTGTCTAATACATTTACGGTTTTTAAGATAATTAACTTTTCAACAAAAATAAATCAAAGTAGATTTTTAAAATAAAGGATTGTGATTGGTTTATTTGGTCTCAAATTTATAGTTTTTTTAAATGATCCCAACCCTAAAGATATAATGTGGAAAATCTTATTGGACATGTTACATGAATATTTATGATATTGATAATTTGCTTATCCAACTCTCAATGAAGATTTATGATAATTTTAAGGTGTTTAAACAAATCATATATGATATATAATTTTAAGGTGCTTAATCCTCAATTGGTTGTTTGCCTTGAATCAAAACCGCCCTAATACCCACGTTACTCGCATCACATTCAACCTCAAACAGTTGTGAAAAATCCGGTAATACCAAGATAGTTGCAGCACACAAACGACCCCTAGCCAAATCAAAGGCCTCGGTAATAGTGGAAAGGTTAGGCCAATTCTTGATCGCCTCAATCTTGGTTTCAATCCAACCCGTTTTCGCCATCCGACCCGTTATATTTTCAACCCAACATGTTTATGAATTTTCCTTAGCAACCAACAAAAATGTCCTCTCCCCTCTCAATCACATGCTCCACATTTCTTTCACTAGCCAACATATTGAGAGTTGGATTTTTGTTTGATTTAGTACTCATAGAACGCACCTCTTGAGAATACATGGACTTCAAAACGATCTTCTTACCTCCATTCCTCCATTCATACTCATTATTTCTTTCGCTATGCAAGACATCCCTATCAAATTCCCAAGGACACCCCAATAAAATCTGACAAGCATCCATTGGGATGACATCACACAAAACCTCATCAATATAAGAACCCAAAGTCAAACCAACACGAACCTATTTTGATACCTTGATTTTACTCCCATCATCGAGCCAATGAAGTGCATAAGGTCAAGGATGAGCCATTGTAGCTAATCCAAGCTTGGTCACCATTTCACTAGAAGCCACATTAGTACAACTACCCCCATCAATAATCAAACTACACCATTTGTCCTTGACTTGACATTTGGTGTGAAATAGTTCATCTTGTTGATCCGAATAGGTAGAAGCAACTTGCGTTTTTAAAGTTCTAAGAACCAAAGTCGTTTCCACATTGGGAGCCACATAACTTTCCTCTTCTTCCTAGTCTTCATCAAACACAACCGCCTCTTTCCACGTACTATGTTCCTCAAACAACTCATCCCTATACTCCACCGCTTCCCTCAAAGTAACAACCCTCTTGTTTGGACATGCATTTTGAAAATGTCCAAAACCTTGACATTTGAAGCATCTAGTCGTGAATAAGTTGTTTTCCCTCAGTGCACTAGACACTTTAGGAACAAATGGAGAACAATCTCTAAATGGGGCACTAGAAGACCCACCCGTATTACCCACCCGGTCGGTAGTCACAACATCAAAATCAAATTTCAACCCCTGTTTGGTTCTAGCATAATCCAAATTCGAACTATCCCCAAAGTTAGACTTTCCTTGCTCTTCCAATTTCTAACATAGCCCACACAAAGTATCAAAATCTGCATATGGGTACAATTCAACGACATTGGCTATATTGTAATTCAACCCACGTACAAATCGTGCCATCTTTTGTTCCTCTACCTCTTATACATACCCCATCAAAGACAAGTTTTCAAACCCATCTATATATTCCCCAATGCCTAGTTTTCCTTGTTTAAAATCAGAAATTTTGTGATAGATAGAAATACGATGTGAAGTCGAAATAAACCATTTACGAAGTTTCCGTTTCAATGATTCCCACGAGGCAATATTTTCATTACCGACACGGAGTCTCCTGTTCTTCACGCCTTCATACCACAAGGAAGCACTCATTCCCAATCAAAGAATAACATAATTGAATCTCTTTTCATCCTCCAATTCTTTAAAATCGAACTTTCGATCGATTTTTTCCCCCATTCCAAATACTTTTCTCGGTCCGCTCCACACAGAAATTCTGGTAATTCATTAACCTTAAATTCATCTATGGCTCTAACTTCTCCCCGCCATGACAATCTAGGACCCTCCGGTAAATTCTGTTGGGTATTTAAATTTATGGATGAAGCTATAAAATCTTCAAAGTGTGTGTTTTTGACAAAGTGAATAGGTCGGGTGGACTAAGTTCATCACCTGACTTAAAACTTAGAAAGTCTTTAGTGAAGATTTTAACTCGGGTGAACAAGTTATTTCACCAGAGTTAACTGAAATTCACCAGAGTTAAATTTAAACTGAAGATTAAGTTAGTCAAAACAAGTCAACATTGAAGATTATAACTCTCATGATGAAGACTCTACTTCCAAGTTAAAGTGAACAGCTCCAGAGTTATAATTAAGATGAAAACTTAGTTGTTTTTAGTGTAATTTGTATGTAATGATATCTATAAATAGAATGATGTGTGGTGAGAGACATTTGTGTTTTGGACCAGAGCTTATCTGTGTAAACATTTTGTAACGGCTTTTCCCGCCAAAATCACACTATCAATGATATCTTTACATTCTACTGTCATTCATCAAATCCTCAGTTCAATCATTTGATTAGATTCAATTGATTCCGGTTCATCAATTTGACTCAATTCAAGTGAATTTAGTCAAATTATCAGTGTTTTGTTGAATCGAAAAAGTTCGAATTGAAATTGAGGTAAGTTATTGAAGAACTTGTGAAGATTAGTTAGTTTTTGGTTGAATGGCTGTTATGATAATCAGTTGGAGGTGATCGGAGTATGAAGCTAATCCACGAGTTATCAATTTATGAAGTTTGAAGGTGTTTTGGTGTTTATGCTGTGATTTTGAGCATATCATAGCTTAGATTGAAGAATTGATGTTCAAATATGAATTGATTCGAATGATGAAGCAGTTTATCCGAACTAAATTGAAATTATGATTGATGAATAGTAGATTGAATATGATGATCATGAAGCGAAGGATCTACCCGGAAATTTAAATCTGCATGCTAATACAAGCTTAGATTAGTGATTTGTCAATTCAAGCTAGTTAAGTCAAATAATCTATGAAGAAATTGTAGTTAATTGAAGGTGTGGATGATTGAAACTGTGATTGATGAAATAGAGGTTGAAAATGATGAACACGAAGCTGAGAATCAATTCAAAATTCAAGTCTGCATGCTAATCCAAGTTCAGATTAGTGTTTTGTCTAAGTAAATTCACTTTTAGTCAATAAAGTTTTTAAGTCGGATGATGTAATTCAGATGATCAAAGTGTACTAATGATGATGAATTATTGAAGATTACAAGTTCAACAAGTGTTGAAGAACAAAATGTTTTCAAAAACATGTTTCTTCAAAGAAAAATGATTTGGTAATTAGCTTACTTATTTAGATTTATGATGAACTAAAAGTTCAACTCAGATGAAGGTTTGACATGTGAATGATGAGATTATTGAGTTGGTATTTCTATTGATGGAGTATGGTACTGTTAGTGATGATATTGTTGAGTTTTGTGTTCATAAGTTGAAATTGAGGTTAATTCGGATGATGAATTTGGTGGTTTACATGAAGTAAATTGGCATTTTCGAGCCCTAAACGATCTCAAAAGCCCGAAAACTACTCGGGGTCACGGCAAAGAAATAAGTTTTGATCGTTGACCCGTTTTTGAGTAACCACACGAATTTCGGCTCAATCCGACACTGAAGTCAAGTTCGTCAAAATTAAGGAGGAATGAATTGTTGATGATGTTGGATAGAGAGAGATTGTTTTTTTGATTTTGAGATGTTGTAGAAAGTAGAATTTGGTGAGGGGGTCTTTAGTGGGGGATACTGTGACAACACTCACTCTCTCCGTCCTTAGTTAGTCTAGTAAGTCTGTATTTCATTACCGTAAATTACTGAAAAATTTAAAACTTGCTTATTATTGTTGTTGTGGGATTTAAAAGTTCTTTATACTTTACTGATGTATGATTATTACTATAACATGTGTGTATATCCTATATGTGATGTTATCGTATTAGTTTGGTGCGCAATATTTAGTTCCACAAGACGAGATCCTAGATGACTTATCGTTTATTTCTGCATTCTATATTACCATCTCACTTTGTTACGTGATCGCTATTAAAGCTATTTGAGTGTCTGTGTTCTACTCTTGTACATAATGTATTTATACATTGGTCACGATTATTGTTTATTTTGCGTATACCGCTTTTGGGTGTCATTCGTTGCTCGTAAGCTTTGTAGAAGAAAACTTTGGAAGATGTGTGTCTCACTGCGGCGCAGCTCGACTGCAGGTGCAAAAAGTTGCTCGTTTCAATTGAGTTCAGGTCGTGTGGGTTAAACCATTGCTGCTACATCCGAGTCTAGCCCTCTAAACATTGGTCCTAGCCATGCCTTGCTAGTCTTAGCCACATCCTAATCTAAGTCTAACCTATCATATCTAACTTAATTCATTTCATTTCTAAACTAATACAAACCCTAAATCTTGTCTCTCTCTAAACCGTCACACCTTCACAAACCCTAGCAGTCCCATTTCGTTTTCCCTTGCAGCCTCTCCACACCACCATCAAGAAATCCCTGTTCCTCACTGAATTCATATTCGTAATCATCAATTTGATTGAGGTATGTTGCTTTCTTTCTTGTGAGTTTATAATCCAAAACCCTAATTCGATTGGTTAAATTCTGGTATGATAATTTGTCTTGTGCGATTAATAGCTCCCGGGTCGTATCGATTTAGAATCTGTGGTCCAAGCATAAATCGTTGCGACAACCGTCAAAAATTCAGGTGATTCTCAGTTACTTAATCGGTTCGAATCTCCAGTTACTCTTTTTATAGTGTTCATAATTCTCTAGCTCGTACATATTGTGTCTGTATTTTGTCGGAACCAGTGTCGGAATAACTCCCGGAATCAATTATATAAGTCCTAATACCAAGAAAACACCTAATGAACTTTCCTAAGTTCATAACAAATCATAATTTAGAACTTTCAGTTAACGAAAAGGTCCAACGAAGCAATAACGTAAAAACAAAAATCAGATAAAATCTGATTTTATGCACGGTACGCAGCACCTCTTGCCAGATTTCAAATATTTTACATGTTTAGTCCTTGCCTCGTTTTTTTACACACACCACAACCAATCCCACTCGAGATTGGACCTGCCATTACTGATTTCTCAGTCTCCCAAACCCCTCCCATTATTACTCTACCCTTTTCTTTTTCATATTTACATTTCTTAAAATCAAAAACACACACACACACAAATCCTCTCCAAACTCTCTCAAACTCCCTCAAGAAACCTCCATTGAAACCAGTGAATACAGCCCCTAAATCCACATAACATCAAAATCGTTCAATCATCAAGGCAAACAAGGAGGAGCAAAGTATTTTCGTTTCCAAGCTCTTTCTTCCGATTTTGGAGCTCTAAATCCGTCTAAAACATCATCCATTCATTTTCATCCGGTAGAAATCTTCCTCCTACCTTTATTTACTGTTTTTTACTAATTGCATGTAAGATCTAAACCATAAAAATGAGTTTTTATAAAGATTTATAACTCTTTTTATAAAAAAATGATTTTTAACTAAATAATACTTAGATCTATGTCTTTGTGGTTAAAAGTTGTTTAGAAACTGTAAAAACACCATATTATGAAGTATCTACTGGTTGCATGTCGAAATCTATGGGTAACAAAATGTTTTTGGCAAGAAAAACACAAAACGAGAGAAGACAGCAAGGAGGTGCGCAACACCCCCTGGTAGGTGCCGCGCACCGGGCTGTTGACTCTCCCGAAAATCGCCGTTTTGGCCGTTTAAAACTTATGTACGCATTCTGGATTTGTTGGTGAATAAAAGTATGAAACTGAGATGAGTAAAAACTTATGTACGCATTATGAACTCTTTGGACTAAATGGACTTGTTTATTAAGTTATTATGTGTTTATATGTGTTTTGTGAGCGGAAATGGCTTTAGGTTTTGGACATGAAATTTGGGCGCGGAAACGCTTCCCAAATTTCGTTACAAAACTTAAACCATTTCAGTAACCTAAACATGTCTATCATAATAATAACTTTAACTTTGAACTTTCGGACTAAAAATGACGTTAACCGCTTCAGACCAATTTTGGAACAATATGGACCTTAACACTTAATTTTAAACAAAAGTTACCTAATCCATTATATAAAGTAACCTAATGAAATAATAAGTTTTGGACAATCTTGGTATCCTTAGGCATTCCGTGATTCCCGGCTCCTTTTCCGACCGATTCCCGAGTTCTCGTTTCTCCGCAAACCGTGAGTTACAACCCCACTTGTTTTACTTTTTGTACATTTAAACATTATTTGGGGGAAACATAAGATCACATGCTTTGTAACTTTTAACACTATTTGCGAATTATTGAAACAATTGGAAACTTGATACTTTTGGTACTTATTGAAACTTTTGGAAACTTGTGCGAAACTTTGGAAACTTGAAACATTTTAAACTTATGGAACTCGTAAACTTTGGAAACTTGTACAAAACTTTATTGGAACTTTGAACTTTGGAAACTTGGAAACTTGTGTACTATTATGCGTATATATGTTGATGCCTAATGAGGTTAGTAGGGTTTACCTAAGCCCGTTACTACAATCAAGTCTATTCCAAGCGTATCGCATTCCGTCAAGCGGACCGCATTCCTTCAAGCGGACCGCATTCCGTCAAGCGGACCACGTCCGTCAAAGGGGACCGCATTCCGTCAAGCGGACCGCGTCCGTCAAAGCGGACCGCATTCCGTCAAACGGACCGCATTCCGTCAAGCGGACCGCGTACGTCAGAGTCCGTCAAAGCGGACCGCATTCCGTCAAAACGGACCGCGTCTGTTTAACGGCCTGTCCAAACAGCTTTATTATCGTCATAATAGTAAGGCGTTATGTGATTAATGATTAGGACCTTTCAAGTATTCGTAATCATCAGGACAACGTTCCATATACTTGACACTGGCCATATAAATACATGATACAAATCATTATGGCCAGGACACTTTTTCATCTGATCTCAATACACACACACAAAACCTTAAACGCAGAGTTCATATACTCTCATTCTCATCCTCAACCTTGATCACCCTAGGTTCGTCAAGAACTTGTTGGGTTTGCACTGTGATCATCACATGAGATCTAAGGTTGATATCACCTAACCTTTGTGTTTGACAATCTCTGTTCGAACATTGGCGCCATCCGTGGGACTCGTTTTTTAAACGGCGTTTCATTTTTCCTAAATTTTTTCTTGTTTCTCAGTAATCAAGCGTTTCCATGGAGGCAACACATCCATCGCAGATCAGTTCTTCAGTGCCAGAAATCACCACTACTGTGACTACCACTGCACCAGAGGTGGTGATAACTTCACCTGTTCATACCACAATGCCAGAATCATACGTGGATTCTGAGTGGACAGTGTCGGACCTACGGTCGACACGAGGGTATCCCTCTTTAACCAGTCCTCTTTTTTCCACAAGGCTGGCAGGTACAAGTAGGTTTACTTCACCACCACCAGTGACAGCCATCCCTCCGTTTCAGCCTCTTTTTTCCCATGGGACAAGCTCTCAGGAGGATGGCACGGATCAGGTCAGACAACCTGTTTCAAGCTTTCCCCAGACCGCTGCTCAAGGGGTTCAGGAGGATCCAATTGTGGAATTGCTTCGAAGGTTGGCTCAGAGTACTCAGCCGCCACCACCACCACCTCCACCACCTACTTCATCAGACCTGTTGTCTCAGCTGGTGGCAGCGTTGCACCAAGCCCCACAGCCACGCCTGTCCTACCAGTAGATCCCTTGTCACAATTATTGGAGCAGCTAAGGTAACCACCCATTCACACCCCACCAACACCTCTACCACATGACACATCTAACGACATGCTAAGAGTGTTGCAAACCTTAGTGACAGCAGCAGTTCCACCCCGTGCAGCCAATATGCCTTTGTCAGTGGTTACTTCAAAGTTCTGTGACTGGGTTGCCAGATTCCCACTCCCAGATAAGCAAAAAGTCTCGTCCGTTGTTGGTACTTACGATGGTACTAGAGATCCAGACGACCACCTTTCTCTGTTTAAACAGGCTATTATGACGGAGAAATGGTTAGACCCAGTCGCTTGCCACATGTTCCTGGAACATTACAAGGTTTCGCTCGTGATTGGTTTGCTGACTTGCCTGAGAGGAGTATTCAAGATTTCGCAGATCTAAAAGCCAAGTTTCTGACTCAATTTGTACAACAAAAGAAGCAACATAGAACTCATATAGAGGCTCATTTGATACGACAAAAAGAAGGAGAGGGGTTGCGTGACTTTATCCAGCGGTACACACAAGAATGCCAGAAGATTGCCATGTTACCAGAGAGTCAACAAATTTCTGGCTTTACTCTTTCCCTACTTCCAGGACAACTGCAAGAAAAGTTAATTAAGAGAAATCCAATTACTTTCAAAGAAGCCACGGACAGGGCATATGACTATCTAAGGTAAAAGGAAACTGTCTCCCTGACAAGAGAGGTAGGCGGCAAGTCATGGACCGACACTCAACGAGATGAAAGGAGCAACAGGAGGTTTGGCCCATACGATAAACATGCGTCCGAGCCTGCTCTTAGCAAAACACCAAAAGAAATCTTGATAACAGAGCAGGTGTGCGCTACCTTCGCACCTCCACCCCAGATGGAGCATAGGTCAGGTACGAAAAATATGAATAAATATTGTGATTTCCATGAAGACCATGGACACGACACAAATGTTTGTAGAGAGCTCAAAAGGGAAATCAGACGGGCTTTGGAAGAAGGCAAGCTAGAACACCTTGTCCCTGGCGCTAAGCAGCAAGCAAATAAAACTCCACCTAAGAAGAATTACGCCTGGCAAAAGAAGGGGGAAGACACAGAATACCCCAGACCACCTGATGGCCATGTCTTCATGATACATGAGGGAGCCAATATGAAATGACCTATCAAGGTGCAATAGTCTTTACTGTCATTTTTTCCTTTATGTTTTCAATAAATGTTTCCAGGCACATGGAATGTCATGGTCATGTATGAAACTGGCAATAATAGCATTTGATCTGATCTTGTATCCCAATATTATCTCACAATATCATTTTTCTATGGTATTTGCATAAACAAATAAATATTGAAGTAAGGATTCAATACAAAAAGCATAAGGCCACAATAGACATCTCAGTCTAAAGCCAACCATGCACTTCCATTACGTACAATGTTACAACTTGAACACGCATGCCCACGTACACAACTAAGAACATAGTTCAATACAACATGTATGAAGCCAAGAAAGACAACCTTGTCTGGCCAAATAACATACAATCATATTCGTCTTTTAATCTACTTGATAAAAGCTAAGCACTTCTCACTGGGAAGCGACAATCCTCGCGAGTAAACAAAGTAAAGGTTAACCAACAAAAGTGCCATTGGCACAGTGTCACAGACACAATATGAAACATACATCAGAGATACCCAAATCTACCTATGTCATTGGCATGCAAAGGAACCATGGGCCCTTAAGAAAGTTGTGATACATACAACTCAAATACACCTTGTACTAATGTACACTTCTGTTCATTTAGTACAACTTAATCATGCATTTGAAGTAGTATTTGAACATTTTTAACATGAACAACTTTTCAAGATTGAAAAAAAAAAAAAAAAAAAAAAAAAAAAAAACTTACTTACTGATTAATGTTAGTTACGACTTGCAAACCGTTGTTGTGGCAAATCCTAACTCGGGGGCATAATGAGGTTAGTAGGGTTTACCTAAGCCCGTTACTACAATCAAGTTTATTCCAAGCGTACCGCATTCCGTCAAGCGGACCGCATTCCGTCAAGCGGACCACGTCCGTCAAAGGGGACCACATTCCGTCAAGCGGACCGCGTCCGTCAAAGCGGACCGCATTCCGTCAAACGGACCGCATTCCGTCAAGCGGACCGCGTACGTCAGAGTCCGTCAAAGCGGACCGCATTCCGTCATAACGGACCGCGTCTGTTTAACGGCCTGTCCAAACTGCTTTATTATCGTCATAATAGTAAGGCGTTACGTGATTAATGATTAGGACCTTTCAAGTATTCGTAATCATCATTAATGGACAACGTTCCATATACTTGACACTGGCCATATAAATACATGATACAAATCATTATGGCCAGGACACTTTTTCATCTGATCTCAATACACACACACAAAACCTTAAACGCAGAGTTCATATACTCTCATTCTCATCCTCAACCTTGATCACCCTAGGTTCGTCAAGAACTTGTTGGGTTTGCACTGTGATCATCACAGGAGATCTAAGGTTGATATCACCTAACCTTTGTGTTTGACAATCTCTGTTCGAACAATGCCTTAGCGGGTTAACTAAATTTAGGATACTTGTTAGCGACCAATCCTTGATGAAAATATAAACCCGTAAGAACATATTGAAACTTTTGGAAACTTTGTTCATTTGCCCGTTTTGGTTCAGGTACTTTAATACACTATTAGCAACAGCCGTTAGTCATATGGGTATCGATACTTAGGAGCGGACACTCCTTACTCAGGGTTAGCGACCCAAGTACATATTACTAAGTTCAGATGTACACTCAATTAAACATTTTTGGGCTAGATCAGGACCACACAATCGGTTTAGTGTATACTTACCATTTATATTATGCCAAGTGATTGATACGAGTTACTATTTAGTTAAACACATACTCCCTACGCATATATCTTTTAGCGCTTGGAAATTGCTGCAACTTATTTATACGAGTTTTATTTAACTTACTTGTGTACGTTCAAACCTTTTACTATTCACGTGTATGTTCTAACGTTGTTCCGTTCTTTTTACTTACGACGTCACTATTATCTTGTACTTTCTATTTTTGGAAACTTTTCTCGAAACTCTAAACTGTAACTCACTCACTACTTTATGTAGTTGACACTTTATCTTATGTTTCAGGAAATTAAAGTAAGTGTACAGAATGCATGACAAGGGAGGGTCGATATGGTTACGTGAGGCGCTAAGTGGGAAAAGACCTTTCTATTTTGGGAATTTTATTTTGAAACATTGTACTTGTACTTTATTTAAAACTTATGAACTGCTTGGTTGTTGAAACTTGAACTATTTTATTTTTAATCGAAATGACTTGAATCGTTTATATTTGTTTATGACCGTGTAATGATATTCCAGCTCTCACATTTCGTGTTTCCGCTTTAGCGGGGTGTGACAGACTTGGTATCAGAGCACAAGTTATAGTGAAAACGGTTTTAGAAATTTCTAAAAAGTTTTTGAAACCAAACTATAACCAAGGCTTTTCGGAAAATCATTATGGGTTCAAAACTTTAGAGAATTAATTTTGCGATTGCATGATTGTTTTTAACTACGCATGGCCTGATCACCCCTGCCTAGTTCAAAATGACTTATGC
>CAJVGC010000001.1:44087044-44139065 GCA_910822075.1 Senecio squalidus
TCAACTCAGTCTGAGGTTGCCTTGACTGTTCCTGTGCTGTTACAAGCTATTAAGGACATGTCAGCTCAGTTTCATGACAGACTGAAGGCAATGCAGGCTGAGGTTCACGCTACAAGAATACAGAATGCAGAGGAGCTGAAAACTTTGAAGGAAATGGTGGTGAAACTGACCTCTGAAGTCAGTATGATCAGGAAGGGCAAGAATATTGCAGAGGGTTCTCAGCTTCAGGGGGAGAAAATAACTGATGAATCTGAGATCCCCAAACAGAATTTGAAAAGGAAAAGAACAGAGGGGGAGAAAAGGTACTATAAGACTACCAGGCTCAACACGAAAACTGGTCAGACTGAGGTACATTATGAAACAGATTGGAGCATAAACTCTGGGGATGAAGAAGTAATGGCTGATCATGATGTGATGAAAAGCAAAGCTGGGTATAAAAGTGACTCAGAACAGACTGAAGCTGAGACAGAAGCCAAAAGAAAACAGGCTGATGTTGAAGCTGAAAAATTGGCAAAACTGCAGAAGTATGCCCACAGTGCTGGAATGACTGTGGAGGAATACAGAGAGTATGTGAAGGGGCTCTACAAAGAAAAATTTGAATTCAATCCTTATGATCAGTCTGATAAAGCTGCTGAAGAGTTTGAAGCTGAAATGCAAGCTGAAGAGGATTTGGCCATTGAAGAAGAACAGCTGATGCCCAAATGGCAAAACTGGTCCTCAAAGAACAAGCTAGGGTCGACTACATTGAAACAAACTTCACCATGAGAAAGCTTAAATACAAAATTCACCACTTAGATTGTGCAAGTCATGGTGGAACTGACACTCTACTCACATGCTCACACAAAGGTGGAATTTTCAGAGTTGGATTGTCAAGATTGCACACAATGGGTTTGGAAGAATGGAAGGATATAGCAAATTTGAGCTACAACATAACTAACAAATCTCAAAGCATGGCTATCAGAAGAGAGGCTATCTTCAACATGAATGCAGCTCACATGCTGAATCTAGTGGCTGATGAAGAGTACAGAGCCTTCTGCACCAAGCATAATGTGAAAGTCAGATCCAAATCTCTGGGTCTTGAAGCCAGCAACATGCATCCTGTTCCTAAAGAGATCATGTTTCAAGACAGAACCTATGTTGAGACTGAGAAGCATGTAGGCTTATGTTACACAGATTGTGGGGGAGAAGAAAGCTTCCAACCTAAGGATGGACTGACCACAACTTCTATTCATCACTGCATAGCTCTGCTGAGTGAATGTGAGTCTCCTCAATGCCTTTCTTTTAGAATGAGGCTGATCAGCTGGCTGTTCCACAATCTTAAAAGAATTGAAGAAATTGGAACACAGTCAGACAAAGTGGAGCTAGTAAAGAAGGAATATCAGCTGCACTTTCATAAATCTGATGCTGAAATGAAGACATTAATGGAGTGGAAGAAAGATAGGCTGAGATGGATGAGGGAAAGAGATCAACCTTTGCCATTTGATCTCCCAGTGAAAAAGAAGAGAACTTTGAAGAAAAGAAAGTAAAGTGGATGGTGATGGTGCTTATTTTGTTCACAAACAATGTTTTACTTAAATATTTTTATGTTTGTGTTTATTTTGCTGCATCAGTTGTAAAAGACTTTGGTTAAAACAGATAGGGGGAGATTGTTGGGAAAAACAATGATCTATCCCAAGATTAATAAATCTATTAATCAAAGTCTGAGTCTGAGTGACATGAGTCTGAGTGACTCAGTCTGAGTGACATGAGTCTGAGTGACTCAGTCTGACTAACTCAGACTCATGAGAGAAGTCAGGCGTGATTTAAGGTAGACTAGTTAGGCAATATATTTTATATGTTTAAAAGATCTCCTTAGATTGATCCTTATCAAACTCACTATAATTGTGTATAAATAGTGAGTTTGAGGTTTGTAATCTGTACAACTTTCACTGGAATATAACTGTGTGTTATTTTCATTTTTTCGATATTATAATTCCGCTATAATCTATACTGAAACTGAGTAATAAATCGATATATAACAATTAACGTCTAAATACTTATTTGTTATTGATTTGCCATTGTTTGGGATCTTAGTGAGACCTAACAAATATTTTGAACGTGGTACGAGTTTTGGTCGACAAGGGGGAGTTCTTTTCTTCTTTTCTATTTTCTTTTCTCACAATTTGTTTAAGTTTTAGTACAACGAGGGCATTGTACAATTTAAGTGTGGGGAGGGGGTAGAAAAGAAGTCTACATGTCTTTAGTTGCAAATTTTTGAAAATTTCGTGATTAGTTTAACTAGTTGCATAACTGAGCGCACCAACCCTGTTACATTTTTGTGAGGATTCGAGCCATTATAACATACACTTTATATGCTTTTATCTTCATTTTTATATGAGTGTGCCGGTGACTTGTAGACTTTAGAACTCGACACTGTATATGCTTCGAGGCTATGAATGAGCATAGGTTTTTAACTTATCAGTAACTACGAAAGAGGCATAAGAATTAGGATTGTTAAACCGTTGAATTGGCTTTTTCGCTTCTTGCTTATATATAGTCAGTAGCTACACTGGTTACTAGACTCAAACTACCCTACGAGCTCTCATTTTTAGTGTTTGAGACGTTTAGATACCATTTTTGCGCCAAACCTATTCTTTTCATCGCCCATTCACATAAATATCCATAAATTAATCCCTCATGTTTAAAAGTTAATTAATCGAAATATTTTTGTTGAAAATTTCCCTCTTTTATAAACTTGGTTGATTATTAAAAGAATCAATGTATATTGTGGCGTGGAAGGTTTAAGTTTTTGAGTTCACGAAGAAATTCACATAGTGGATGCAATAATGAATAAGTTTTCACAATTTTGATGGACCTTTTGAGCTGTGTCTTTTTAAGAAAATTAAAGCCCGTACTAGGTAACCAATGTTAGTTGGAGTATTTTGACGACCTTTGCGAGATATTTTCAAATTAAGGTGTAATTTAAGGACATTTAAATCTTGAAGAATGCATTGGGTAATCTTTGGAGGATTAAAGCGAAAATTGGTTTGGATTTCATCATAAGTAGTCACTAGAGAAAATAATCAATCGAGTTTTGAAGGTAAAACAGATTTTTAACTTAAATGTTTGGATTTTTAGACTAATTGTTACTTCATTGAGTTGTTCATCATTATACAACTGTTTTATCACCATATTTCCATTATCCTATAATTTCACTTTCATTCCATATTCCATTATTTTACCCATCGCCCATTGTTACAACCATAAGTCCTCTTAAATAGTTACTTAGACTCTATTGGTAGAGAAGCGTATCGTTTTCAAGCCTGTGATAGAATACTTGTCATGACTGAGCTTTGAGCGATTTCACATAAATTACACTAAGATTAGCTTCTAGAGTGATTGAGTGTTATACTTTCCAAATCGTGAGATGTTTAGTTATGCATTTAAATATTGGCTTGGTAATTGTTAAATTCATCTTCGTAAATCAAATTTTTTGTAATTTACTTAATTCGTTGAGTATTTTATTTTTATTGAAGATGATTGTTTTGTTCTAAATCTGATATTCTACTTGAGGACAAGTAGGATTCAAGTGTGGGAAATTTGATATGCTTAAAATAATTGACATTTTCTTAATCATATTTCTCTTTAATACTCTTGTTATTCGCATTTTGTTTTGATTAGGGTAGTGTTTTCATACATATATGTAGATAAGAGTTAAACTTGGGTCATGGAACAAAAAGGAGTTGATAATGGTAGAAAACGGAGCTTAAATGAAGAAAAACTATGAAGAATCAAAGTTGAAGATCATGCGAGAAAAGTGTTTTATGCATCGTCACCGTTTTGATCATAACTTCTTCATACGATGTCCGATTTAGGTGATTCAAATTGGAGAAGAAAGAAGAAAGAGAGAGCTACAATTTATATTTTGGAAGAAAGTTCATCAGACCAATCCAGCCGGCGGCTGAGTTATTTTAGCCGGCGGCTGAAATTCAAAATCTCAAAAAGTCAACTGCGGGTCAAACGAAACATAGCGCGCAAGGAATTTTATCCAGCCGACGGCCAAACCCCTATTTAAGCAAATCTATGGGTTACGAATCAAATATCCTTTTTTCCACTTTTCCACCACCAAAGGTCGACCAGGAGAGATTCTAGGAGGGTTTTTGAGGCCACGGATCACGTTGGAAGTCACGACTAACGCAAATTAATCGTATTCGAAGTTTGTTTAAGTTGGTTTGTAATTTTAACTTAATTTTCTTGATACAATGTTTTTGTCTATTGAATCTTATGCTATTTTCTTACAATCCAACATGAACTAAACTCTTGAAAGTGATTGCTTGGATTGTTGAGCTTGAATCTATGGATTATTAAGTTTTATGTTTGAATTAATTGGTTTTTCCTTTATTATTAACGTTTAATCGCAATCCATGTTTATTTAAAGTTGTTAGGTTAACTACTTAGCGTGATTGATAAACTTATATCATGACTAGCGTTCATATAGGTTTATTAGGTATTTACAATTATATAATTTGTTAGATAATTGTAGCTTGAGACTTAATTGAGATAGGATAAGAATAATAGTAACCTAATAAATTAAACGACCATGGCAATTATTCATAATTGAATCGTTGAGACTTTTGTTAATTCGTAGTCGACAGATTAAATTGTTAGTAATAGTGACTTTAAAGCACAGATTAGGGTGGATAGTCTAAGATAGCTCTTGATGTACGATCATTTGTATGATCTTTCCCTGGTTTCGTAGGATTAGATAAACCTAATAGGAAGGCTAGTTATAATAGGAATCACAGTTAAACCAATCAAACATATTCGTATTATCCATAATTCAAGTGAAACGTAATATCCAAGTAATCACTGCTTTTTAATATCTGATCACATCTTAAGAACTTTTTTAAACGTCTTGTCATTCGTAATTCCATTTAGTTAATTGATTATTATCTTGCTTTAGTTACTTACTTAATCGAAATACGTTCTCTCAAAACTAAAACGTCCCCCCCCCTGTTTATTTGCTTTTATTAGTTTAATTAAATAATTTAGAATAACGAATATAAATACACGTTCCCTGAGTTCGATCCGGACTTACTAGATCTATACTACTATACGATCAGGTACACTGCCTATATTGTGTGATAGTCTACTTTAGTAATATCCAATTCTTTTAATAAATAATTTAACTCACATTTTACACATCATAGGTGTCAAAAGGAAAGTACAACTCATGTGAGGGGTAATGTGAGAAACTGGAATCAAAAGATCACTCAACAGAGAGGAAAACAAGTTTTTAAAAGTTGTAAAATATGTGGGAAGTACAATCATCTGACTGTCGATTGTTTCTATAATAAAAGTCATCATTATGGAATTGGTTTTAATAGAAAAAAATTGAACGCAACACCTAGATTTGGTAGGACAACTCAGAAATTTGTGAGCTCATGGAATGTGCATGAAAATAAACAAAGACCAAAATTTTAAAATACTACTGTTAGAAGAAACTACTGGAGAGTCACCAGTAGTAAGTCTACTAGTAGAAACGCTACTAGTAGAAACTACAGGAACTCAACCAGTAGTAACACTGACAGTAGTAACTCTCTACATGTTCTAACCAACAATCTTGCATATCATTTCAAACGGTTTGATTATGTAAATGAAAAAGGTAAACCCAAGACTACTTTTGTAACATCCGTCCCACATCGGTTGGAGAGGAGAACGAATCCTTCCTTATAAGGAGGTTGATACCTCTTCTAGCATGACGCGTTTTGGCACGAGCTTCGTGTCAGAAACAAATCCGTGCGCCGGTGAGCAAAGCGGTCAATATCACGCTACGGGTGTGCTTGGGCTGTTACAAATGGTATCAGAGCCACTCTTGTGACGTTTGGGATGGTGGGGCAAACCTCAACGAGGACGTTGAGTCCCAAGTGGGGGTGTATGTGACACCTTAGGCAAATCCCACATCCCCCGTGCACAAGAGTGATGCTGGGTATATAAGTAAACCTTTAGCCTTTCATGACACAACGCGTTTTGGTGGCTACAGGCACTGCAGAGCTTAGAAACTCTGTAGTTAAGCGTGCTTGGGCCAGAGTAGTTACAGGATGGGTGACCCCCTGGGAAGCTCAGCCAAAAACAAATCCGTGAGCCTTGATGTGGCAGAGCGGACAATATCGTGGGCATGAAAGCGGGGTGTTACAAATGGTATCAGAGCCGGGGCCCGGACCGATGTACACAGCGAGGACGCTGTGTCTGTAAGGGGGGAGGATTGTAACATCCGTCCCACATCGGTTGGAGAGGAGAACGAATCCTTCCTTATAAGGGGGTTGATACCTCTTCTAGCATGACGCGTTTTGGCACGAGCTGCGTGTCAAAAACAAATCCGTGCGCCGGTGAGCAAAGCGGACAATATCACGCTACGGGTGTGCTTGGGCTGTTACAACTTTGTCTTGGGTTCCTAAAAGAAACTAACCTCTTATTCATGTGCAGAGCTAGCCAGGTGTCAAGAAAGGAGAGACATGGCATGTGGACAGTGGTTATTCTAGGCACATGACATGAAACAAGCTGCAGCTCAAAGACTATGTTGAATATGATGGTGGCTATGTTGCATTTGGGGGAAATCCGCAAGGTGGGAGAATTACAGGAAAGGGCACAATCAGCAATGGTACCATTACGTTTGAAAACGTTCTCTTTGTCCAAGAATTGAATTATAATTTGGTTTGTGTTTCTCAAGTTTGTGATAAAGAGAACAAGGTATTGTTTACTAAAACCGAGTGTATCATTCTTGATCCTAAGTTTGAAGTAGCTGACGAAAGTATGATTCTACTTCGAACACCTAGGAAAGAGAATGTGTATTGTTTAAACATGGGTCAAACTACCTCTGAAGTAAAAGAAAACCGTTTTATTTCAAAAGCGTCACATGATGAATCATCTTTATGGCATAGAATAGTGTGTCATATGAACTTCAAAAATATGAACAAATTGGTTAAAAATGGGTTGGTTAGGGGTTTACCACAATTTTTTTTTACTTGGAATGATAACTATGTTGCATGTCTAAAGGGTAAACAACATAAATCATCTCATAAAATCAAAGACACCAACTCTAATCTGTCAAGTTTACACTTATTGCAAATGGATCTATTTGGTCCAACTCATGTTATGAGTATAGGAAAGAAGTATTACTGTTTAGTTATTACTGATGACTTTACAAGATATACTTGGGTTTTCTTTCTTGGTACTAAAGATGAAACATGTGATTATCTACGATCGTTCATAACACGAATTGAGAACAAGACAGAAAAGAGGGTGAAGATCATCCGATGTGACAACGGCACTCAGTTCAAGAATCAAGAGATGGATGAGTTTTGCAGCACCAAAGGAATTGAACGTCGGTACAGTGCTCCTCGCACTCCTCAACAAAATGGAGTGGCAGAACGACACAACATGACTCTTATAGAAGCAGCACGATCCATGCTTGCAGATTCCAAACTTCCTGTTACCTTTTGGGCAGAAGCAGTTAACACTGCCTGCTATGTCCAGAACAGAGTATTGATTGTCAAATCTCAAACAAAGACCCCAAATGAGCTCTTTCATGAGAGAAAGCCATTCATAAGCTTCTTTAAACTATTTGGGTGTTCTTGTACAATCTTAAATACTAAGGAATATCTAGGGAAGTTTGATAGCAAAGTCTCTAAAGGGTTCTTCGTCGGGTATTCTACTCAGAGCAAGGCATACAGAGTATACAATATCAAAACCAGAATTGTGGAGGAAAGCACAAATGTGTCCTTCAACGAGAAGACTCTGAATGCTACAAGAGAAGGACCAGATTGGTTATTTAATATTAACGAACTAACCAAATCTTTGAATGCTCATTTTATAGGTCAACGGAACAATTATACAGGAAAAAGATTTAATATAGGCGAACCCATTAATATTGTTGAACCAGATACTACTGCGGAACCAGTTAATACTGGTCAATCAGTTAAAACTGGTGAAAAGGTTAATACTGGTACCACAGTTAAAACTGGTCATCCGGTTAATGTTGTACATTCAAATGTTCCTATTGGTTCTACAGTTAATATAGGTGACCCCACTTCTACTGGTTCTAATGTTAAAACTGGTCAATCCCAATCTTCTAGTACATCTGCTCAACATGATCAGTTCATAAACTTTCCATATATAAGCATTGATCCTCCTGGAGTTTTTAAGCCCAACACCACTGACGATGCGAGCACTGAGGATGCTAGAACTGATGACGATCATTCGAGTAGTCCTAAGGAAGATGAGCTTCCACTTTCAGAATATGAGGATCAATATATCAGTCCTACTCCAGCCGGTACTGTTCAAGAAGAAGCGCCTATTCCATCTCCACAATCTAGTTCTCATGATCTTCCTTAGCAAAATGATTCAAACTTGGAAGAAGAAATTTCAGATGATCCATTTCAAACTCAAATAATTAACAAGAATCATCCTTTGGACCAAATCATTGGAGATGTTCACTCCACAGTAAAAACAAGAAAACAGTTTCACCACAGTTTTAATGAATGTCTGTTTGTTTGTTTTCTTTCTCAAATGACTCCAAAGAAGATCGAGCAAGCTATCAAGGATCCTATTTGGGTCGAGGGGATGCAAGAGGAGCTACTACAATTCAAGTTACAAGCCCTCTGGACACTTGTTGTGCTGCCAAGTGGGAAAAGAGTGATTGGTACCAAGTGGATCTTCAAGAAAAAAACAGATGAAATGGGAATAGTAATCAAGAACAAAGCACGATTGGTTGCTCAAGGCTACACACAGGAAGAAGGATTTGACTATGATGAGGTGTTTTCTCCAGTCGCTAGAATTGAAGCCATTCGAATATTCTTGGCATTTGCGTCTTTCAAGGGTTTTAAAGTCTATGAAATGGACGTCAAGAGTGCCTTCATATATGGAAAAGTAGAGGAGGAGGTTTATGTGTGTCACCCTCCAGGTTTTGAGGATCCTGAACATCGTGACATGCTATAAAAATTAGATAAAGCTTTATATGGTCTCCATCAAGCCCCTCGTGCTTGGTATGATACTTTATCTGTGTATCTTCTTAATCATGATTTCAAGAGGGGTGCAATTGACAAAAAATTATTCATCAAGACAGTTGGGAGTAATATTATGCTTGTTCAAATCTACGTCGACGACATTATCTTTGGATCTACTGATGACACATTATGTAGAGAGTTTGAAAAAATTATGCATAAGAAATTTAAGATATGTTCTATGGGGGAACTGACTTTCTTCCTCGGGTTACAAGTCAAGAAGAGTCCTACTAGTATCTTCATTCATCAAGCTAAATATGTCAAAGACATTCTTGAAAAGTTTGGCTTTCAGGATGCCAAACATGCTAGTACACCGGTAGAAACACACAAACATCTTGAGGCCGACTCTGAGGGGGAGGATGTGGATGAGCATCTTTACAGATCAATGATTAGATCATTAATGTACTTAACGAAATCTCGTCCAGACATCATGTATAGCGTGTGTGTGTGTGTGCACGTTATCAGACTCGTCCCAAGATTTGTGTTAGGATCTGTCGAACTATAAACGTATAGATCTAGATCTATCAAAGAAGTTGCAGCGGATCAACACTTTGATATTAACAAGGGTTAGTCGATTAACAGTTTATGTATAATATGAATAAACACAAACGTTAATAATTAAGAACACAAGAGTTTTCACCAACAACCTCAATCTATTAATATTAATGATGAATAATAGACGTGTGTTTACAAACGACACAGTGATCTATTTATATAGATCTTGAGGAAAACCCTAATTAAGATTAGGTTAAATCTAAAGAAATCTACGAAGATAATTATCAATATATTGTTTACATAATTATCTCCTTACAATACGCTATCAGTATTTATCCTATAATCAGTATTAACAAGCGTGAATACAGAAACTATTCTCCATGCAACCCATGCAGCCAGTATTAACTATCCACCAGTCTTATGTTGATAGCATCGAGTTACCTGTATTAATCTTCAACAGTATTAATCTTCGCCCGTACTAACGAACATGACTAGTATCAAAACCTTGTAAACCCAAAAATCTCCCCCTAAACTTGTGCATTCACCAAACTGCATAAGTTTCTTCAAATCAAAATTATGGAGAATGTTTCCAATACATCTACCTGGCTACATTGAGTTTCTATGATCAGTGAGTTGACATCTGATCTTCCAAAGTAGTTGAATAGCTTCCTCTGAATCTTGATTGGCTTTCAACTTGATATTCGGCATATTGATCATGACATTCACTCCATGCTTGTATTCCTTTTCCACAAGAAAGTAGTCAATAGATCCATCACTTCTGCTCAAAGAGTATACCCCAGAACTTTCATAATGAATCAACACTGGGATAAATCATAATGCTTTCTCTGGAACATTCTGAGGCTCAAAAATGACTTCAAGTACTTCCATAAGCTTATCATGGTGATCAAGGACAGTACCTTTGCCATTATTGTAATCTCTGCAGCCAATGAGGAACAAATCCACCAAGTCTTTACGACTTATATTCCTGATAATCTCTAGGTGACTGTAATATATTATGAAGCTCTTATCCTCTCTGACAATTTTGTACCCATTTTTGCCATTAACCACCACTGCAAACCATTTCACAATGGGCACTTCAGAGAAGGTTGTTGCACAATTCATGTCTTTAGAATGTATGACCAGAGTCTTCATGTCATCAAAAACTCTGTCAGCAGCCTCATTCACATGTTCATCTGAGATTTCTGGAACACAACCAAACACATGCTCACCAGAAGTATCTTCAATCTTTACTTTGGCAATCTTTGGTTTGTCTTCCTCCTTATCAGCTTCCTTTTCTTGATTCTGGCTCTGAGAATGTTGATCTGTAGATTTCTTTCTTTGCTCAGCTTTTGTTGCACTAGTATCTTCACTTCCTTGAGTACCAGTGTTAACAGTGTCTACTGATGGTCTTGACCTTTTGGCAGTAGGAATGTCACCTGGATATCTTCTTTTTATTGGTACAAACTGATGTTGAGCTTTCTCCTTTTCCATCCTTGGTCTCGTTTCCTTCTTTTTACTAAAATGGACCACCTTGTATCCTCTGTCTCTAGCAGCCTTTAGAGCACGTTCTCTTTCTCTATTTTGTCTTTCTCTTTCATCTTGGGCAACCTTTCGGATACGTTTTTCTTTAATGTACAATGACAACACTTTGTCCAGCTTCATGGGCCCCAACTGTTTGCCATTGTATTTACCAGTTGACTTCAAGAAATCAATGTATTTCTTCTTGTCTTCAGCTCTGGTTTTGATTCTCTTGATTGCACTCTTGCTTCTTTCTTCTTCTCTTTTCTTCTTTTGTAGCAGGAGCTCATCTCTTTCAAGAATTTTCTGGGCAAGCTCAGCATCTTCCTTCTCTTGTGCTTTAAGCTTGAGTTCTTCTTGGATTTGCTCATCTGCTATCTTCTGTGCACGAATAGCATCTTCTTCAGCAATCTTTCTCAACCTTTCTCTAGGTTCTTGATTGTGATCTTCCTCCTCAAGTTTCCTTAATAGCTCAGCAGATGCTCTTTCCTGCTCCATTCTTTCCCTTTCTAATTCTGATGATCTATTTCTTTCATCTCTTTCTGCAACAGCCTTTTCTCTTTTCAATCTTTCTTCTTCCTCTTTTTCTTCTTTGGATTTCTCCACAGCCTTTCCTTTTCCTTTATTATGATGCTCTGGGTCATCAAGGTCAACCTTCTGGATTCTTCCCTTCTTTGTAGTGATGTACCCAAATCTTCTTTTCTTTGCCTCAGGAGGAGCATCTTCTTCAGTACCTGCAGATTCAGCAAAAGATACAGGTTTTTCTTTTGGTTGCCCAGCAGCTACTGCTCTTTGTCTTGCAACTGCAGCAGCTATCTGTTCCTTCCTGATAGCTTCATCTTTTTCCTTTTCTTGTTTAGCCTTCTCATCTTTGATCTTGCCCAGTTGAGAAGCTAAGGTTGACTCATCATTCAGAACTCCACCAGTATTATCGACTTGCTCCTCAACAGTATTAATTGGAGGGTTCTCACCAGTATTAACTTCGTCTTCTTCACCAGTATTAATTGGAAGATCATGTGTTGTCTCCTTCTCAACATTCTCATCAATGAATATCTTCGTAATGCCTTCCAAGATATCATCATCCTCAAATTCCTTTTGATTATCCCCATGATTACCACCATTTTCCTCCATAAAATCTGTAATGTTTGTTATTGGGACCTCAGGTTCAACATGTGGAACCTCTGTTTCATTGGCAGTTTCTTTCTCCACAGTCTTCACCCCCTTAGAGGCAACATTCTCCTCAACTGTCGTTGCCTTCTTCGATGCACCTTTCTTTGCAGCTTGTTTGTGAAGCTTCTTCTTACCACCCTTTTTCATGACAAGTCTGCATACTTTGACTTCTTGCACTAAACGTGACACCAGTTTCTTCAAACGTTTGATTTCTGCCTCCTGACCCCCCACCTTCACAACAAAAGATTGGTACATTTCCAGCAATTCAAGTTGTGTATAGTGCAAGCTATCCTCCCCACCCTGCTGTTGGGTACCAACAGTGGGCAGTTCCTCGGATTTAGAGGGTGCCTCCTGCCTAACAGTTGCATCACCCTCCCCCTTGGTCTCTTGGCGCCAGGAACATCTTGAGGATGAGTCCTGAGACACATCTTCATTAAGATTTGCCGTTGATTGGGTCTTATTGCCTGTCACACTGCCCTGAGCATCACGATGTAATGCATCAGTAGTGTGAGCCCTTTCAACATGGTCTCCCCACTCCTTATGGACCACCCTATTTACCTGTTTCACCACTGGTTTAAATTGTTTAGGCTTAGGTCCAAGAGGTGAAGGACCCTGCTTGGCCTTTGGGGCATGCTCCTTCTGAGGTGCACTTTGAGTGGTTGGGAGTGGTGCTCTTGAGGCACTCTTTTTGGGTGTAGTAACATGTACAGATGATGAAGTGGATGGTGTGGGTTGGGACTCAAGTGGGATATTTGGTGTGTCACCTGATGAAACTGTGGCACCCACCATATTTGAGAACAGTGGTGTTACCTTCCCCGAAAAAAGTTTGGATGTTCTTCTCATGTTAGAAAAAGTTTTGGATGTATGACAATCCATGATTAAAACATCTCCATCTTTGGAAAGATTTTTAATATCCTTATTAAATATGACGGTTAGAAACCTTGGATACATTAAATATTTATATTCCAAGTGTGCAATATTGAACTTTGGATCATTGAAGATCATGTGAGAAAAATTGAATACCCTGTTGGTTGCAAGAACTGCCATAGATGTGGCTATGGTAGTGTTAAATTCATTCTAGGTGTATCTTTTCTTGGAGATACATTGTTGTAAAACATGTACCATGTATCTCCATTGGGGTGAGAGAAGTGCCTTTTGAAAAGTATATATTGTAAGACTTCCCTTGTAACACCCCGCTTTCATGCCCACGATATTGTCCGCTCTGCCACATCAAGGCTCACGGATTTGTTTTTGGCTGAGCTTCCCAGGGGGTCACCCATCCTGGAACTAAACTACAGAGTTTCTAAGCTCTGCAGTGCCTGTAGCCACCAAAACGCGTTGTGTCATGAAAGGCTAAAGGTTTACTTATATACCCAGCATCACTCTTGTGCACGGGGGATGTGGGATTTGCCTAAGCACACCCGTAGCGTGATAGCACACCCGTAGCGTGATATTGTCCGCTTTGCTCACCGGCGCACGGATTTGTTTTTGACACGCAGCTCGTGCCAAAACGTGTCATGCTAGAAGAGGTATCAACCCCCTTATAAGGAAGGATTCGTTCTCCTCTCCAACCGATGTGGGACGGATGTTACAATCCTCCCCTCTTACAGACACAGGGTCCTCGCTGTGTACATCGGTTCGGGCCCCGGCTCTGATACCATTTGTAACAGCCCAAGCACACCCGTAGCGTGATATTGTCCGCTTTGCTCACCGGCGCACGGATTTGTTTCTGACACGAAGCTCGTGTCAGAAACAAATCCGTGCGCCGGTGAGCAAAGCGGACAATATCACGCTACGGGTGTGGTTGGGCTGTTACAGCTTCAGAGTCACCAGTATTAACTAGTGGCTCCTCACCAGTATTAACTGGTGGCTCGGTTGTAGTTTCCTTCTCATTTTCTTTCTCAACTTTTTCTTTCTTTTCTTCAATCTCAATCTTAGCAATTCCTTTTAAAATTCCGTCCGCTCGCTCCCTTGCCTGTTTGATTTCAGCTTCAGACTCTCCCATGTTCATAATTACATCATTAATTCTTGATCTTCAGTTGTCCATTCAGTGGACTTTTGCACAGTAGACAATGGAGCATATGGAACTTCTTTCTTTTCATCCTGCTTGACACCTTCATCTTCCTTCTTTTCGACGTTTTCAACCATCACCTCTTCTTCTTTCTCTACCTCCATTTCTTCAAAAATTGGAACCTCTGTTTCAGCTTGTTGTTCCTTCTCTTTCTGAATCTCCTTCTCAACTTCCTTTTCTGCACTTTTCTCCCCATTAGTGGCAACATTCTTATCATCTTTGCTCCACCCTTCTTTCCACCTTTCTTACCAAACTTCTTCTTCTTATGCTTTACAGGTTTCTTCATCACAATCTTGCACACTTTTACCTCCTGTACCAAACGAGATACTAGTTTCTTCAATCTTTATATTTCCTCCTCCTGACCTTCCACATTCACAATGAATTTCTGGCACATTTCCATCAATTCCAGGGGTGCATAGTTATAACTATCCTCCTCTCCCTTCTGTTGAGTACCAACATTGGGCAGTTCCTCGGATGATGTAGAGGGTGCCCCTTGCCTAGCAGTAGCATCACCCTCCCCCTTGGTCTCTTGGCGCCTGGGACCTCTAGAGAATGATTCCGGTGAAACATTCTCTTTTAGAGTTGCCGTAGATTGGGTCTTAATGCTTGTCTTACTGCCCTGAGCACCACGAAGTGGTACATCAGTAGTATGAGACCTTTCGACATGGTCTCCTCTCTCCTTATGGACCACCTTTTTAACTGGTTTCACCATTGGTTTAGATTTTTTAGCTTTAGCAGGTGAAGGACCCTTCTTTCCTTAGGGGCGTAGTCCTTCTGAGGTGTACTTTTAGGTGATGAAGTTGGTGCAACATAGGCACTATTTTCTGTTTCAGTATCAGGTACAGAAGTGGAGATAGGTGATGTGGGTTGGGACTCAAGTGGGTTACTTGGTCCTTCACCAGTTGCAACAGGGACACCCACCATTGTAGAGAACAGGGGTGTCACCTTCCCAGAAATTTTGTTTACCGTTATCCTCATGTTTGAAAAGGTTTTCTTTGAATGAGAATTCATGATGAGAACGTCTCCCTCCGTGGAAATATTATCAATTTCTTTGTTGATAATGACAGTTAAAAATCGTGGGTACATAAAAAATTTGTTTTCCACGTGGGCAAGATTCCACTTTAAATCACTAAAAATCATGTTTGAAAAATTATATACCATTTCTGTGGCTAGACACGCCATAGACGTAGCTATGGTGGTGTTAAACTCATTCCAGGTATATCTCTTTTTGGAGATACATTGCTGTAAAATTATGTACCATGTATCTCCATTGAGGTGAGAGAAGAGCCTTTTGGAAAGTGAATTTTGTTAGGCTTCCAACATACCCCAATCGTTCAAACAACTCATCATTAGGGATAGATGTAATACCTGAGGCATCGTTGAGATCTAAATGAGATCGAATGTTGGCCTCTGTGACTATCACATCTTTCTTTTCGATGATGCCTCTGATACGTTCTTGATTGTCAACGTTTTCCAGAGTTGTCGTAGTCCAAAACTCATGGATGTGCTTTTTATTAACCGAAGGGTTTACCGTTAATGCATAGCGAATGTAAGATCCTCTCAGGAACTTAATAATCTGTTGAAAATCAGCGGCCTCTTTGTGAAGAGTAAGATCAGCAGCAATGTTGTGAGCGAGACCGAAAGCAAGTTCTTGTTGTTCCGCCATTGATTTGAGAATGATTTTGAGTTGAGATTTATCGATTTAGGGTTTGCGGAAGATGAGAGGGTTTATTTTGAGAAAGTTTCCTTCGATAGAGGGTTTTGCAATTTGGGGAGCGAAATTTCAATTTGAATAGAATTTAATAAGGCAATTAACTTATCAATTTATACTAATTGGCCCTTACACACAAAACAAAATAACCAACTTTCCACTTGGAAGTAGAAACTTCCTGCCAAAATTGTTATAAATAGAAGTAGTAACTACAACCAGTAGAAAGGATCAGTAGTAACTATTGAATAAAATTTACAAGTAGAAACTGGTGCTAGTAAAATTGTGACCAGTATAAACTTTACCAGTAGTAACCACCAGTATAAATACTTAAGGTGATAACTACCAATATTATTTACACAAGTAACATATACCAGTATTAAGACTAAAACAGTAGAAACTACAAGTATTAACTTTACACATACAAGATTTGAAAATTTATATTAAATTCGTCATTTTAAGATGTAGATTTTAAGCAGGATTAATCATGCCAATACTATTGATTAAAAATGTAAAGCTGCCCACATCAAATGCTTTTGTGAACAAATCTGCAAATTGATTATCAGTATGTACTTTGACTACCTGAATAAGTTTCTTTTCGTTTTAGTCTCTTATAAAATGAAAACGAATTTCGATGTGTTTAGTTTTCGAGTGTTTGACTGGATTATTGACTATACTTATGGGACTCCTATTATCAATGAAAATAGGAGTGTGTAAGAAAGAGATACCATAGTCCATCATATGATTCTGAATCTAGAGCACTTGTGCACAACAACTTGATGCAACAACATATTCTGCCTCCGTTGAGGATGTGGAAACGTTTGTTTGTTTCTTGCATTGCCATGAGATTAAACGTGATCCAAAGAATTGAGATCCTCCTGATGTTGTCTTTCTGTCCAGATTTTCCCCTCCATAGTCACTGTTTGTGTAAGATATGAGCTCAAATGGAGAATCTCTTGGGTACCACAAACCCAGATTTGGCTTTCCCTTTAAATAATGAAAGATTCTCTTCATTGCAGTTAGATGTGAAATTGTTGGGTTTACAAGGTTTTGATACTAGTCATGTTCGTTAGTACTGGCGAAGATTAATACTGTTGAAGATTAATACTGGTAACTCGCTGCTATCAACATAAGACTGGTGGATAGTTAATACTGGCTGCATGGGCTGCATGGAGAATAGTTTCTGTATTCACGCTTGTTAATACTGATTATAGGATAAATATTGTTAGCGTATTGTAAGGAGATAATTATGTAAACAATATATTGATAATTATCTTCGTAGATATCTTTAGATTTAACCTAATCTTAATTAGGGTTTTCCTCAAGATCTATATAAAAAGATCCATGTGTCGTTTGTAAACACACGTCTATTATTCATCATTAATATTAATAGATTCAGGCTGTTGGTGAAAAATCTTGTGTTCTTAATTATTAACGTTTGTGTTTATTCATATTATACATAAACTGTTAATCGATTAACCCTTGTTAATATCAAAGTGTTGATCCGCTGCAACTTCTTTGATAGATCTAGATCTATAGGTTTATAGTTCGACAGATCCTAACAAGTGGTATCAGAGCGCAAGGTTGCTCTAGATCTACGATCAACAAGGCGTATAAACAAGTTTTTCACAATACAAAGACAAGATGTCTGATCTTACTGAAGGCGTTCAAGCAAATAGGGTTCCTGTTCTCACATCATCAAACTATGATATGTGGAAAAGCCGCATGTATCAATACATGCTACAAACCAACTACTCTATGTGGCAAGTAGTAAAGAACGGAGCTAAACGTGCTCCTTTACCTGGACCACATCTCAAGAGCAAAGCAGTTGAAGAAGGATCTAGTCAACCATTAACTGAGCTAGAGAGAAGAGATACTCACAATGAATGTCAAGCTTTGAGTACTTTGCTCATTGCTATTCCTAATGAGTATCAACATCAATTCAGAAAATTTACTGATGCCAAACTACTATGGGAAGCTTTGGAGAAAAGATTTGGTGGAACTGAATCTACAAGGAGAAATCAAAAGGATCTGCTGAAACAACAGTTTGAGAACTTCATGGACATAAAGGGAGATACACTATCTCAAACGTTTGACAGATTCAACAAACTGATTGGAGAATTTTCAAGCATGGGAGTTACTACTGTAGCAGATGAGATCAACAGGAAGTTTCTCAGGGCATTAGGTGAAGAATGGGCAATGTACACAGTCAGCTATAGACAAGGAAACACCCTTGCCATAATGGATATTGATGAATTATACAATGAATTACGAGTGTTTGAACCAGAAATCAAAAGACCAAACGTTCCATATTCAACACAGAATGCAACTTTTGTTTCTACTGGTGGAGCATCATCTGAGACCAACTTTCCACCAAGTGAATCTAAAGTAAACAAGAATGAAGAAAGTGTTAGAGAAGCATTCTTTTCTAGTCATGGAAACTCTGGGTTAGTCATTGAAGACTTAGAACAAGTAAATGCAGATGACTTAGAAGAAATGGATCTAAAATGGCAATTTGCTATGTTAAGTTTTCGAACAAGAAGGTTCATGCAACAAACTGGTAGAAACAATTTTGCAGTACGCAAAGGTGACAGAACTGGAATTGATAAAGCAAAGTAAGGTGTTATGGGTGTAAGAAAATAGGTCACTTTGCAAGGGAATGTCCAGAATTTCAAGATGATCAACAGATGCAAACAACTCAACACAATTCGTCTGGAACAAATCATCAAGGAAGATCATCAAACTCTACTGCACTGGTTACTCAAGATGGACTAGGATTTGACTGGATCTTTCAGGAAAATGAGTAAATCACCAATCAAGCTCTCATGGCAGACACTTCTCAAGATGATATTCCACAAGAGGTACTTTCTGAACTTTGTACTCCTGCATGCATTAAACAGGTTAGGGAATACAGAGATCATAATAAACTTGTGGGTGAGTCTTTACATAAATTAGAAGAGAGAAGAAAAGAATTAGCCACAGTCATTGCTAGTTATGAACAACAAGTTAAAGCATATGTCAAAAACGAAACCAAATATCAAGAAGATTTAGCAATTGCTATATGGGAAAAGGACAATGCTTTGGCCAAGGTTTTAAAGATGGAAGAACAAGTTGAAGAGATCAAAATAGAAAATCATCAAATCAAACTCAGTATAAAGAAGTATGAAAATTCTTCTAAAGTTGTTGATCAAATTCTTAGATCTCAAGTCCATGGAAATAGTAAACAGGGAATTGGATATAACAATGTGTCACCACCCTATAATAACAATTATATTCCACCTAGGGCTGAATCTAGTGAAGACCTTAGCGAGGAAGAAATTGATATTAACACCAATGCATCTGCAGATCCCATGAAACCCAAAGTTTTACTAACCAGAACTAGGGTAAATGTCCAAACAAATGAATCATTAGTCAGTCGGGACAAATCTAGTGGGTCTGAGTCTAGTGTTAACACAACTGAGAAGTCATGCCAAAAACCTACTGTTTATAAGAACAAAAAAAATCGACCTGAAGTCTATAGGGAACGAAACTAGCACTGGATTGGTCAAAATTCTCAAGAAAAAAAATCTGTCAATGTAAGTGTCAACAGAATTGTACTTCACAAGTAAGGGGAAATGTTCGAAATCGCAATCAAAAGCTCACCCAACAACGAGGCAAACAAATTTTCTTGAGCTGTGACATCTGTGGAAGAAATAATCACTTGACTGTTGAGTGTTTTTACTATAAGAATCATCATCGTGGTTTAGGATTTAAAACGAACAAATCAAATGAAGTTCCTAGATTTGGTAGGACAGCTCCAAGATTTGTGAAACCATCAATGACAAATGGTCCACATGCTACTGCCAAGGGATACTATTGAAAGCTATTAGTAGCAAAACTAACAGTATTAAGTCAACAAGAAGAAACTACAGGAAGCACACCAATAGTAACTCTAACAGTAGTAACTCACTACACTCTAAAAAGAACTCATCTACATTTCATTTCAAACGTTTTAACTATGTTAATGAAGAAGGAAAACCCAAGACTACTCTGGCTTGGGTTCCTAAAAGAAGCTAACTCATTTTTCATGTGCAGGGCAAGCCAGGTGTCAAGAAAGGAGAGACGTGGCATGTCGACAGTGGCTGCTCTAGGCACATGACAGGCAACAAGCTACAGCTCAAAGACTATGTTGAATATGATGGGGGGCTATGTTGCTTTTGGAGGAAATCCACTAGGAGGACGAATTACGGGAAAAGGAACGATCAGCAATGGTACTCTTACGTTTGAAAATGTTCTCTTTGTTCAAGAACTGAACTACAATCTGGTTAGTGTCTCTCAAGTCTGTGATAAAGAAAACAAGGTCCTGTTTACGAAAACAGAGCCTTGATCCTAAGTTTAGCTGATGAGAGTATGCTTGTTCTTCGCACACCTAGGAAAGAGAATGTATATTGCTTAAACATGGACCAAATTTCTAAAGAAGGAAAAGAAAACTGTTTATATCAAAATCATCACAGGATGAATCGTCTCTATGGCATCGTAGAATGTGCCATATGAATTTTAAAAACATGTACAAATTGGTCAAGAATGGTTGGTTCGGGGTTTACCACAAAAAGAATTCACGTGCAATGATCACTGTGTTGCATGTCTCAAGGGTAAACAACATAAATCTTCGCATAAAATCAAAGACACAAATTCTAATCTGTCTAGTTTGCACTTGTTACACATGGACCTATTTGGTCCTACTCATGTTATGAGTCTAGGAAAGAAACATTATTGCTTAGTTATTACTGATGACTATACAAGATATACATGGGTTTTCTTTCTTGGTACTAAAGATGAAACAGGTGATCACCTACATGCATTCATAACACGCATTGAAAACAAGACAGAAAAGAAAGTGAAGATCATCCGATGTGACAATGGTACATAATTCAAGAATCAGGAGATGGATGACTTTTGCAGCATAAAAGGAATTGAGCGTCAGTACAGTGCACCATGCACTCCTCAACAAAATGGAGTGGCAGAACGAAGAAACATGACCCTTATCGAAGAAGCGCGGTCTATGTTAGATGATTCAAAACTTCCAGTCACCTTCTGGGAGAAGCAGTTAACACTGCCTGCTATGTGCAAAATAGAGTATTGATTGTCAAGTCACAAACAAAGACCCCTTATGAGCTCTTTAATGAGAGAAAGCCATTCATAAGCTTCTTTAAACCATTTGGGTGTCCATGTACAATTCTCAATACTAAGGAATATCTTGGGAAGTTTGACAGCAAGGTCTCTGATGGGTTTTTCGTTGGATACTCTACTCAGAGCAAGGCTTTCAGAGTCTATAACATCAAAACAAGAATTGTGGACGAAAGCACCAATGTATCGTTCAATGAAAAGACTCTCAATGCCACAAGAGAAGGCCCCGATTGGTTGTTTAATATAGATGAACTAACTCGCTCTTTGAATGCCCATTTTATAAGTCAACATGTTAACTCAACGAACGAAGGAGTTAATACTGTTGAACCAGATGTCACTGGGAAATCAGTTAATACTGATCATTCAGTTAATACTAATCTCCCAGATAAAACTGATCACTCAGTTACAACTGGACAGTCTCAAGTCTCTTCTGGATCCACAGTTAATACTGCTTCTTCCACCTCAAAAGAAACAACTGATGACTTCATCTTCTTCCCATCAATTAGCATTGATCCCCCAGGAATGTTCACACCCGTCACCAATGAAGCTGCAAGCTCTGAGGATCCCAATGCTGAAACTGATCATGAAGACAGTCCTAAGAATGATGAAGCTTCCCTCACCGATGATGAGGGACAATCCGTTGATCCTACTTTATATGATACTAATCAAGAAGAAGAAGCAATCTCCACTCTGTATTCCACTACTCTTCCTGAGAAAAATGATTCAAATCTCGATGAAGACATTACAGTACACACAGTTCCAACTCATCGTATCAACAGAGAACATCCTTTGAATCAAGTTATTGGAGACGTTATCTCCACTGTCAAAACCAGAAAACAACTTCATCGGAGCTTCAATGAATGTCTATTTGTGTGTTTTCTGTCTCAACTAACTCCAAAGAAAACCGAACAAGCAATCAAGGATCCAAGCTGGGTTGAAGCAATGCAGGAGGAGCTTTTACAGTGCAGGATACAGGAAGTATGGACCCTTGTTGTACTACCTAGTGGAAAACGTGTCACTAGCACGAAATGGATATTCAAGCACAAAACTGACGAAAGAGGAATTGTCATCGAGAACAAAGCACGCTTGGTTGCTCAAGGATACACACAAGAAGAAGGAGTAGACTATGATGAGGTCTTTTCACCAGTTTACAGAATTGAAGCCATTCGCATTTTCCTGGCTTTTGCCTCTTTCAAAGGATTCAAAGTGTATCAAATGGACATTAAAAGTAAGTTTCTTTATGGCAAAGTCGAAGAGGAGGTATATGTTTGTCAACCTCCAGGATTTGAGGATCCTGATCATCCTGACATGGTCTACAGGTTAGACAAGGCGTTATATGGTCTTCATCAAGCACCTCGTGCTAGGTATGACACTCTATCTGTTTACTTGCTCAAACACGACTTCCAGAGGGGTGCAATCGATAAAACACTGTTCATCAAATCAGTAGGTGGTGATATTATGCTTGTTCAAATCTATGTCGACGACATCATCTTTGGCTCAACGAATGATCTTCTGTGTAAAGATTTTGAACAAATAATGCATAAGAAATTCAAGATGAGCTCCATGGGAGAACTGACTTTCGTTCTTGGTTTACAAGTCAAGCAAAGTCCCGCTGGTATTTTTATTCATCAAGCAAAGTATGTCAAATACATTATTGAGAAATTTGGATATACCGATGCAAAACCTGCTAGTACACCGGTGGAAACTCACAAGCATCTTGAACATCTCTACCGATCAATGATTGGATTGCTAATGTACGTAATAGCATCCCATCCAGATATTATGTACAGTGTATGTGTATGTGCACAATATCAGACTCGTCCCAAGATTTCCCACCTCACTGCTGTCAAAAGGATCTTTCGCTATCTAAAGGGGAAACCAAATTTAGGGTTATGGTACACTAAAGATTCCCCGCTTGAGCTCATATCAGACACCGACAGTGATTATGGAGGAAAAAACCTCGACAGAAAGTCAACATCAGGAGGATGTCAATTCTTTGGATCATGCTTAATCTCATGGCAATGCAAGAAACAAATGAACGTATCCACATCCTCAACAGAAGCTGAATATGTTGCAGCTTCAAGTTGCTGTTCACAAGTGCTATGGATTCAGAATCAAATGATGGACTATGGTATTTATTTTTTACATACTCCTATTTTCATTGATAACAAAAGTACCATAAGTATAGTCAACAATCAAGTCAAACATTCGAAAACTAAACACATCGAAATTAGATTTCATTTTATAAGAGACTGCAATGAAAAGAAACTTATTCAAGTTGTCAAAGTTCATACTGATAATCAGTTTGCAGACCTGTTTACCAAAGCTTTTGATGTAGGTAGGTTTACATTTTTGATTAACAGTATTGGAATGATTAATCCTGCTTAAATTTCTCTTGCAAAATGATGATTTATAAAGTTTTCAGAACATATCATGTGTGGTTTAGTTAATACTGGTCGATAGTACTGTTAAGAATTAAGACTGTTGTTAGTTCTTAATCGTCACTTCTTCATACTGGCAACAGTTAATACTGGCAACAGTTAATACTGGAAACAGTTAATACGGGAACATACAAATTCAACAGTTACTACTGATCCTTTCCATTGGTAGGTTTGTTAATACTGCCAGTTGATAAATTTTGGCGGGAAACTCAGTACTGCCAAGTGGGAAGTTGGTTATTTTGTTTTATGTTCAGGGGGAAATTGGTATAAATAGGGAATTAAAAGACGAATTAAATTTCTTTCAAACTACTCGTTCGCTCTTTTTAGTTGAAAAATCCCCAAAAGAAAAGGAAACCCTCTAATCACAAACCCTCTTCTTCCGCAAACCCTATATCGACTCATTCATCATCTCTAATCACAAAATCAATGGCGGAACAAGAACAACAGGCAGCACACGATGAACAAGAGCAACAAGAACTTACTTTCGGGCTAGTACACAACATTGCCGCCGATTTGACGCTGTATAAAGATGTCACAGACTTTCACCAAATAATCCGATTCTTCAGGCGCTCCTACATACGTTATGCTTGAACGGTTAACCCTCCAGTTAATGAAAAGCACCTTAGAGATTCTTGGGCAACTGCTACTCTTGAAAATCAAAACAATCAAGAATGCCTTCGTGCTGTTGTTGACAGGAAGGAAATAATCGTCACAGAGACATCTATTCGGACTCATCTAGTCCTCAACGACGGCGCACGTATATCCTTCATCCCCAATACTGAACTGTTTTCTATTTTTCAAAGAATGGGATATGAGGGATGTAACAGCCCAAGCACACCCGTAGCGTGATATTGTCCGCTTTGCTCACCGGCGCACGGATTTGTTTCTGACACGAAGCTCGTGCCAAAACGCGTCATGCTAGAAGAGGTATCAACCTCCTTATAAGGAAGGATTCGTTCTCCTCTCCAACCGATGTGGGACGGATGTTACAATCCTCCCCCCTTACAGACACAGCGTCCTCGCTGTGTACATCGGTCCGGGCCCCGGCTCTGATACCATTTGTAACAGCCCAAGCACACCCGTAGCGTGATATTGTCCGCTTTGCTCACCGGCGCACAGATTTTTTTTTGACACGCAGCTCGTGCCAAAACGCGTCATGCTAGAAGAGGTATCAACCCCCTTATAAGGAAGGATTCGTTCTCCTCTCCAACCGATGTGGGACGGATGTTACAATCCTCCCCCCTTACAGACACAGCGTCCTCGCTGTGTACATCGGTCCGGGCCCCGGCTCTGATACCACTTGTAACACCCCGCTTTCATGCCCACGATATTGTCCGCTCTGCCACATCAAGGCTCACGGATTTGTTTTTGGCTGAGCTTCCCAGGGGGTCACCCATCCTGGAACTACTATGGCCCAAGCACGCTTAACTACAGAGTTTCTAAGCTCTGCAGTGCCTGTAGCCACCAAAACGCGTTGTGTCATGAAAGGCTAAAGGTTTACTTATATACCCAGCATCACTCTTGTGCACGGGGGATGTGGGATTTGCCTAAGGTGTCACAGAAGCTATAGTTACTACTGGTATTCCACTAATAGTTTCCCAAATTGAAGATGATTCAACTTTAGCTTCAGAGCTTGAGAATATTAAAGAAGAGAAATCTAAGCAAGAAGATTGAAGGCTGAGGCTTTAAGAAAAGAACAGATTGCAGCTGCAGTAGCACGTCAAAGGAAAACAGCCGCTGAAAAACCTAAGAAAACACCAGTTAGTTTTTCTGCTGGTGGATCTGCAGGTACAACTGATGAATCTACTGATCCTTCTATCCCTCCTCCAGTGCCCAGAAGAAACATTGGCTTTATTAATACAAAGAAGGGGATTCAAAAGGTTAATCTTGATGATCCGGAACATAAAAGCAAGGGCAAAGGAAGGGTAATTGAAAAATCAAAGCAAGAACTAAAGGAGGGAGAGTTGGAAAAGAAAAGAAAGCTGGCAAAAGAGAGAGATGAGAAAATCAGGCTGGAAGAGCTAGAAAAGGAAAGACTGGAGAAGGAACAAGCTGAAATTGAAAAGGGCAGAACGAGAAGGGAACAAAGAAGATCAAGAAAAAGCCCAAGCTGAGAGGGAAAGGTTGAAGAAAATTGAGCAAGAAAATGCAATTATGCTTCAAAGATGGATGAGGAACAGATACAGGAGGAACTCAAACGTAAAGCTCAAGAGAGGGAAGATGCTAAGCTTGCTCAGAAGATGCTGGAACGGGATGAAATTTTGCTGCATAATCAAAAGAAAGAAGAAGAGAAAAGCAAAAACACTGTTAAAAGAAACAAAAGGAGGGCTGAAGATAAAAAGAAATACACAGACTTCCTCAAATCAACTGGGAAATACATTGGAAAGCAAGTGGGTCCCATGAAACTAGATATTGGCAACATTCTCCAAGGTTTGTAATGAAGAAACTTATGCTTTTTGATGAATGCAGAAGTTTAGGGGGAGATTGTTGGGTTTATAAGGTGTTAATACTGGTAGAGTTAGTTAGTACTGTTGGACTCTTTAGTTAATACTGGTGAGTGATAATACCGGTGACTGGTGGGCAAGTATTGGATATTACTACTGGTAATATTACTACTGCTGACTTACTACTAGTGAATGTTAATACTGGCTACATGGATTTGCATGAAGGAGTTTCTACTGGCGCGCTTGTTAATACTACTTATTTGATATATTTAGTTAGCGCATTGTAAGGAGATAATTATGTAAACAATATGTTGATAATTATCTTCGTAGATTTCGTTAGATTTTTAACCTAATTAGATTAGGGTTTCCTCAAGGTCTATATAAATAGATCCATGTGTCGTTGTAAACACTCGTTTGTTAACGAACAATTATTCTTAATAGATTGAAACTATTGGTGGAATTCTTGTGTTCTTAATTATTAACGTTTATTCATTCTTATATTCATAAATTGTTAATCAATTAACCCTTGTTAATATCAAAGTGTTGATCCGCTGCAACTCCTTTGATAGATCTAGATCTACAAGTTTGTATTTAAACAAATATAGTTCGACAGATCCTTACATATCTCAATCATCAAATTCTCAATTACAATTACTGTTTTAGATACACTCAAATCATAAGATTCCGCATCATGATTTGATCATGCAATTCACTAATTAGAGCTTTAGGATCCTATTTAAATCTTGTCAAAAACGTTACACTGTTTTAAAATTCACAGTTACAGTTAAAATTATTCATGGTATTAATCTATAAGTTTTAATCCAAAAAAAAATAACAAGAAAAATTTTGTGTATGTGTGGGGGTGTGTGTGTGTGTGTGTGGGGGGGGGGGGGGTCGGTCTTGATCTAGATAAACATTTCTTCATAATAAACTCAAATATCGGTGTTAAATCACTTTTGATATTATCATTATGACTTTCAAACATAGTACAAAAAAGGAAAAACAATAACATCACCCATCTAATGAAAGCGGAATCACAAAGAGAGAAAAAAAAAGATGATGTTGATGATAGCAGGTAATCATTTCGCTCTACCTGAACTCCTAGAACACCAAAGCAATTGTGTCCAAAGATATGGGTAGGGGTCATGTATTGCACTCCAAGGCCTAAAGAATGTAATCAATGAGATGGTAGTATATGCTAATTGATACATGTAATAGGTGAGTAAATGTAATATTGAATTGTCTATTTGATGGGATTCTCGTCTTGTTTTGTAACGCTTATTTTTGTAAATAAAAGTTTGTCGGGGTACCATCCTTTCGCCTATGAATAGACAATATATTATAGAAACAAATTAACAGAGTTTAGGTATGATATAGATAATAAAAAAAAACTTTAGGTGTTACATGATTAGACAAGTTAGTTGCTAAATAGTATAATTAACCCTTTTTGAATATACACTCAACCCACTACAGTGAATTGAGTGACCACGTGAGAAAGTCTACTCATAAGTACATTATTGATTGGACATCTTTAGTCTAAGATTTATTGTTTACAAATGCTTCTTTATCTGAATAACTGATTCTTCATTTCATCACCTTACAATTAAGCAAAAATGTGTATTTAGAAAGTTTTCTTGAGGAAAAGCAAAGTCTAAGTGTGCGATATTTGATATCGCGTAAAAAGACCTACTTTATTGAACAATATCTCACATCTTTACCACCCCTAGGTAAAACAAAACATCATTTTTTATCCCAAAATAGCATATTTTGTGAATGATTTGCCAAACATGTAAATTCTAAAGTGACTATATAAAAGAAGTAGAAAATAAGGAAAAAGTAGTAGAAAAGGACAAAAAACGGGATTGATGCACATAGATCGCGTCATCCACTTTTGATTTTGAAAGACAACTCGAAGAATCTGCTTCACTCCGAAGGCCCAGACAACAATTTTATCATAGAATGATAAACAGTGTCCCACAATCCATTGTTTCTCCTTCGAGAACTCAGACCTCAAAGGTCACTTTCTAATTGCCGACAAAGTTTTATGACGCGAAAATTTGTTCCATTTTCCTTAACCATTCATCGCATGCAAACCAGAGGTTCCTCTCCTCATTAAAACGTTAGTGGACTGCAATCCATAAAATTCTTAAAATGGTTCCATTCCGGTTGACCACGACCTCGACGATACCTCACCGCCTCACCACTACGGTTAACCACACTTTTGGCTACATCCTCAACCCGTCGATCATTCATACTCTGAACAAAACTGTTAACATTATTCATACCCTTTACCATCCAACATGAACCTTATTTCCTCCACTTAATCTCCACAACATCTTAACGCCTCTTTGAGCTCATTTAATCTTATAACACTATCCACACTGCGCATGCTGTATGCGCGAGAATAGTTGAGTAGCACGTTTCCTGCCCGAGCCAGTGGCGAATCAATTCGATGTCCATGGGATACCTGACGAAATCCTTTTGCTTCGAGTCTATGATCTCTCTCGACACTAGGTTCAACCCAGTTACGAGTGATTTTCAAATAAACTCTCTCAACCAAATCATTTGCATTCCTCTTACGTGCGACATTCTCAATATTGGTTGCTGGTTGGCGGTTCGACCGAGGGGGCAGAACATCTTGTCGGTTACCCGCACTCGGTGTCGCAGCGCTACCGGCCACAACTCCACTTGGGTTCTCTCTATTCCTGATCAATGTCGATTGACGAGTGAGAACCATTTTCAAAGACAAACAAAATACCAATCAATACGAATAAATAAGATATGTAACAAGAAGTAGATAAACGACCAAACAATGATGGATATGATAGGTTTTTGCATTTAATCGTGTAGAAAAGTTGTTTTTGTCTATTTTATAGGTTTATATGATTGAGAAGTGGAAATGGTGGAAGAAATGAGCTTAAATGACGAGAAATGGTGATTTCAGACAAAGAGAACGAGGCAGTAAACATTCAGTACGTCGCAGTATCACCTCAACCGTTTTGAACAGAACTTCTTCATACGATATCCGACTTAGGTAATTCAAATTGGAGAAGAAAGAAGAAAGAGAGAGTTGCACAACCAAAATTTCAAATATGGGAAAAAGGTGTCACGGTGCGACTTCCTAACATCTTAGAACGACGCCCTCCCGCAGTTTTCGCAGAATTGGAATTGGACTCGAACTCGATTTCCTCTTGATTTATCTCTATAAATACCAACCCAAACGACCAGTTTTCATCATCAATCATTCCACCACGCAATTAGAGCTGTAGAATTTGTTTGGAGGCAAGGAGAGAGTTAGAGTCGGAGTATGATTTCAATTCGGTCACGAAGACGGTTTTCAACTTTCCTAGTTCGTTTCTTATTCTTTTTAGACGATTTTTTCAGTTATGTTTTCTATTTCATTAGCTGTTGTTTTAGACTTAATAATGAGTAGCTAAACTTCTTTTATGCTCGTTTGATTTATGGATCTTGTTTCACGTTTATGTTTCGTTATTGATTGTTTTTAGGTGTTTATGTTTAATCGTTGATCCTTAATTGTTTGTGTTTTGATATATTACTATAAATTGTTTATATTCAGATTAGTTAATCAATATTATAGGTATTCGAGAGCAATCTAGATAGATTAATTAACTTGTGTGAAATAATCGGTCGGTGTTTAATCGGTTTAAAATTATTAGGATTTGAGAGGACCTATTAATAACAACTTAGGTAATAAAACGTGAACGAGTAAGTCTAGTTGTTAAGATTCGAGAGGACTTAATAATTAGAGAAGTTATTTGAGAGGAAACTTCATAAGATTAAATCATATAATAACGGCTTGTTACTTAATGCTTAATTGTTGATAATTATAACTGTATTCGAAGGGAACATTATAGTTTGAAATAGTTAAAGTTAGTAAAATATTTGAGAGGAGTTTTGCTATGTTTTAGAAGTTAAATATACTTTCAATATCGTGAACATAATTGGAAAACAAGTGAAGTGTCAAACGAGTGTATTTTCTCCATTATTTGATAACAAACAATTCTTTTCTCAAATCGATTTTATAATCATTCTCAGTTTTAATTAGTTAATCTTTAGTTACAAAAACCCCCAAAACAAACAAGTATTATTAATCCGAGATTTAAAAGCTAAATTAGTCCCTGCGAACGAACATTTACTTACTTAAAACTATATTATATACGAATAGGTCCACTGCCTATAAGTGTGTAATTAAGTGAAATAGTAGGTCGAGTTTAATAGACTAGATTTTACACATCAAGTTTTTGGCGCCGCTGCCGGGGACTGATTTTCAATTTTTGTTTCGAATTTGTGATACGATCCTTTCGAGTATTAATATACTTGGAAGTTACTTTTTATTGTATTTACACCGGTGCGTTTTACGGTTTTCTTGTTTCTGTCTTTTTAGGTATTCAGGTAGTGGATGAACACAAGGGCTTTGGGATTACCACTCCTAAGTCCAAAATCCAATCCAGGAGCAAGGCAACATATTGATTCAGACACCACCAGGTTTTGGACCGTTTTCACCAGTTAAGTTTGAAGATATCGCATCTTCATAAGGAGGAGGAAGCGCTACAGAATCCGAAGTCGAAGAGTTAATTTGCGAAGATAAACCGGAACCACAAACGGCTATGGATCCATTGGACATGCTGATGCACCGACGGGCTGCAGTCGTTGCAGTAGATGTGCAGGAAACTTGTTTTCGTATTGACGATTTTTATGAAATGTTTGACCTAGATGTGTAGGAAATGCTTGGAGGAAAGGTTGCGGTTGACGATGAGGAAGCTGAGGAGCTCGAGGATTTTGATCCCAACTTGAAAATGGAGTTGGAGGAATTTGAGAAGAATTCTACGAGCATGACATTTCAAAAATCCGACCCGGATTTAGATTTATTAGAAATGGAATACTTAATGAATAATCCGGGTGCATCGTTTTTGGTTGAAAGAATTCCATCTGAGGAAGAGTTCAAAGATTCTGGTGCAATTTCGCGAAAGGAGCTCGAGGAATTTGACAAGTCGAACCCACACATGAAGCATAAGAAATATAACTCAAGTTTGGGGGGAAAATGTCACGATATCTCTCATGACCCTTTTGATTTATTTTCTCTAAGTTATCGGGAAAAGGAAATTATTTTGCAGGAATTTGAGGATATCGGAGATGATACATCGTGGAAGGAATTTAAGAAGAAGGAATTTGATGTGAGCAAATGGGATGACGGTTGCAAATTCGTGGAGCGTAGAGATGACGGTATACTATTTTTTGAGGCTCGAGAGTGGCATGATGCGTGGGTGAAACGAATGAAGATGCTCGATGTTGGAGAGGAGGCATTCACTTATGGCGACTATTTTGGACATAAACTGAAGAAAGAATTAGTGGATTATGGAAAACACGTAGGAGAGAAACGCGAGGGAAATCTCGACCTTTACATGAAGTCGTAAGTCGAGGAACATCGAGTCAAGGTAACGACTCGTTCGGAAAAAGTAACGCTTATCGGGAGGCAACCGAGTTTTACTTTCTTCCTTTTTCTTTTGTATTTTATTATTTTTCTTTTTAGACTTTATTTTTGTAATTTCCGTTAGGTTTGAGTCGTTAAACATTAGGGGAAATGTGTTACTTAAGTTTTTTTTTTGGGGGGGGGGGGGGGGGGGGGGGTTCATTGGGAAATTTCTTAGTTATATTTTTCGACCCTTAACTTAGTTTCCATCGTGTTAGGTTTGTGTTATTTTGTACAATTTTTTAGTCAGAAATCCAGAAAATTCAAAAAAATCGAAAAATTGAAAAAATAAAAAAATGTAACGTGTCTAGTCGGTAATTACCTTAAAATTTGAGCATAACCAAGCGCATTTGATACCCTACTCGATTAAATAGTGAGAATTTGAGCCTTTGAAAACATTCATTTTTAATGCTACTTTTTCGATTCTGGAGTGTGCCGATGGTTGATGACTTTAGAACTTGACATTGTTATATATTCGAGACCATATATGAGCATTACATTAGCGTAACTTAGTGTAATTTGGTACAACGATAGGGGAAAATTAGGATTAACTCATTTGTTAGCCATTTTCGTTTCATTTATATATTTTCCGCTTAACCCTTGTAACGTTTATTTTTAGTGTTAGAAACTCTAGTAAACAACTTTGCGCCTAAACCTTTTCGTTTCTTTGAACACTACTATATATTTTGTACACTCGCCTATTTTCGTTTCAATTTAGATTAGATCCTATCTTAAATTACGATTGCTATTATGTATGAAATGAAGTGAAGTTAGTAAGGCATGAAAAAAGAAGTTATATTATTATTGCCTTTGTATTATTTTTGTATTGGAATAAAGTGGGGAAAAAAATAGAAAAATAGCCTTTTGAGCATGTAATCTTCCCAAAAGAAATATATTATTGTAAGACATGTACTAGGCTGGAAAAAAATAGTGCGTTGAAAAAAAAAATCGAAAAAACAGAAAAACGAAAAAAGAAAATAGTTGTAGAATTAAAGAGTTAGTGTATATTGAGTTTTGTACAGTATTCGAAGTTGAAGAAGAAAGTTAAGCAATTCAGTTCGTCAAAGAGTTTATTAGTTCGGATTTAATCTAAGTTTTTGTATACACACCATTATATATTATTCACATGCCTATACATGTATATTACAAACCGAATAAAAGTCCCCGTTTAGTTGTACCTAGAATCTAGTGGTGGAGATTTGATTCTTTATCAAGCCTATGATAGAATATTTCCCATGACTCAGCAATTTTGCGATTCTACAGACCACGTTACACACCTTTTAAATTAGTTTAAGAGTTTGTGTGATTTACTTCCTATAAAATTCGTGAGGTGTTTGGTTATGAAATTTAATTTGGCTTTGATATATTTTTGAAAAAAGTTTTTGCTTGAGGGCAAGCAAAAGATTAAGTGTGGGGGGATTTGATATCGCATATTTATACGTTTATTTCTATGCGATATTTGGTCGTTTTTCATAATAAACATGATGGATAGGATAGGTTTTTGAATTTAATCGTGTGGAAAAGTTGTTTTTGTCTATTTTATAGGTTTACATGATTGGGAAGTGGAAATGGTGGAAGAAATGAGCTTAAATGACGAGAAATGGTGATTTCAGACAAAGAGAACAAGGCGGTAAACATTCAGAACGTCGCAGTATCACCTCAACCGTTTTGATCATAACTTGTTCATACGATATCCGATTTAGGTGATTCAAATTGGAGAAGAAAGAAGAAAGATAGAGATACACAACCAAAATTTTGAATATGGGAAAAAGGTGTCACGGTGCGACATCCTCACATCTTAGAACGACGCCCTCCCACAGTTTTCGCAGAATTGGAATTGGACTCGAACTCGATTTCCTCTTGATTTATCTCTTTAAATACCAACCCAAACGACCAATTTTCATCATCAATCATTCCACCACGCAACTGGAGCTGGAGAATTCGTTTGGAGGAAAGGAGAGAGTTAGAGTCGGAGTATGATTTCAATTCGGTCACAAAGACGGTTTTCAACTTTCCTAGTTCGTTTCTTATTCTTTTTAGACGATTTTTCAGTTATGTTTTCTATTTCATTAGCTGTTGTTTTAGACTTAATAATGAGTAGCTAAACTTCTTTTATGCTCGTTTGATTTATGGATCTTGTTTCACGTTTATGTTTCGTTATTGATTGTTTTTAGGTGTTTATGTTTAATCGTTGATCCTTAATTGTTTGTGTTTTGATATATTACTATAAATTGTTTATATTCAGATTAGTTAATCAATATTCTAGGTATTCGAGAGGAATCTAGATAGATTAATTAACTTGTATGAAATAATCGGTCGGTCTTTAATCGGTTTAAAATTATTAGGATTTGAGAGGACCTATTAATAACAACTTAGGTAATAAAACGTGAACGAGTAAGTCTAGTTGTTAATATTCGAGAGGACTTAATAATTAGAGAAGTTATTTGAGAGGAAACTTCATAAGATTAAATCATATAATACCGACTTGTTACTTAATGCTTAATTGTTGATAATTATAACTGTATTCGAGAGGAACATTATAGTTTGAAATAGTTAAAGTTAGTAAAATATTCGAGAGGAGTTTTAGTATATCTTAGAAGCTAAATATACTTTCAATATCGTGAACATAATTGGAAAACAAGTGAAGTGTCAAATGAGTGTATTTTCTCCATTATTTGATAACAAACAATTCTTTTTCTCAAATCAATTTTATAATCATTCTCAGTTTTAATTAGTTAATCTTTAGTTACAAAAACCCCAAAAGCAAACAAGTATTATTAATTCGAGATTTAAAAATTAAATTAGTCTCTACGCACGAACCTTTAGTTACTTAAAACTATATTATATACGAATAGGTCCACTACCTATACGTGTGTAATTAAGTGAAATAGTAGGTCGAGTTTAATAGACTAGATTTTACACATCACCCCATTTCTTCAAGACTAGTCGACGGCATCAAACGACTAATTCACTTGAACGAGGGCTCTAACCACTTGTAACGCCTTGGTTTTCAATATTCAGACTTTAAAAGACTTTTCATGTTCCTCACTAAAAATATCAAAGTATTTAAGTGAAAGTCTTTAAAGCATTTATTACTCACGTGCCTCTTAAAGCAAATGCATGTGAACAACATCATAAACCTGTTTTACGTCAAAATTAAATCAACATAGTTTAATTAATCAAAACGTACGCAAACATACAGATTAAACTAAGTTCCAAGCCGACAATCTAAGGCTACCCACAGCAACCCATCTCACAAGTCTCCATCTAACAGGCAAAGGTACCGTTATGTTCAACGTACACGAACGAAAGACATTAAAAAGTGTGAGCTAAAATCTAAGTGAGACAACGTAGGTTTATAAAGCATATTTATCAAATCATCTTTAGTGAAACATCTTTATTAAAGAGTCTTATCAAAACATTTTTCTCAAACATCTTTATCAAAACATATTTTATCAAAACATCTTTATCTTAACATCGTTATAGTTAACAAATCATAAATGATGTTAACCAAGCAACATCAATTCAAACAAGCAACTTAACAAGTAATCAAGCAAATCAAACAAATTGTACAAGCCTATCACATCTTATATCTTAAGGCCATCTAACCTCGAATTCATTTATACCTTCATCTTTGACATCGTTTTTTACTTCCTAATTTATCTAACGTGCAAGCACGCACTTGGGAAAATCTAGACCCCAAGTCCCTCATGGTCACAACTTTGACCAAGCAGGGGTTTCGCGAGTGTCACGACAATCATCAACCACCTAACAATTGGGAAGCTACTTCGTTGTGAGTACAGTTTGGTCATTGGGTCCCACTACTCCGACTTTGTAACATTAATATGTCACTTGTCGTTGCAGTGGTTATATTAACGGACCCAATTTATCTATAAAGTCCTTTCCATCACCGAGGATTACATTATGCATATGTAACCATCATAATACGACTCACGTCGTACCATCGCATGTCATCGACACGAGCACCCAAAAGAACCCGCGCACCCATGCTATCGACAATTTCTACATTGCTAATAGGAGCATCGTGGGTACAATTATAAAGGTCGTTTTGCGTTCTTCTACCCTGGCCATTATTTCATCGTTTCAATCTAAATGTCGACCAACCTATATCGTCATGCAATCATATAGTTCAAGACTAACCTTTATTGTCATCATCTTAGTTGGTTAAATCATACAATTTATCTAGATTATGATTAACCTAATCAATCCAAGTCTAATCGTCCAAGCATGCAAACATGTAATTCATGCAAATATGATAAACAACAATTATCACAATTCAAACATCTAATCAAACAAGTGTATAAGATCCCCAAACCGAAGGCTAAGCACCATAAAAAAAACAACCCTCAAACCAATATCAAATGACATCACATAATAAATATATAACAAACAATACTCGCTACTCAAAAATCCTATTTTTTCATGTATTCGGTTATGAATACGTACGTACCCACCTTAGAAACTTGAAAGAAATTAAATTAACAAACAAATTACTGAAATCAACGGACAAGATGATCACGATATGATCACAAAACATCCCCGATCAATCACAATCAAAAACCCATCAAAAACGCAAAACCCTAGGTTAACCTGGCTCCGAAAATTAACCGAAAACGCAAATCCAATCAATACAAACGATTAAAGACTCAAATGATCTAAACGAATGGATCAAAATACCACTAAGAAATTTTCAATGTGTGTTTTTTCTCTAAGTTTTAAGTCGGGTGAACAATGTTCATCACCCGAACTAAAACTTAGAAAGTATTTCAGTAAAGACTTTAACTCGGGAGAACAAGTTTACTCACCATAGTTAAATAAAGTTCGCCCGAGTTAAGATTTAGCTCATCAAGACAAGTCAACATTGAAGACTTTAACTCAGGTGAACATGTTAGTCTACCCAAATTAACTGAAGTTCACCAAAGTTAAAGTTAAATGAAGACTTAAGTATTTTATTTGTAGAGAGTATATATTTATATGTATATAAATAGAGTGATGTGTGTGTTTAGTTAGTTATCTTCGAACCCGGACTCTCTTGAGTACCATAGAGCTTAAAGTTTGTAAATGGCTATTCCCGCCAAAATCACACTATTAACGATATCTTTACATTCTCTTTCAATTAACCAATTCTCAATACAATTATAGCTTAGATTCATTCAAATTGAGAGATTCCGCATCTCAATTTGATCATGCAATTCACTGATTTAGTGATGTTCTGGTTAAAAATCATGTCAAGTGGAATCAGAGGATATCAGAGCTGATTGAAGAATTGAACTTCAAATTTCAGTTAATTCGTATGATGAAACAGTTCAATCGAACTAAATTGAAATTGTGATTGATGAAGAGTAGATTGAATCTAATGATCATGAAGCTAAGGATCTACTCAGAAATTTAATTCTGCATGCTAATACAAGCTTAGAATTAGTGATTTGTCAATTCAAGCGACTTAAGTCAATTAATCTATGAAGAAATTGTAGTTAAGTGAAGGTGTGGATGATTGAAACTGTGATTGATGAAAAGGAGGATGAAAATGATGAACACGAAGCTGAGAATCAATTCAGAATTCAAGTTTGCATGCTAATTCAAGTTCATATCAGTGTTTTTTCTAAGTCAATTCACTTTCAGTCAATTAAGTTTTTAAGTCGGATGATGTAATTCAGATGATCAAAGTGTTCTAATGATGATGAATTAGTGAAGATTACAAGTTAATCAAGTGTTGGAGAACAAAATTCTTACAAAAACATGTTTCTTCAAAGCAAAATGATTTGGTAATTAGTTTACTTATTCAGATTTATGATGAACTAAAAGTTTAACTCGGATGAAGGTTAGACATGTGAATGGTGAAATTATTGAGTTGGTATTGCTATTGATGTAGTATTGCTGCTGTTAGTGATGATGTTGTTGAGTTTTGTGTTCATAAGTTGAAATTGAGTTTAATTCGGATGATGAATTTGGTGGTTTACATGAAGTAAATTGGCATTTTCGATCCCTAAACGATCCCCAAAAGGCTGAAAACTGTCTGGGGTAATGAGTTTCGATCATTGACCCGTTTTTGAGTAACCACGCGAATTTTGGCTCAATCTGACACCAAAGTCAAATTCATCAAAATTGCCATGGACCTGCAGATGGTCACATCCTTATGATTGAAGATTAGACGTACATGCACTAAGTTTAAAGTCAAGGTTTGATAGTTGTTTATTATCCATGTTTTGCTTATCCTGTCAATTTTTAGTTTTCTTTTTCGTAAAGGACATGGGATACCATGCCTCATAAAAAAATAAGTAATCTTTGGTCTGATATCATATGCCAATTATGCACTGCAATAGTCTTTTTTATAAACAAATCTTGAACATTTTTCAGCATCACAAGTATAAGGCCATAATACACACTTATGTCTAAAGCCAAAACATGCAAATACGTCTTTTGATCTACCTGAGGAAAGATAAGCACTTCTCATAGAGAAACAAATTACCTCACGAGTAATACACATATAACATTAACCAACAAATATCATTACGTACGTACAAATAATTCATCAATGATGGAAACATGCTTAAATAGCAAAAAACTTCTAAGATAAAAGACCCAAAGGGTAAACATCCACGTTTCAACAAAACTGCTTATAAGGCTAAGAAAAATGTTGAATGAAACGGCTTATGACGCTAACATTCATAACAAAAAGAAAAATATTCTCACACAAATAGAGAAACTACACTGGTGGCATAGCCATAGCAAGTAAATCATTAATGGATATGTCCATATCTTTGACAAGGAGATCTAATATGGGAAAACTAGAGTGTTAGCAGCTCGCATCTGGCCATGAGCCAAGGGGTCAAGAAAAGGTAACACAACATCATCAGCTACAGATCGCAACTTGGTCCCAACAATATTCTTCCCGATGCATGAGTAGCTCGACTAATCTCCAACATTAAACTCATCACATCGGGATGATCAATCACACGCTTGAACAAAGCAGTGAAATCAGAAAGTAAGTCCTTCCTATTCTAAAGGGTCACACCTAGCTGAAAACGCAGAGGCTCAACTGTCTGTCTCTCAACCTCTATGTCTTTTGTCACTAAGGCCAATTCACGATCCGTTGCAGCCAGAATGTTCTCATGACCCTGAGACTTGGCCAACAAACCACCCCTCTCTTTCTCAAACTCAGAATTTTCGGCTGTAAGGGCACTAATCTCCTCATCACGAGTGGAAACAATCACACGTTCGGCCTCAAGCTCTTTCCTAACCATAACCAAACTCTCTGTCTCTTTCTCTAATTGAGACCTCAGATCTAAACAAACAACCTTCAATTTCTCAAGCTCTTCACATGTGCGCTTCCTAGCAAGTATGTGTCCCATGAGGCCATGAAAAAGGCTTATATCAGCAGCATCCAACAATTGAGAGTTACCTTGCGATTTCGACTGAGCAACAAGATGAGGTGGAACAAAATTATTCATGAAATCCTTGACATATCCAACACTCTGTCCATTATCACCCACAGAATATGACCAAGCAGGTACAAAATGTTGGCCACAAGGAGTATCAACATGAGCAGAAGGTGGTAAGGCATTGCCAAGAGCAGGAAGAGCGCTGACAGGATCCCGACTGAAGCTCTGAAAGGAACCCATACTAGTGGATCCATAGGGTGCCATCTAAAGGGCCCCATAACTCCTCACAAGACTTCCTCCAAGTGGAAAGGCAGAGGGGAACAATATCTTATAAGATTTGGATGAAGGAAGATCATAATCATCAACGTCTAAGGGCCTTTTTCCTAGCATAACCCTACCATCAGAGCTACGATAAATCAAGGCCATTGGCCGATCCAATATCATCATGCTCACATGCATCACAACATTTGGTTAGTCATTACAAACCAAACAAAATATGTTTAACTCATAAGGAAAACGTTACCTTCCTGTTGATGAGGAGAACCTTCATCTTATATTATATAATCATTGGGTTCAAGGTTGTCACCTAGACGAAGGGAAACATTGGTTAGCATTTAACCATTACATAAATATACAAACTAGAAGGTTTTGAATGATACCAGCAGTGGATCCTAAGGGATCTTGACCATCAGAGTCCTCTCCAAGAGGATCCCTAACCTCCAACCTTGCCCCTCTCTCACTGTAGGAGGACAGGCAGGAAAGTCCACACTAGCTACTTTGTACATCTGACAAGTTGTGGCAGGAAAATGAGTCTCCACCTCACACTCATCACCCACCAAAAAATCTAGAAAACCCATAACTGCAACAAATAAAGCATGTTAATCAAGGTATATAAAACAGTAAGCTAAAAGAAAGTTGTAAAGGGGACCCACGTTTTCCGGTGACTTCGATAAAAGGACAGGAACTTTCTCCTTTTCAACATCCTTACTAATCTCACCAATTACAAAAAACCCCTTCTGGACATATCCTATACCTAACAGACATATGACAGAGGCGTGCATATGCCTCCACCATAGGAACTCAAAGATCTGGGAGCTTATTCACTTCTTTAGGTACCTTAGATTGCCAGCCAAATAGGGCACTTGTCCATAGCTTAATGAACAATCTATCCACAAATATACAGTTGAATAGCCAATTCTTAATACTTACAGGCGGATTTTCAACTAACTTCCGCTCCTTATCCCTCTCCCTCTGCTCTATGGTAAACCAATCCCCAAATTTGCATACTTTATAAACCTTCCTAAATAACTCCACCGAACATCCAATTTTCATTGCACACAAAAACAATTTAAATATTACAATCTTAGCAGCACCTACTGGATGCATTTGAGCAAATCCAATTTTGAAATAATTTAGCACTCTTATGTAGAAAGTATTATAGGGAAGTATAAGGTTTGAATGGATGAGCAGACTAGTGTATAAAGTAATCTTCCCTGAAGGAGGTTGGTTGGCACGTTAGTCGTAGACACTTTGGGATTGAGGGGCCTAAGACAGGGAAACCTATCTAATAAATCTGATAGTTTGGCATCATTAATGCCACTAATGCAATTCCTAACCCTCTTCTATAATGAGGTTTAACCTCCTCTTTCCCTTTCACTTGGGAAACAGGTTTTGCCTTTTTTACCATTATCACAGTACTGCTATAATCCAATCGTAAAAACTCGTATAAGTTGGATATGGGATTCAACTACAGGAAAAAAGAAAGTAATAGTAACTTACTCCAAAGGATGAAGCTTCTGATCTAAACCAACAAAGAAACCTTAAATGAACCTGTTTTCATCAAATAAAAAACATTTCACCGGCACGAACTGTCGGCTATATGCTGGCTAACAGCCGAGAGTCGTCGGCACAAATTGTCAGCTATATGCCGGCTACCGGCCAAAACTATAGTCGTCGGTACAAACTACCAGCTATATAACGGCTACGCGCATAGGCACCGTTGAACAGAACACGAACGGAGAGCCAACAAAAAAACAAAAAAAAACTTACCGATCGACGATAGGGAAAAAAATAGAGGAGTTAGGCTTCAAAACCTTATTTTTAAAACCTAAATGGGGGGCATGATAGTGTTAGTAGGTAATGTCTTATATTTATAGCCTATTAACCTCTTAAACACATGGCCCGACCCACAAGAAACCTCATATCTCAACCCCGTATCCTGACATTGGTGTCCGACACTCAGGCCTCTTGTCCTGACACTCTGCCCCGTGTCCCGGAACTCGTGGCCCGACATTTCACCCTGTGTCCCGGTACTGGTGACCCGACACTCTCCCCAGCACAAACCGCCCCGTAACCCGGAACCTGTGGCCCGACACTCGGCCCATGTGCGACACTTGTGACCCGACACTCGGTCCCGTGTCCGACACTTGTGGCCCGACACTCGGCCCCATATTCGACACTTGTGACCCGACACTCGGCCCCATGTCCGACACTTGTGGCCCGACCCTCATGCTCCGTGACCTGGCACTTGTGCCCCGACACTCAGGCCCCGTGGCCCGACACTTGTGTCCCGACCCTTACGCCTCGACACCCGTCACATGCAGCCCGAAACTCGACACATATGGCCCGACACCAGACACATGTGGTCCGGTACTTGCGCCCCGTAACTCGACACTCAGATCCCGTTGCTCGACACTTGTGTCCCGACACTTGGGCCTCCGTTGTTCGACCCTCGTATCCGAGTGTCCCACACTCGTGCTACCTTGGTATCAAACGCTAAGAGGTACGGAGCCCGACTGTCACTCCTAGGTTTCAACCGTCAAAGACTTTAATGCAATCATTTAAATGAGGGCGTAATGACTGAGAGGAGCATTTCTCCTGTCATAAATCCTAATAAGTTGGAATCCCATGAATGCCATTGATGAGCCATAAATGGTCTTTATGACTGCACGTTGTTTACACCTGAAAGTCTTGAGTATAAATACCTCACATTCTAGGTTTGCAGATCTTCTCCACTCACATATACACAGTATCTTCTTACCGAAATACCTACTTTCCGTAGTAATCATATTCCGACCATCTTTCCCGATCAATCCCTTGACCACCTTAGACTCGTTAAGAGTCCGTTAGGTTTGCATTGCTGAGCAGGAGGGCAAGAGAGTGATATCCCCAAACCAAGTTACTAAGCATGCTAATCTTTGCTCAAACAGTTACTAATTTTTATTTATTTTTCTAGATATTTTGGAAAAAGTCGACGAGATGGAAGGTGCAAAGAACTTAGATGATTGATAATGCAATGATGGACGAATGAATCAACTATTTACGTTTCTTTTTATTAATATTTCTATTTAGTTTCGTTTTAGTTTTTGAGATGATACTATTAGTTACTCTTATATCACGTAGCTTGTTTAAAGGTGCTAGTAATACAATTTTTATTGTTATGGTTATTGCTAGGTAATAATCAGTTTTAATTTTTCATTGGTTATAATAGTGATTGCAAATCCGTTAGTTTACAAAGATGTAAAGTTTTTTTTTTCTTTAAATAATAATGGTGTGCAAATCATATATTTACAATTTATTTCATTCTATTTAAAATAACAATATATGCAACATTTACTTGTATCGTACAAAGCAACATAGAATGGGGAATTAATTAGGGTTTGGACCGAGAACCGACCGGACTGGCATGGACGGAACCGAATACAAAACCGAGATTTTCGGTCCGGTTCCCGGGACGAAATATTTCCACCTCCCGCTCTGGTCCAATCCCGGTCTGGTCTGGTTCTGGACCGTTGAATGCACCTAAGTGTCACAGTCACTAGAATAATTTTTCTTTTAATACATTTGAGGATCCTCATAAAGTATGGCCATAATATATGGCAATCCAATTACTATTTTTCTTACCTATTTCAAAATGCAAGCTTAAAATGTTCATTTTCTTTTATCATTATCATTTTGTGATTCGTACGAATAAATGTCGTTAATATAATCACTAATAAGCAACCTAAGCAAATTGAAAAGTTGTTTCAGACAGAAGTTATCTAATTCCACATTCTCGTATGTATGTATCACGCCATTTCATAATATTTCTTATTATTAACTGAACTTATCTTTACAGGAACAAGTCTAATGTTATCTTATCGGGTGAAGACCATGATGACGGCGTCTATGGAAGTTCAATTTGGATTGGAAATTTAGGTTTTGAATTTTGGGAAGAGAATTTAGTGTTCCAATTTTTGGGATGATAAAAGAGAGAAATTGAGAATTTTTTAAGTTAAGAGGTGATAGGAGCAAAGTGATCGGGTAATGGAGGTGACTTAAAAGAATATTTGAATAGAGAAAAATAAAAGATTGAGATGAATAAATTAAAAAAATTAAAAGATCGGTAACTGAAAATAAATTAGATTAAAAATAATAGAGTAGGGTTAATTTGGAAAAGTTGAACCGAGAGAGATGTGGGTATGGCCCGCCAGTAGATGACGACCACCTAAAATCGCTGACTCTTTGCTTAATCAGGAGGCGTTGGTAAGCTGTTGTTTTCCTTGTCTCTTTGTTGCTTCATCCGAAATCAAACTAACACCACCAACCATAACCATAACCATAACCATAACCTAGGTCAACCAATCAATCAATCAATCAATCTAATAAAAATGCATAACAATCCACCATCACCACCACCACCACCACCGGCATCGTTGAATATGGATACAACAACGATCGATACTTCGATTTGGGATTGGAGTCAACTCCTCGATTTCAACATTGACGATCACTTACCTTTACCTAACGAACCACTCATTTCAGACCTCTATCCACCTCATCCCATTCCTCCACCTCATCATGTAGAATCACTTAATCCTAACATTTCTAATACTACTAATAATCATAATGATATGGATATGGATATGGATATGGATATGGATATGGATATGGATAAGGATAGGGCCAGGGTTAGGAAGCGCGATCCACGGACCGCCTGTTCCAATTTTCTAGCTGGACGGATTCCGTGTGCTTGTCCGGAGCTGGATGCGCAGCTGGCTGCTGAGGAAGAAGAAGCTGCTGCTCCTGGGAAGAAGAAAACTAGGACCGTAGCGAATTCCAGATGTCAGGTTCCTGGTTGTGAGGTTGATATTAGTCAGCTTAAAGGTTATCATAAAAGACATAGGGTTTGTCTTACTTGTGCTACTGCTTCTACCGTTGTGCTTGATGGTGTTAATAAGCGATATTGCCAGCAGTGTGGCAAGTAAGTGCTCTTATTTCAACGTCCGTCTTATAAAATGATAGATACAACATTTATATGTTTATTGGTTTTTTCATCATTTACGCATTATATGGATTTGTTTTGTCATTCGTGATATGAATAGCTCCTCTTCGTTGTTTGTTATAGCTAATTCCACATATTTCCTTTTAATCTTTAAAATAAGATGATAGATAATTCTCGTTTGGGAAACTTAATGGGGGACATTGACAGATGTGTAGAGCCCTGTGTGCCATATAACACTCACAATAACTGATTTCTAGTTAGAGTTTGTAAGTTACATAAGACTACATATAAAGGTGCAGAATCGGGGGCCCTTTGCGTCCTCAGACTCCAGCATGCATAGCAGTTGCATGAACTTTGGCCGACAAATTAGACTTCATAACTCAACAGACTTAGGCAACTAGTTATATGACAAGTATATGATTTATTTGACTGTCTTAAAAGTTAAACTAGTGACTTTCAGCGAAAAAAGTGGAAATGCTGCGGAAGTTCTATTTGCTATTGGTCAAGATGTAACCCTAAAAGTAGTTATGTCATGTTAGAAGAGCCAGTTTTACATTTGTTGATGCTACACTGGAATACAAGAAATAGATGACAATTAGAAAACTATTTCTCATGACCCTAAGAGTTGCAATAGAGATACTAGGAAGTGTTTCGGTCTGCTTTTTAGGTGATTATGTCATGTTGAATTAACAAAGTCAGATAATAAGCTGTAATAAAATTGGGCATACATATGATGTTTTCATATGCTTAGAAGAAATAAGATGTTTGTTTGACAAGTTCTTATTAATTTAAGGAACCTATAGATAAAATGATCACAAATGGAAGTTATCAGATTAAAACTTTTAAACACATATTTAAACACCCTCTATGTATTACTAGGTTCAGACATGATTTAATGATTATAGGCCGAGCAGGAAACTCAGCAAATGGATTTAACTGGTCAGATGCAAAAGAACCTAAGCAAACAGAAAAAAATCATCTAGATGTATATATATACAAAAAAAACTTATTTAACTTCAGTAAAATGACTCGACTTATAGCAATCTAAGGATTACCCCTCTGCGCATACTGTCAGCACAAAGAAAACCGATCCTCCTTCAGTTTCCAGAATCACATTGGACAGGTGACAAGTGATAACTCCCTTCACTCCTTGATAAACTGAAATCAGAAACAAGAATAAGAGAGATGTAGACAGGTTATGATACAAGATATTGGATCATTACAATTTTGCTGTCCAATATTTGTATAATATTGTTTGTTTCATTAGAACTAACATGGAAATGTAAACTCGAGAAATCTTTCTTTATGCTACTAGTCAGTCACAAAACATGGAGGGGATGGATTTATATTAACTAATTTGCATCTGTTCATATAATAAGAATATACACTGATAATCTTACCATATTTCATGTCCTGCCAGATTTTGATGAAGGCAAACGAAGTTGCAGGAGAAAATTGGAACGTCATAATAACCGGCGTCGAAGAAAACCCTCAGATTCGAAAACAGGACTTCAGTCAGCAGATTATGAAGATGGTTATGATGAAAAAGGTGACAATTACATCAACTCGTGTTTCTTTTTCTTTATGTTTCAAGATGATATTCCTGCTCTAGGGATAAAGAACCAATGAAATATCAGAATGTCAATCATAAAGATAAAGAATAATATTGCACTTTTTTATGATCAAGTGCTAGAGGAAGTTAACATCCATGTTATGGAGTATTTGGATTTGGGAATGGAGTATTAATCAGTTTTTTTGATGGTTGGATAATTTTTTTTTTGTTTCTGTCAATGAGTCACATAATTAGTTTTTGATATTCAATTTCATTATACTTGCAACAAACACACCTTTCTTCTGATGCAAAAATCATGGAACTCGTGTAACATGTAGCAATACAGAAGTTCTATTATATTTCATGGCCCATTCTTTCTTGTATGAATTTCTTATTGATATTTTTCGATCCTAAAGTAATATTATACTGTAGGTGCCAAATCTACTGGTAGCGAAGTAGCAGGAGATAAATTATTTTTAGTAGCAGAAGGGCATAATACCATACCGAATTCCGCTCATGCCCCAAATACTCAGAGTGATAGCATTCCATCTTTACCCGTATCTGGTGAAACTCAAAGTGATGATGAGAAAGAAAAAGGCACTAATTCTCCATCCTATTGTGATGATAGGAGTGCTTTTTCCTCTATGGTAGGTTCTTTACAGATTAGGATTTGCTGTTATACCTTTATTTTTTTGAATCTTTCCATTTTCATATTCCATGTATTTTTTTATACATTTTATTGTAGTGCCCTACTGGTCGGATCTCATTCAAGCTTTATGATTGGAATCCAGCAGAGTTCCCTCGCAGACTCCGCCATCAAGTACTATAATGATTACTATTTACTAGCATTCAAAGTAGTCAAAATGGGTGGGATAGGTAGCGAGTCCAAACGGGTTAATTTTGGTACATGATGGGTCTGGCTGGCAATACTTGAAACAGTTTTTGTCCAATATTTTAAAATCTTCTATAAGTACGTAGTTTGTCAAGTATAATTAAGAAAGTTACAATATTTAAAAACTAATGCTTTCTTTAATATAATGATTGAGGAGGTTTTATGCACTAAAATATACAATTTGACTGACTCATTTGAGATATTCTCTAAACCATTTTTTTGTTTGACTAGCTTAAATGGTTAGAGATAAAACAGAACCCAGATCATCCCAGTCATAAGTAAATGGGTCGAAATTACCACCTCTAATTTGAAGCAGAGTTTGTATACGTGTATTTAGTAGGTGAGTTAGGTGAGTGACATAAGTATATGGTCTTTCAGATTTTTCAATGGTTGGCCAGCATGCCTGTGGAGTTGGAAGGGTATATTCGTCCTGGATGCACAATCTTGACCATTTTCGTTGCAATGCTTTATGTGGGTGAAGGTGATGCCTTTTTCTTTGATTATAACTTTGATTTGTAAAAGAAATGCTTTTAAAATGCTATAAACATCAATACAAATTCAGAATGCATCTACGTTATCTAACTTAAGGTAAAATCTGTAACAGTTAAGTGAAGATCCGGTTGTATGTATACATGACCTCCTTGCATCCCCAGAAAACTTGCTTTCTGGCCGAGACACATTTTTTGTTAGTCTAAACAGTACGATCTTCAGTGTCATGAAAGGTTCGTTGATATCATTGTATTCTTTTACATCGTGAGTTTTTTTCCATTATTGATTCGTTGACCAGTTGTGTATTTTTTTAAACTTAAATTGCAAAATCAATAACTGTATAGGTTAGATTACTTTTATTATTTACATGAACATTCCATATACAGATGGTTTTGTGCAATCTGGAAAATGTTGTAACAAGAATGATAAAGAAAACTTGACACCAAAGTGTGATAATAGTTAGCTATCTTATAAATCGATTATATATGATTGCAATCTGTTTTTTTTGAACTAAAGTATTGTGGGATACAGGTGGAAGATCCGTGTTAAAAATTAAAGTTGGGGAAAATTCCCCAAAGCTTCACTATGTTCAGCCTACCTGCTTTGAAGCAGGCAAACCCATAGAGTTTTTGGCATGCGGAAGTAATTTGCTTCAGCCCAGACTTAGGTATATTTATTTAAAATTCTTTTGACCGAAATGTGAAGTCTGAATGACTCGTAACGTTTAGAAAATTGATTACCACAACCGTCACATACTTAAGTGCTTATCTGATATTGAGTTACATCTTTTTATCTAAATGTGATCCTTTTTGTCTGGAAACTATGACACCGAAATCACTGAATCCAGAATTATCAATCTTATCATTTTCTAATAAATATTATTATTTCAAATGGAATGATGATTTTTGTATCTGTGCTGTAAGTGCAGGTTTTTAGTATCATTCGCTGGTAAATATATGACGAACGATGTGCGTGTTCATTGAGCAACCAAAGTGAGGCCTCTACAGCAAAGTCCGATCATCAGTTTCTGAATATATGTGTCCCTCGTACGGAATTGGATGTTTTTGGGCCTGGCTTTATCGAGGTTTGTTTCATATTATTGTTTATCTATTTGAAGACGTTTTTATGGAATTGCTTGAGAAATTCTGCCCATGGGCTACATAATTTGTCGTTTAGGTGGCTCAAAAACGGTTTACCCATTTTTTATAACTATGCATTAAATATTTAATAAGTTAAAATTTTTGATTTAAGAGATTTAGGAGGTGGAATAACTAAAAGGGATCATGGTGGCGGTCAACCTGTTTGACCCGTTCCTGTTTTATCTAAGTTGTTAATTTGACCTGGTTAAATCGTTTACAAGGTTGTAAAACTCGTTAATCGGTACTCGACCGGTCGGGGACCTTGGAACGAGTAATCGGCCTAGGTGGAGAGTTTTTGGGAAGTACTCGGATTGAAATTTTATATGTAAATTTTGAAAGTATGACATGTTCATAGGACCATTCCTATAGAATATAGGACCCTAAAAGTATGTTTAAGAAACATTGACTCAATTGTTTAAATACTTCAAACCAATGTTAACATCGAGTTTTGACCAAGTTGGCCGATTTTGGTCTGAGTTGACCGATTTTGGTCCGAGTTGACCAAGTTTTGACCAATTGTGAACCATGTAACAATTACTCGGATCTAACTCAAGTCGCCTCGGTGACTGAACTTGTACCGAGTCCTTGGCCTTGGAATCTGATTTTTTCGACACTGCTTGTTTAAGATTAACAATAACCCAAATCAATCCAGTCATAAGTATATGGATCAAAATTGACAGATCTGCAACAATTTAATGGATCTTGTGGGTCACCAGCCCACTACATTGGTATTATTAAGGATTTATTCTGTTGTAATTACCAAAGATGCAATTTTAAGTTGAAATTTGGCAAGGATATGTTGCAACTTATTTGGATAAAGGGGAAAAATTGTAAACCTTATTTGTCTCTTTTGCATAATAGACCATTAAGGAGATCTACTTGTGGAGGCTTATAATTTATTTGAAATAATTGCCCCGATTAGGGACTTCATTTCAAATAAATTATAAGCCTCCACAAGTAGATCTCCTTAATGGTCTATTATGCAAAAGAGACAAATATTCAGCATCGGAAAGGTTTACAATTTTTCCCCTTTATCCAAATAAGTTGCAACATATCCTTGCCAAATTTCAACTTAAAATTGCATCTTTGGTAATTACAACAGAATAAATCCTTAATAATACCAATGTAGTGGGCTGGTGACCCACAAGATCCATTAAATTGTTGCAGATCTGTCAATTTTGATCCATATACTTATGACTGGATTGATTTGGGTTATTGTTAATCTTAAACAAGCAGTGTCGAAAAAATCAGATTCCAAGGCCAAGGACTCGGTACAAGTTCAGTCACCGAGGCGACTTGAGTTAGATCCGAGTAATTGTTACATGGTTCACAATTGGTACTTGGTCAACTCGGACCAAAATCGGTCAACTCAGACCAAAATCGGCCAACTTGGTCAAAACTCGATGTTAACATTGGTTTGAAGTATTTAAACAATTGAGTCAATGTTTCTTAAACATACTTTTAGGGTCCTATATTCTATAGGAATGGTCCTATGAACATGTCATACATATAATTTCAAAATTTACATATAAAATTTCAATCCGAGTACTTCCCAAAAACTCTCCACCTAGGCCGATTACTCGTTCCAAGGTCCCCGACCGGTCGAGTACCGATTAACGAGTTTTACAACCTTGTAAACGATTTAACCAGGTCAAATTAACAACTTAGATAAAACAGGAACGGGTCAACAGGTTGACCGCCACCATGATCCCTTTTAGTTATTCCACCTCCTAAATCTCTTAAATCAAAAATTTTAACTTATTAAATATTTAATGCATAGTTATAAAAAATGGGTAAACCGTTTTTGAGCCACCTCAACGACAAATTATGTAGCCCATTTCTCAAGCAATTCCATAAAAACGTCTTCAAATAGATAAACAATAATATGAAACAAACCTCGATAAAGCCAGGCCCAAAAACATCCAATTCCGTACGAGGGACACATATATTCAGAAACTGATGATCGGACTTTGCTGTAGAGGCCTCACTTTGGTTGCTCAATGGTGAAACACGCACATCGTTCGTCATATATTTACCAGCGAATGATACTAAAAACCTGCACTTACAGCACAGATACAAAAATCATCATTCCATTTGAAATAATAATATTTATTAGAAAATGATAAGATTGATAATTCTGGATTCAGTGATTTCGGTGTCATAGTTTCCAGACAAAAAGGATCACATTTAGATAAAAAGATGTAACTCAATATCAGATAAGCACTTAAGTATGTGACGGTTGTGGTAATCAATTTTCTAAACGTTACGAGTCATTCAGACTTCACATTTCGGTCAAAAGAATTTTAAATAAATATACCTAAGTCTGGGCTGAAGCAAATTCCGCATGCCAAAAACTCTATGGGTTTGCCTGCTTCAAAGCAGGTAGGCTGAACATAGTGAAGCTTTGGGGAATTTTCCCCAACTTTAATTTTTAACACGGATCTTCCACCTGTATCCCACAATACTTTAGTTCAAAAAAAACAGATTGCAATCATATATAATCCTCGATTGATTTATAAGATAGCTAACTATTATCACACTTTGGTGTCAAGTTTTCTTTATCATTCTTGTTACAACATTTTCCAGATTGCACAAAACCATCTGTATATGGAATGTTCATGTAAATAATAAAAGTAATCTAACCTATACAGTTATTGATTTTGCAATTTAAGTTTAAAAAAATACACAACTGGTCAACGAATCAATAATGGAAAAAAACTCACGATGTAAAAGAATACAATGATATCAACGAACCTTTCATGACACTGAAGATCGTACTGTTTAGACTAACAAAAAATGTGTCTCGGCCAGAAAGCAAGTTTTCTGGGGATGCAAGGAGGTCATGTATACATACACCGGATCTTCACTTAACTGTTACAGATTTTACCTTAAGTTAGATAACGTAGATGCATTCTGAATTTGTATTGATGTTTATAGCATTTTAAAAGCATTTCTTTTACAAATCAAAGTTATAATCAAAGAAAAAGGCATCACCTTCACCCACATAAACCTTGGCATTGCAACGAAAATGGTCAAGATTGTGCATCCAGGACGAATATACCCTTCCAACTCCACAGGCATGCTGGCCAACCATTGAAAAATCTGAAAGACCATATACTTATGTCACTCACCTAACTCACCTACTAAATACACGTATACAAACTCTGCTTCAAATTAGAGGTGGTAATTTCGACCCATTTACTTATGACTGGGATGATCTGGGTTCTGTTTTATCTCTAACCATTTAAGCTAGTCAAACAAAAAAATGGTTTAGAGAATATCTCAAATGAGTCAGTCAAATTGTATATTTTAGTGCATAAAACCTCCTCAATCATTATAGAAAGCATTAGTTTTTAAATATTGTAACTTCTTAATTATACTTGACAAACTACGTACTTATAGAAGATTTTAAAATATTGGACAAAAAACTGTTTCAAGTATTGCCAGCCAGACCCGTCATGTACCAAAATTAACCCGTTTGGACTCGCTACCTATCCCACCCATTTTGACATCTCTACTTTGAATGCTAGTAAATAGTAATCATTATAGTACTTGATGGCGGAGTCTGCGAGGGAACTCTGCTGGATTCCAATCATAAAGCTTGAATGAGATCCGACCAGTAGGGCACTACAATAAAATGTATAAAAAAATACATGGAATATGAAAATGGAAAGATTCAAAAAAATAAAGGTATAACAGCAAATCCTAATCTGTAAAGAACCTACCATAGAGGAAAAA
>CAJVGC010000001.1:44139165-44179019 GCA_910822075.1 Senecio squalidus
TGAAGCTGATTATGGGCTGCAGGGAGTTGTTGTGCCCATTGCTTGGATGCAACACCAATTGGCTGATCTTGAATTCAGATTCACAACACTCCAATCATGTGTGACAACAAGATGCCATTCAAATAACTAGAATCCATTTTTCCACTCCAGGACCAACACATTGAAATCATACATCACTTCATTCGAAACGGTGTGGAGAAAGGAAAGGTCAGACTGGAGTTTGTGACCACAAATGATCAATTGGCAGACATATTCACTAACGCCTCTGAGTGAGGACAGGTTTTCTATCTCTTAGGAGAACTAGGAATGCTAAACCCTTAATCTGTCAAAAACTTGAATCTCAGGCTGACCTGTCAGTCAGCCTGTGAATTTTCAGTCTGACTCACTAGTCAGCTTCAGCTATTTCAGTCTGATCCAGTGCTCAAAATGAATGTATTTTTAGAACATATTTTTTTTTTCTCTCTAAATTTTTTTTTATATATCTTTTGCATATCTTCTATTTTTTTAACGAGTCAATTGACAGTCACGGTCAAATAGTGAAAAATCTGATACAAAATCGAGTCTAACAATGTAAATTTCCTAAACTTAGTTACATGTTTTCCGCTCTTTTAGTTAAAACTAACTGAATTTCAAATCTTAAACCTAATTTTGTTTTCTCCTTACTAATCTTCTGCTTGATTGTATCTTTGGATTGGCGAATGCTAATATGATTCTTTCCGTTACTCCAAGAATGATTCTTGGTGCAGATTTTCAACACAGGGTTTCAATCTCAAGGGACAATAACCGAGGTGGCGACTGCTGAACTTCCCGCCAATCGTCGAAACAGGGATTTGAGCAACTGATTCAATATATGAAGGCACACCCTCTTTACGGCGCTTTCTTTTGCGCAAACACCATGTGTCCTCCAGTACTATGTGATGGTGGTACACTTGCACCGCCAAGCTGACAGGACTGCCCTTACTGGCACATACAATGATGGGCGCGAAACAATCACGATTAATTCGTATTGCTTTACTACTCCCAACCCTCGCTGAGGCTGGAGAAGGTGGGTTTCAGCCCAGACGGAGCAAACAGCAAGCTAGAGATGAAGCTTTTCCCCTTATCGGTCAGCCTGAAACTCAAGGGGTTATTATATACAATCTTTTTACTAGAAAATGGAAATTCTTGTTTTCCATGATCACTAGATGCGTGGGGGGTAAATCGGGTAGCCTGGATGAGATGAATGAATTTGAAACTCATATGTTTCATGCTATGGTAACGGGTAGACGAATCTCCTTCTCACAACTTTATTTTGATGAGATTCTCTCCCTAGCCCTAAAAACAAAAAGACCGAATGATGTCCCATTCATTCGTGTTCTGTCACTCTGCTTTGAGGAAGCTCTGGGGAAGGAAACTTATGATCAGCTTGAACAAACCTTTTATACATGTGAACTTCCCAGGCTGACTCACAAAATGTTTACTTATATAAATATCACTGCCGATGAAACTGAGCTCACACCTGTTATGCTTGAATGGATCGCCAATCCTTTCATCGATCAGGAACTGACTGAGTCTGACTCTTCAGACTCAGAGGTCCATGCTGAACGAATTGACAGAGGGCCTGAGGGACATATCCCTGCTGCAGATGCTGAGGTGGAACTGGGTGGGGCTGGGCACGATGAAGCTCCCCAAGGTATGGATAACACTCTTTCTTTACCTCAGTCTAAGAGTATCCCATCTCAGTCTGAGCAGTCCACTCCACATCTTGATGTACTGGCTACACAAGCGACCCAACTGATGAACTCACCAAGTTCATTTGATAAAGCTCTCACATCAAGCCCCACAGCAAATCAAGCACCAATGGACTCACTATTCCATGAGGCTGAGAGTTCTACACTCCCCTCCAGTGCTGCAGTTCAGACCAGTCTCTCTCTGCTAGAGCATGAGTTGGATCTGACTGCTTTGACTACCCAAAGCCCCATTAAGGTAGTAAACTTGGAGACACATGTTGCTGCTACCACACAGACACATGTGACTAGCATTGAAGAAGATGTCCCCCTCCTGGACATCCCTGTACTCAGTATGGGACCACCCCCTTTAGTCTCACAGCCAATTCCAACGGCTATTTTCACCAGCTCTGTGCTGGTTCACGATAAGGTACCACCCTCAAATCTCTTACACTCTCTTTCACTAGTCGCCAATGCCTTACTCCCCAAACTGAGTGAGGTACAGACTTCATTTTCTATGGCTTATGATCATTCTCCTAAATCACAGGGAGGGAGTGAAGTTGTGCCACCTGTTACAACATCACCTGCTACTACTTCAACCCAGTCTGAGGTTGCCTTGACTGTCCCCATGCTATTACAAGCCCTTATGGACGTTTCAGCTCAGTTTGATGACAGACCGAAGGCAATGCAGACTGAGGTTCATGCTTTGAGAACACAAAATGCAGAGGAGCTGAAGGATCTGAAGGAGATGGTTTTGAAACTGACCTCTCAAGTCAGTATGATGAGAAAAGGCAAGGCTGTTGCAGAGGATTCTCCGATTCAGGGGGAGAAAATAGCTGATGCAACTAATGAATCTGAGATCCCCAAGCAGAAATTGAAAAGGAAAAGAGAAGAGGGGGAGAAAAGGTATTATAAAACCACCAGGTACAATACTAAAACTAGTCAGTCGGAGGTATTCTATGAAACTGACTGGAGTGAGATGTCATGTGATGAGCCTGAGAAGGAGGATATCAAAGGGAAAGGCAAAGTGGGGTATACTAGTGATCAAGATCAGATTGAAGAAGAAGAACATATGGGAGTCCAGACTGATCTTGAATCTGAAGTGAAAAGGAAACAAGCTGAAACTGAGCGACTTGCCAAACTTCAAAGGTATGCTCACAACGCGGGAATGACTGTGGAGAAATACAAAGATTATGTGCAGGGGTTATACAAGGAGAAGTTTGAGGTGAATCCGTATGATCAGTCTGCAAAAGCAGCTGAAGACTTTGAAGCTGAAATACAAGCTGAGGAAGATCTGGCCATTGAAGAAGAACAGATGAGAAAACAAATGGCCAGACAAGTACACAGAGAAGAAGCCAGGGTAGACTACTTAGAAAGAAAGTTTATCCTAAGGAAGCATGAGAAAAGAATTCAACACTTAGAGTGCACAAACCCTGGTAGATCTGACCTGCTACTCACTTGCTACCACAAAGGAGGATCCTACAAGATTGGATTAAACTTACTGCACACTCTGGGTTTTGAAGAATGGAAAGACATAGCCAGACTGAGCATAGAAATAACAAATATTAAACACAGTTTGGCTGTAAAAAGAAAGGTTGTCTACAATGTCAATGCAGCTCACATGCTGAAACTGATAACTGATGAAGAGTTCAGAGCATTCTGTACTATGCACAAAGTAAGAGCTGGAGCTAAATCATTGGGTCTTGAAACCAGCAACATGCATCTTGTTCCCCGAGGAGTTGTGTTTCAAGACAGAACATATGTAGAGACTGAGAAGCATACAGGCTTGTGTTATACAGACTGTGGGGGAGAGGAAAGTTTCCAAGCTAAAGACAGACTTAACATGGCTTCTATTCACCACTGTATAGCTCTGCTAAGTGAATGTGAGTCTACTCAATGTCTCCCATTCAGAATGAAACTGATAAGCTGGCTGTTCAATAATCTTAGAAGGATTGAAGAGATTGGAACTTTGAATGACAAAGTGGAGCTGATCAAGAAAGAATATCAACTGCATTTCCACAAGTCTAACGATGAAATGAAGAGATTGCTTGACTGGAAGACTGAGAGGTTGAAGTGGTTGAATGAAGTGAAACAGCCTATGCCATTTGAGACTTCTCTGAAGAAAAAGAAGAGAACTCTGAAGAAGAAGAAGTGATTTGAATGATGAATACTTTTGTTCACAAACAATGTTTTTAAACTTTTTATGTTTGTGTTTGTTTTTGTGCATCATTTGTAAAAGACTTTGATTGAAACAGATAGGGGGAGATTGTTGGGAAAAACAATGATTTAACCCAAAGTAATAAATCTGTTAATTAAAGTCTTAGTCTGAGTGACATGAGTCTGAGTGACTCACTCTGAGTGACTTGAGTCTGAGTGACTGAGTCTGACTACTCAGACTCATTAAGAAACGTAAGGCGTGATTTTAGGCAGTCTAGTTAGATAAAATCTTCTATCCTTTTAGAAGATTTCCTAAGATTTATCCTTATCAAGCTCACTATTATTGTGTATAAATAGTGAGCTTGAACGTTGTAAACGTTGTACCTTTTGAACGAAATATAACTGTGTGTTATTTTTCACTGTTTCATTATTATAATTCCGCTATAATAATACTTGAAACTGAGTAATCAATCGATAAATAATAATTAACATCTAAATACTTATTTGTGATTGATTTGCCATTGTTTGAGATCTTATTAAGACCTAACAGTTTACATCCTGCATAATCTGCATCTGTGTAGCCAATTAGTTCAAAACCAGAATCTTTAGGGTACCACAGACCAAGATTTGGTGTACCCTTAATATATCGAAAAATTCTTTTGACAACTTTAAGATGGGATTCCTTGGGGTCAACCTGATAACGTGCACATAGACATGTAGAAAACATGATATCAGGTCTGCTGGCAGTTAAATAGAGTAAAGAACCAATCATTCCTCTATAAGTAGCTTGACAAACTGACTTGCCAGAGGAATCTTTATGCAATTTATCAGATATGCTCATTGGTGTTTTCATTTCAGAACTTGTCTCAAAACCAAATTTCTTTACTAAATCATGAACATATTTGCTTTGGTTTATGAAAATGCCATCTTTCTTTTGTTCTACTTGTAGACCAAGGAAAAATGTAAGTTCTCCCATCATGCTCATTCGATATTCACTACACATGAGTTTTGAAAACCAAGTACACAACTTTTCATTTGTGGAACCAAATATGATGTCATCAACATATATTTGAACCAAAATCACATGACCATTTTCCTTTTTGATGAATAATGTTTTATCAATGGAACCTTTTTTAAAATCATTTTTAAGAAGAAAGTCAGACAAAGTATCATACCAAGCTCTAGGAGCTTGTTTGAGACCGTATAAAGCTTTGTTTAATTTAAAAACATGATCAGGAAAGTTAGGATCAACAAAACCTGGAGGGTGCTTGACATAGACTTCCTCCTGCAAGTCTCCATTCAGAAATGCACTCTTCACATCCATTTGATACACCAAGAAATCTTTAAATGTTGCATATGCTAAGAAGAGAAGAATTGCTTCTATTCTGGCCACTGGAGCAAATGTTTCATCGTAATCAATGCCCTCTTCTTGTTTGTAGCCTTGAGCAACTAGTCGAGCTTTATTTCTGATCACCACCCCATCTTTGTCATATTTATTTCGAAAGATCCATCTAAGTCCAATGATAGTCTTGTACAGGGGACGTGGGACCTTTGTCCATACATTGTTTCTTATGAATTCTCCAAGCTCCTCTTGCATACCATCAACCCAATCTTCATCTAATAAGGCTTCCTCAACCTTCTTTGGTTCCATCAGACTCAAGAAATTTGTGTAGAAACAAAAATTTGTTGTGGCATTCTTTCGTCTTGTTGTGACACCTCCAGTTAATGAACCAATAACTGACGAGATAGGATGCCCTCTGACATTCTTGATGTTGCCTGAAACATTCTCAGTGACTTCTTCTGCTTGAGTCTGAGTATTGTCAGTCTGAGTAGATTGGAGCTGAGGTTGGTCAGACTGAGGGGTGTCAGGCTGAGTGTCGCCAGTGTCATTTGACTCTGTATTTTCTATTTCTGGAACACTCTGGAAAGATGATTCATCGGGTTCACTCTCATATCCTTGGTTTAGATGAGTGTTTTCAGCAATCTGATCTTCAGCCTGAGAGTCAGCTTCAAATGAAGTTACAAGTAATTCATCACAAAGTTGATTGATTGTAGCTATGTCAGTCTGTGATGATGATTCATCTTTTTCAGACTGAGTGGTGTCATCAAAAGTGACATTAATGCTTTCCTCTACCACTTTCCTTCTTTCATTGTAGACTTTGAATGCTTTGGCTATGCTTGAGTATCCAACGAACAGTCCTTCATCAGCTTTAGGAAACATCTTGCATAACAAGTCCCTTTGATTTAGGATATAGCATATACTTCCAAAGATATGGAAATAATGAATAGAAGGGACCTTGTTATGATACAATTCATAAGCTGTCTTTCCATGTCTCTTTACGATGATGGACCTATTTTGAGTGAAGCAAGCAGTGTTCACAGCTTCAGCCCAGAATTTGATCTTCATGTTTCCATAGCACAACATTGTTCTAGCAGCCTCAATTAAAGTTCTGTTTCTTCTCTCTGCAACTCCATTCTGTTGAGGGGTTCAGACTGAGGCAAAGTTTTGAACTATGCATAATTGATCACATAAGTCTATTAAAACTGAATTTTTGAACTCAGTTCCATGATCACTTCTCATTTGACGAACAAGAGTGTTTTTCTGGCGCTGTTCTCTTTTGATCAGACTGATTATCTCTTCAGCTGCATCACTTTTAGCCCTTAAGAAGATAACCCAAGTAAATCGAGTAAATTCATCAACAATTACAAGGGTGTATTTCTTTCCTCCTTTACTCTCAATTCCAATTGGACCAAATAAATCCATATGTTGCATAAATAACGGTTCATCAATTGAGTGCAACATCTTGGTTGGAAATTGAGTCTTTGTTTGCTTTCCAAGCACACAGGCTGAGCAAACTTTGTCTTTGGTGTAGGTGAATTCAGGGAGACCTCTAACCAATTTACTCTTTGACAAAGCATTTATATTTTTGAAGTTTAGATGGGATAACCTTCTATGCCACAGCCAATTGAGTTCTTCTTTGGTTTCTGTGAACAAACATGTCTCAGCTTCATCATTTGTTGTACTCAGATCCAGACAGAATACATCTCTTTCCCTCTTGGCGAGAAGTAATGGTTTTCCTTTGTCACTGTAGATTATTCCAGCTTGTTTCCTGAATCTGACTTCATGATCCGCATCAGTTATTTGACTCACACTGAGTAAGTTATGTTGTAATCCTTCCACATATGCTACTCTCTTGAAAGTGACAGCTCCAGCATGAATCTTTCCATATCCACGTGTCATTGATACCCCATTGTCACCATATCTCACTTGAGGCCCATCTTCTTCTTTATAGTCTTGTAGAAAAGACTTCATTCCAGTCATGTGTCTTGACGATCCACTATCTAGATACCATTTTGTAGAGTCCTGCACATGAAATAGAAGATGTTAGTTCCTTTTGGGTACCCACTTTAGAGTGGATCCATGAACTGGAGCAGTTTTAAGTTCAGGTTCAATCTTGCAGTCAGTTTTGGGACTTGTATAGTTCCATTTATTATTTCCTTCATGCAGTTAACAGAATAGTGACCTATGACACCACAGTATTTACATGGGGTATCTTTGAGACTGACTCGAGATGGAACTGACTTAGTTTTAATGGGTTGCACAGATGTTGTCTTTAATGGAGAAATGTTTCTTTGCTTTTGAGGAGAAACCGAATTTGATGAGACTGACCTGGACTTTGATGAAACTGACTTATGTGAAGCTGACCAATGTTTTGGTGAGACTGACTTTTGAAAAATATTTTTCTGTGGTCTAGACTGAGTCAGTTGTTTACAGAACACAGCTTCATGCCCTTTTTCACCACAATTGTAGCAAATTCTCTTAGGAGGAGTTTTGGGCCTGACTTGATTGGGTGATTTGTTCCTGACTAGAGTTTTTACTATGTTAGTCAGTTCCAACAATTGATTTCCCAGTTTATCAATAGTTTTTGTTTCATGACTTTTGTTCAGATTCTTGGGACTGACTGGGTGCTAAATCTTAGATTTACTCACAGCCTTGGGCAATCTATTAGTTAGATGCACATAAGCTTTTTCAGCATGCACATTTTGTTCAGTTTCAGACAAATTAACACATTCAAACTGAGAAGAAGATGAAGAATCACTTTTATTAGAAACTTTGGAAGTTACAGGTTTTACAAAAGCATTTGACATTATTATTTTTTCTCCTTTCAAGTAAGTGAAAGTATTTGGAAGAATTTCTGGTTTGAAAATAATTTTTTCTCTTTCAGCTTTTTCAGCTTCTTCTTCTTCTTCAGTCATATACTTCTTCAAACTGAATCCCTCCCCCAACACTGCTTGAATTTGTTTGGGTACTTGTCTGCTCAAACAATCTTCATTTTTTAAGGATGATATACACCATGATTTACAAATTCTTTTATAATGTTCAGTCTCTTCTTTAAGTTTATGGTTTTCTTTTGCAAGATCACTATAAGCTTCAGTATGAGCATTTAAAAGTACTTTATAGCTTTCTAGTTCAACTATTTTATCATCTTTAATTTTCAAATTATTTTCAAGATCTTTGAATTTTTGTTTGAATTCAGCTTGTTCTTCTAAAGTGGTGGTGAAGTCAACAAAAATATACTCAAACATTTGAAGTTTTTGTTTATTTGTGTAAGAGTTGAAATTGTGTACCTTATAAAGCTTTAACTTGTTCCGGTCTGAGTTACAACTCAGTCTCTCAGCTTCCTTCAGATCCTTCTCAAACTGAGATGCAGATTTCTCAGCTTCAGTCACCTCTTCTGTAAATGCCATTAAACATTTATCCACCACCACTTCTTCATCTTCATCAGATGATAGTTCCTCATCTAGCCATTTTTCAGCAAAGAATGCCTTTTGCTCAGTTTGAGGCTTCTGTGTGTTTGAACTATTGCATTTCTTGTATTTAAGATACTTCTGTCGATATCTTTGGGCCCTCTCAGCAACTTCGTCCATGTGTTCAGTCTGAGCATTCTTTACTTTACAGTCAGCAGCCATGTGACCATATTCATTGCATTTAAAGCATTTCACCTTTTTCAGATCAAAAGGTTTCTTTCCTTTGTAGCATGTCTTCTGTTCAAGCTTCATAGTTAGTAGAGCAAGCTGACTTTTCAATTTCTTGACCTCAGTTTCATCATCTAATTCTGAGTCTGAGTGGGACTCATATTCAGATGAGTCAGCTTTAGAATAAATTTCTTTATTCCTTCTACTTGTTGCAACTAATGAAGCTTCAGGATCCCTTGCAGTTCGTCTATTGTTAATCTTTTTCCTTTCTTGAGTTTAACAATAAACCAAAGAGTCCTGGCAGCTTGTAGGTGGACAGTTTCTCGCTAACTACAAGAGATGTAATAACAGATTCAAATTTGTTAGGTAAGATGTCAACAAATTTCTTACAGATTTCATCATCTTCCTTTGTCACTCCTAGAGCTGACATATCATTCAGCATAATTTGAAATCTTGTGTGAACGTCAGCCAAAGTCTCCTTTTCTTTCATATATAAATTTTCATAATTTCTAATGAGACTGTTTAATCGTTGCTCTTTCACCACTGGAACACCTTCATAAGACACAATTAACGTGTCCCATAGTTCTTTTGCAGTTTTGCATCCAGCTATTTTTGAAAATATTTGTTCAGACACTGCATTTCCTAAAATGCTTCTGGCTTTAGGATCAAGATTGTACAACAGCTTGTCTTGATCTGTCCATTGTGATTTGGTGGTTTGAACCCATCTAGCACGTTGGACAACTTTATCAACTTCCTTGACTTCATCAATGTGCTTTCCAGGGATTATGGGTCCTTCAGTTATTATCCTTATCATTTCCTCATGAATTCCTGAGAGATGCCACTCAGCTTTAAGCTTCCAATGGGCAAAATTATGACCATTGAAAACAGGAATTCCTTTTCCAGCCATTGCAGGTGAGTTTGAAGATGATGACATTGTTTTGAGATTTTAAGTATTGATCGTTTAAGATTTATAAATTTATTAAAATTTAAATCTTATTTGCTCTGATACCAGTTGTTAGGTCTCAATAAGATCTCAAACAATGGCTAATCAATCACAAATAAGTATTTAGACGTTAATTATTATTAATCGATTGATTACTCAGTTTCAAGTATTATTATAGCGGAAATATAATAATGAAACAGTGAAAATAACACACAGTTATATTTCTTAGAAAGGTGCAACGATTACAACGTTCAAGCTCATTATTTATACACAATAATAGTGAGCTTGATAAGTATGAATCTTAGAAAATCTTCTAAAGGGATAAAAGATTTTATCTAACTAACATACCTAAAATAAAGCACTACGTTTCTTTATGAAGCTGAGTAGTCAGCTCCATAATGCCTTAGCTTATTTTAGTCACTCAGACTCAGAGTTACTTAGACTCAGAGCACTCAGACTAAGACTTTAATAAACAGATTTATTAACTTGGGTTAAATCGTTGATTTTCCCAACAGTAATAGTAACTTACTCCAAAGGATGAAGCTTCTGATCTAAACCAACAAAGAAACCTTGAATGAACCTGTTTGCAAGAAGAAGTTTTCATCAAATAAAAGAAATTTCACCGACAAGAACTGCCGGCTATATGTCGGCTAACAGCCGAGAGTCGCAGGCACAAATTGTCGGCTACCGACCAAAAGTTAAAGTCGTCGGTACAAACTGCCAGCTATATAACAGCTACGCGCCTAGGCACCGTCGAACAGAACACGAACGGAGAGCCGACTGAATGCCGACAAACAAAACAAAAAAAAAACTTACCGATCAACGATAGGGGAAAAAAGCAGAGGAATTAGGCTTCAAAACCTTATTTTTAAAACCTAATTGGGGGAATGATAGTGTTAGTAGGTAATGGTTTATATTTATAGCCTATTAACCTCTTAAACACATGGCCCGCCCCACAAGAAACCTCAACTCTTAACCCCGTATCCTGACATTGGTGTCCGACACTCAGGCCTCGTATCCTGACACTCCGCCCCGTGTCCTGGAACTCGTGGCCCAACATTTCACCTCGTATCCCGACACTGGTAACTTGAAACTCGCCAGTGTCCCGACATTTTGCCCAGTGTCCCGACACTGGTGACTCGACACTCGCCCCAACACAAACCGCCCCGTGACCCGGCACTTTTGGCCCGACACTCGGCCCCGTGTACGAAACTTGTGACCCGACACTCGGTCCCGTGTCCGACACTTGTGGCCTGACACTCGACCCCGTGTCCAGCACTTGTGGCCCGACACTCGACCCTGTGTCCGATACTTGTGACCCGGCACTCCACCCCATGTCCGACACTTGTGGCCGGACACTCGGGCTCCGTGACCCGACACTTTTTCCCCGAAACTCAGGCCCCGTGGCCCCGCACTTACGCCTTGACACCCGGCACATGTAGACCGGCACTCGTGCCCCTTGACCCGACACTTGTCCCCCAGCACTCGGTACATATGGCCCGGCACCCGGAACATGTGGTCCGATACTTACGCCCCGCTGCTCGACACTTGTGTCCCGACATTTGGGCCTCGGTTGTTCGACCCTCGTATCCCAATGTCCCACACTCGTGCTACCCTAGTACCAGAAGCTCAGAGGTACGAAGCCCGACTGTCACTCCTAGATTTCATTCGTCAAAGGCTTTAATGCAGTCATTTAAATGAGGGCGTAACGATTGAGATGAGCGTTCTCCTGTCATAAATTCTCATAAGTTGGAATCCCATGAATGCCGTTGATGAGCCATAAATGGTCTTTATGGCTGCACGTTGCTTACCCTGAGAGTATTGAGTATAAATACCTCACACTCTAGGTTTGCAGGGGATCTTCTCCACTCATATACACATAGTATCTTCTCACCGGAATACCTACTTGCCGTAGTAATCATATTCCGACCATCTTCCCGATAGACTCGTTAAGAGTCCGTTAGGTTTGTACTGCTGAGTAGGAGGCCGAGAGAGTGATATCCCCAAACCAAGTTACTAAGCATGCTAATTTTTTCTCAAACAGTTACTAATTTTTATTTATTTTTCTAGATATTTTGGAAAAAGTCGACGAGATGGGAGGTGCGGAGAACTTAGATGATTGAGAATGCAATGATGGACGAATTAGTCAACTATTTACGTTTCTTGTTATTAATATTTCTATCTAGTTTCGTTTTAGTTTTTGAGATGATACTATTAGTTACTCTTATATCACGTAGCTTGTTTAATGGTGCTAGTGATACAAATATTATTGTTATGGTTATTGCTAAGTAATAATCAGTTTAATTTTCTAGTGGTTATAATAATGATTGCAAATCCGATAGTTTACGAAGATGTGAAGTTTTTTTTCTTTTAATAATAATTGCGTGCAAATCATATATTTACAAATTTATTTCATTCTATTTAAAATAAAAATATATGCAATATATGCAACATTTACTTGTATCGTACAAAGCAACATAGAATGAGGAATTAATTAGGGTTTGGACAGAGAACCGACCGGTCCGACATGGACCAAACCGAATACAGAACCGAGATTTCTGGTCCGGTTCTTGGTCCGAAATATTTCCACCTCCCCGTCTGGTCCAATCCCGGTTTGGTCTGGCTCTGGACCATAATGACGAAGCCATCGAAGTTCATTTTGGGTTGGAAATTTAGGTTTTCAATTTCGGGGTGTTCCAATTTTAGGGGAGACAAGAGAGAGAAATTAACGATTTTTTTAGTAAACGGGTGATAAGAGAGAAATGTCAAAGCGATCGGGTAACGAGAAGTGATTTAAAAAAATATCTGAATAGAGAAAATTAAAAAGTTGAGATGAATAAAATGTTAATTAAAAGATTGGTAACTCAAATAGATTAAAAATAATAGAGTAGGGTTTAATTGGAAAAGTTGAACCAAGAGAGATATGCAGTAGATGGGTATGGCCCGCCAGTAGACGACGACCACCAAAAATCGCTGACTCTTTGCTTAATCAGGAGGCGTTGGTAAGCTGTTGTTTTCCTTGTCTCTTTGTTGCTTCATCCGAAATCAAACTAACACCACCAACCATAACCATAACCATAACCTAGGTCAACCAACCAATCAATCAATCAATCTAATAAAAATGCATAACAATCCACCATCACCACCACCACCACCACCGGCATCGTTGAATATGGATACAACAACGATCGATACTTCGATTTGGGATTGGACTCAATTCCTCGATTTCAACATTGACGATCACTTACCTTTACCTAACGAACCACTCATTTCAGACCTCTATCCACCTCATCCCATTCCTCCACCTCATCATGTAGAATCACTTAATCCTAACATTTCTAATACTACTAATAATCATAATGATATGGATATGGATAAGGATAGGCCCAGGGTTAGGAAACGCGATCCACGGACCGCCTGTTCCAATTTTCTAGCTGGACGGATTCCGTGTGCTTGTCCGGAGCTGGATGCGCAGCTGGCTGCTGAGGAAGAAGAAGCTGCTGCTCCTGGGAAGAAGAAAACTAGGACCGTAGCGAATTCCAGATGTCAGGTTCCTGGTTGTGAGGTTGATATTAGTCAGCTTAAAGGTTATCATAAAAGACATAGGGTTTGTCTTACTTGTGCTACTGCATCTACCGTTGTGCTTGATGGTGTTAATAAGCGATATTGCCAGCAGTGTGGCAAGTAAGTGCTCATATTTCAACACAACTTATAATATCCGTCTTATAAAATCATAGATACAACATTTATATGTTTATTGGTTTTTTCATCGTTTACGCATTATATGGATTTGTTTTGTCATTCATGATATGAATAGCTCGTCTTCGTCCTTTGTTATAGCTAATTCGACATATTTCCTTTTAATCTTTAAAATAAGATGATAGATAATTCTCGTTTGGGAAACTTAATAGGGGACAATGATAGATGGGTAGAGAGCCCTATGTGGTTTATACAACTTTAGCCATATAACACTCGCAATAACTGATTTCTAGTTAGAGTTTGTAAGTTACATAAGACTACATATAAAGGTGCAGAATCAGGGGCCCTTTGCGTCCTCAGACTCCAGCATGCATAGCAGCTGCATGAACTTTGGCCGACAAATTAGACTTCATAACTCAACAAACTTAGGCAAGTAGTTATATGACAAGTATATGATTTATTTGAATGTCTTAAAAGTTAAACTAGTGACTTTCAGCAAAAAAAGTGGAAATGCTGCGGAAGTTCTCTTTGCTATTGGTCAAGATGTAACCCTAAAAGTAGTTATGTCATGTTAGAAGAGCCAGTTTTACATTTGTTGATGCTACACTGGAATACAAGAAATAGAGGACAATTGGAAAACTATTTCTCATGACCCTAAGAGTTGCAATAGAGATACTAGGAAGTGTTTCGGTCTGATTTTTAGGTGATTATGTCATGTTGAATTAACAAAATCAGATAATCAGCTGTAATAAAATTGGGCATACATATCAAGTTTTCATATGCTTAGAAGAAATAAGATGTTTGTTTGACAAGTTCTTACTAATTTAAGGAACCTATAGATAAAATGATCACAAATGGAAGTTATCAGATTATAACTTTTAAACACATATTTAAACACCCTCTATGTATTACTAGGTTCAGACATGATTTAATGATTATAGGCCGAGCAGGAAACTCAGCAAATGGATTTAACTGGTTAGATGCAAAAGAACCTAAGCAAACAGAAAAAAATCAGCTAGATGTATATATATATATATATATATATATATATATACATAAAAACTCATTTAACTTCAGTAAAATGACTCGACTCTCTAGAGTATAGCAATCTAAGGATTACCCCTCTGCGCATACTGTCAGCACAAAGAAAACCGATCCTCCTTCAGTTTCCAGAATCACATTGGACAGGTGACAAGTGATAACTCCCTTCACTCCTTGATAAACTGAAATCAGAAACAAGAATAAGAGAAATGTAGACAGGTTATGGTACAAGATATTGGATCATTACAATTTTGCTGTCCAATATTTGTATAATATATTGTTTGTTTCATTAGAACTAACATGGAAATGTAAACTCGAGAAATCTTTCTTTATGCTACTAGTCAGTCACAAATCAAGGAGGGGATGGGTTTATATTAACTGATTTGCATCTGTTCATGTAATAAGAATATACACTGATAATGTTACCATATTGTAGGTTTCATGTCCTGCCAGATTTTGATGAAGGCAAACGAAGTTGCAGGAGAAAATTGGAACGTCACAATAACCGGCGTCGAAGAAAACCCTCAGATTTGAAAACAGGACTTCAGTCAGCAGATTATGAAGATGGTTATGATGAAAAAGGTGACAATTACATCAACTCGTGTTTCTTTTTCTTTATGTTTCAAGATGGTATTCCTGCTCTAGGGATAAAGAGCCAATGAAATATCATAATACCAATCATAAAGATAAAGAACAATATTGCACTTTTTTATGATCAAGTGCTAGAGGAAGTTAACATCCATGTTATGGAGTATTTGGATTTGGGAATGGAGTATTAATCAGTTTTTTTGATGGTTGGATAAAGAATTTTTGTTTCTGTCAATGAGTCAAATAATTAGTTATGATATTCAATTTCATTGTAGTTGCAACAAACACGCGTTTCTTCTGATGCAAAATCATGGAACTCGTGTAACATGTAGCATTACAGAAGTTCTATTATATTTCATGGCCCATTCTTTCTTGTGTGAATTTCTTATTGATATTTTTCGATCCTAAAGTAATATTATACTGTAGGTGCCAAATCCACTGGTAGTGAAGTAGCAGGAGATAAATTTTTTGTAGTAGCAGAAGGGCATAATACCATACCGAATTCCGCTCATGCCCCAAATACTCAGAGTGATAGCATTCCATCTTTTCCCGTATCTGGTGAAACTCAAAGTGATGATGAGAAAGAAAAAGGCACTAATTCTCCATCCTATTGTGATGATAAGAGTGCTTTTTCCTCTATGGTAGGTTCTTTACAAATTAGGATTTGCTGTTATACCTTTATTTTTTTGAATCTTTCCATTTTCATATGCCATGTATTTTTTTATACATTTTATTGTAGTGCCCTACTGGTCGGATCTCATTCAAGCTTTATGATTGGAATCCAGCAGAGTTCCCTCGCAGACTCCGCCATCAAGTACTATAATGATTACTATTTACTAGCATTCAAAGTAGAGATGTCAAAATGGGTGGGATAGGTAGCGAGTCCAAACGGGTTAATTTTGGTACATGACGGGTCTGGCTGGCGATACTTGAAACAGTTTTTGTCCAATATTTTAAAATCTTCTATAAGTACGTAGTTTGTCAAGTATAATTAAAAAAGTTACAATATTAAAAACTAATGCTTTCTTTAATATAATGATTGAGGAGGTTCTATGCACTAAAATATACAATTTTGACTGACTCATTTGAGATATTCTCTAAACCATTTTTTTGTTTGACTAGCTTAAATGGTTAGAGATAAAACAGAACCCGGATCATCCCAGTCATAAGTAAATGGGTCGAAATTACCACCTCTAATTTGAAGCAGAGTTTGTATACGTGTATTTACTAGGTGAGTTAGGTGAGTGACATAAGTATATGGTCTTTCAGATTTTTCAATGGTTGGCCAGCATGCCTGTGGAGTTGGAAGAGTATATTCGTCCTGGATGCACAATCTTGACCATTTTCGTTGCAATGCCAAGGTTTATGTGGGTGAAGGTGATGCCTTTTTCTTTGATTATAACTTTGATTTGTAAAACAAATGCTTTTAAAATGCTATAAACATCAATACAAATTCAGAATGCATCTACGTTATCTAACTTAAGGTAAAATCTGTAACAGTTAAGTGAAGATCCGGTTGTATGTATACATGACCTCCTTGCATCCCCAGAAAACTTGCTTTTTGGCCGAGACACATTTTTTGTTAGTCTAAACAGTACGATCTTCAGTGTCATGAAAGGTTCGTTGATATCATTGTATTCTTTTACATCATGAGTTTTTTTTCCATTATTGATTCGTTGACCAAATCTGTATTTCTTCAAACTTAAATTGCAAAATCAATAACTGTATAGGTTAGATTACTTTTATTATTTACATGAACATTCCATATACAGATGGTTTTGTGCAATCTGGAAAATGTTGTAACAAGAATGATAAAGAAAACTTGACACCAAAGTGTGATAATAGTTAGCTATCGTATAAATCCATCGAGGATTATATACGATTGCAATCTGTTTTTTTTTAACTAAAGTATTGTGGGATACAGGTGGAAGATCCGTGTTAAAAATTAAAGTTAGGGAAAATTCCCCAAAGCTTCACTATGTTCAGCCTACCTGCTTTGAAGCAGGCAAACCCATAGAGTTTTTGGCATGCGGAAGTAATTTGCTTCAGCCCAGACTTAGGTATATTTATCTACAATTCTTTTGACAGAAATGTGAAGTCTGAATGACTCGTAACGTTTAGAAAATTAATTACCTCAACCGTCACATACTTAAGTGCTTATCTGATAGAGAGTTACATCTTTCTATCTAAATGTGATCCTTTTTGTCTGGAAACTATGACACCAAAATCACTGAATCCAGAATTATCAATCTTATCATTTTCTAATAAATATTATTATTTCAAATGGAATGATGATTTTTGTAACTGTGCTGTAAGTGCAGGTTTTTAGTATCATTCGCTGGTAAATATATGACGAACGATGTGCGTGTTTCACCATTGAGCAACCAAAGTGAGGCCTCTACAGCAAAGTCCGATCATCAGTTTCTGAATATATGTGTCCCTCGTACGGAATTGGATGTTTTTGGGCCCGGCTTTATCGAGGTTTGTTTCATATTATTGTTTATCTATTTGAAGACGTTTTTATGGAATTGCTTGAGAAATGCTGCACATGGGCTACATAATATGTCATTGAGGTGGTTCAAAAACGCTTTATCCATTTTTTATAACTATTCATTAAATATTTAATAAGTTAAAAATTTTTGAATTAAGAGATTTAGGAGGTGGTATAACTAAAAGGAATCATGGTGGCGGTCAACCTGTTTGACCCGTTCCTGTTTTATCTAAGTTTGTTAAGTTGAACTAGTTAACTCGTTTACAAGGTTGCAAAACTCGTTAATCGGTACTCGACCGGTCGGGGACCTTGGAACGAGTAATCGGCCTAGGCGGAGAGTTTTTGGGAAGTACTCGGATTGAAATTTTATATGTAAATTTTGAAATTATATGTATGAGATGTTCATAGGACTATTCCTATAGAATATAGGACCCTAAAAGTATGTTTAAGAAACATTGACTCGATTGTCCAAATACTCCAAACCAATGTTAACATCGAGTTTTGACCAAGTTGGCCGATTTTGGTCTGAGTTGACCGATTTTGGTCCAAGTTGACCAAGTTTTGACCAATTATGAACCATGTAACAATTACTCGGATCTTACTCAAGTATCCTTGGTGACTGACCTTGTACCGAGTACTCGGCCTTGGAATCTGATTTTTTCGACACTGCTTGTTTAAGATTAACAATATCCCAAATCAATCCAGTCATAAGTAAATGGATCAAAATTGACAGATCTGCAAAAATTTAATGGATCTTGTGGGTCACCAGCCCACCACATTGGTATTATTAAGGATTTATTCTGTTGTAATTACCAAAGTTGCAATTTTAAGTTGAAATTTGGCAAGGATATGTTGCAACTTATTTGGATAAAGGGGAAAAAATTGTAACCCTTTCCGATGCTGAATATTTCTCTCTTTTGCATAATAGACCATTAAGGAGATCTACTTGTGGAGGCGTATGATTTATTTGAAATAAATTGCCCCGATTAAAACTCACTACTGGGATTAGATTACGGTATATATGTCCTTAATAGTTTGTTATTGCTTGACTTTTCATTTTTGAAGGTTGAGAATGAATCTGGTCTGTCGAATTTCATTCCAATTCTTGTTGCGGATAAAGAAGTATGCTCCGAGATCAAAACAATGCAAGTGAAATATTATTCAACTCTCCGTTCAAGAGATTCAGAGACTAATTCTTGTGAGGTTGCTGTTAATAAATTCTCCGAATTGCTCCTAGATATGGCCTGGTTACTCAAACAGCCAATTGTACCAGACATGGAATGTGATACGTTGTCGTCACAGCTGCAAAGATTCACTTTCCTACTCAATTTTTTAATCGAATATGAGTCCATTATAGTTTTGAAGAAAGTATTAGACTTCGTGAAGATGAGAAATATTATAAATGGTGATATGGTTGAGGCCGATAGGACACTGATTCGGGAGACTGTAAATGATGCTACAGAAATCCTAAATCAACGATTGGAGAAAAAGGTAAACATAGGGCTGCATTTAAGAGAGATTTTTCCCGACGATGACGATGAAAGCTACAAAGATCAGATGCTTCCTTTCCTTTCAGGCGTTAATCAGGTACAAATCATATACTTCATCAAATATATTTTCTCCACTAAAAAATATTTTTAAAACAAACTTCTATTTCACGTAATTTCTCTTTTTCTTAGTACGATACTGTATCTTTAGCTATTTTGATCTATTAAATACTTTAATAATCGGATTTTCCCAAACACTCAAACATGTGATTATCTGATTATCACCACTTTAAGCAGAATAAGCACATCCAAACATTATCTCCTACCACTGGTTTTATTACGGATGATTATGTAATTATGATCATTTAATATCACGTAATAACATTCAAATCATACATCCAAACACCCCCAAAATCTATAACTCCAAAAAGCTGAATTATTCATGTTTTAAAACTTGCAGGATATGCACATAAGTGAAAATGTTGGACTCCTAACTGCTGATTGTGTTATGAGTGTGACGCCCTACAAAGAACAACCCAAGAAACCCTCGAACCACATGTTTACTTATTACAACCCCAAAAGATTATTTACACCCCGTCCTCTCATCGTTGCTGTTGCTTTGGTGGGTGTATGTTTTGGTATTTGCGCAGTTGTTTTTCACCCTCAGAAGGCTACTGCAATTGCCATAACTATCCGCAGGTGTTTATTTGATGATAACTAGTCGTCTTTCATCTTTTATATTAATTTTGGACCTGTTGAAGGGCCAATTTGTAAATTGATTGTTGTGTGTTAGGTTAACCATAGAATCAAGTTAGTGAGAAATATTTTTGCTTGTGTATTCTTGGTCGAAATATCTTTTTTTGTTTCTTTAAGTGAAAGAATGCAAGTGACAATTACTTTCAGGAAAAGTAGAGAAGTTGTTTGAAGCAACCCCTGTCAAAAGAAGGATCGATGTCTTGTTCAATGTTAACATTTCTTTAACTATTAGTTTCTTTATTAAGAGCAGTTTGAGTTTATCAACTTGTTCTATATATGTGGAATCCAAAAATGATTGTGTGCGCGTGCCTGGCTGACTGAGTATTTTTATACCGACTGTCCAACAAACCTTGTGTTGCTCTTTAGCTTAATCATAAGCATGGATGTGGTCTCTAATGTTTGGGATATAGACCTAGAAAATTCAACCTCATGATTCGACCTTGGTCTTGTATCGGTTACTGTCTTAAAAGAGCAAGGTCACTAACATCGGAAAAGCAAGCACTAGAAAGTCGTTGACTATCTTTCCAATGTTCCCTTAAAACTTACTTTGTTCCTTTGTTTGGTTTGTTTATTATTATGGATAAAATATATTTAGTTATTATTACACTTTATAGTTGCCTACACGTATCATCCTCTCTTGTCCACTTTCATATTTCATACATTCGTTCTTGCTTGACTCATAACATATCCAATAACAACTCTTGGGTTAGTCTTATTTCATGATTTTAATCACTCATTAAATTACTTTTATTTTTTGTTTGAGTTGGATTTTTAGTATTCTTATTTATATATGTATTGATTGATGAATCTTTTTTAGTTTATTATCTAGGCATGTAGCTTATTAGTTTTGGTGATCAGGGGCTCTATATCTGAACCGCAAAATAATCGATTTACGCGATTACATCATGTGCTCAAAACCAAAATACTTGCCTTTCTAGTATTTTTAAGTCAACCTTTTCATATGTTTCTACTTTTGTTTTATTTACATAAGCTAATTACTTGTTTGTCCCCACGTGTTTGGTCCGGTAATAATTGAAAATTGATAAAACTCTCATCAAAAAGTTCGATTCCCACTGGTTTCACTTATGATGAGGACATTTATCGGCTCAAAATGAGTTATTCGTTGCATTTTATTTCTTTTTGTGTTTATTTTTGTCAATCTATGAAAGTAACGTGAAAGGCGCTTGTGTGTGAAGCATGAAATGTTTTGTGACAGATAACAAGAAACGTGACATGGATAGAAACAAATCAAGTGGAGATGAAACCATTCAATTCTGCAATAGAATTGGATGCAGTGGTAGACTCAACCATACAAAACCTATCCAAAATAGTTTGAGGCCTTCTTCATTCACCAAGGAACAAGTAACCAATGTCAAGAAACCTCTCCGAGAATCCATGAAAAAGCTGCCGTCTAAGCGTGTTGGTACGACAGTAGAACAGGGGGAGTCATCAAACACAAGACTACAAAACTTTTACGCTCAAACTGCTTTAAAAAAGAGGCTGACTGATAGAGGGCGAAACATCAGAGACTCCCTCTCTTCGTATACAAGTAGTTCTATTGCTGGTTCTAGACCCTCAACAAACTGGACCGACTACAAAGGAAGTGGTGTGTCGTCAGTAAGGACTCGGAGGCCTCTCAATCAACATGGAAACAATCCATCTTCAGTCCAAACTGCTCCTGTGCCTCCTGATAATGTGAATGCTATTGCAAATGTAATTCTCTGATTTATATTCACTCCATGTTTATCAATTAAACTTGTGCTTATGTTGTGTGTTAGTTTGCAGGTACTACTCGCACTTGAGAGGATTGATCAACAAGAGGGCTTTACATATGAGGTAAGCGGTTGTAACATTTTTTAAAAAGAACAAAAGAAAAAAACGAGTCCGCGTTTTATAAGTCTATGCAATTTAGTAATTAATTTGACTTTCTCAATCTGCAGCAAATTCCGGGAAGTTCATTTCTCGGTGGATTTAACTATTATGATCACCATAGGGACATGAGACTAGACATTGATAACATGTCTTATGAGGTTTGCTGCCCTTTTTGCCTCTTTACGATATACTTCCTCTGTTCCCAACAAATAGTTAATACTTTTATTTGGAAACCGATAATATTCTTTGGTAAAGCTATACAACAAATACTCCACATTTAACTTTTTTATGCTTTTGCTTACAGGAATTATTAGCACTAGAGGATGAAATGGGAGTAGTGAGCACATCACTATCAGAAGAGGAATTATCCAAGTGCATTAGAATTGGCGTATACAAACCGTTTGATATGAACGAATGGAGAATGAGGGACAAATTGTGTTTCGATGACACAAAATGCAGTATTTGTCAGGTGATTGTTTTTAAACATCTTTGGTTTTACATAGTATGTTTGTTATCTTACTCTTCTCGGAATAAGAATTATAACTATAAATTAACCCATATCTAGTATTTGTAAGAGTTTATAAAAAATAAAGGTTTGCCTATGATCGTTAAAGATGTAACTTACACATAATTTTATGTTGTTTATATTGTTCGAAACATAGAATGACGTCAAATACTCGGGCAATAATATAAGTGAACTTGTGTTCTGTAGGAAGAGTTTATAGGAGGAGATGATATAGGAAGGGTGGGATGTGATCACGGATACCATGCTGTGTGTATCAAGCAGTGGCTACGATTAAAGAATTGGTGCCCCATTTGCAAGTCTTCAGCTAAACCATCAAACTCTTAATAAATATGCCTATACGGGGTGTGTGGTTCAATTCTCTGTACAAATCTTTCTTTCTTCGTCAAATGTATATACATACGTGGTTTCAAAAGGCTAATAAACCCAGGCTTCTTTCGTTGAAAGTTGTCTTTTGTACTTACAATAAAATCTTTGTTTATTTATCAATACTTAATTGTTAAACGTACTTTGAGACTATTTAACCACAATGGCCTATTTGAAATACCTATACAAATTCTTGGATGCATACATAACGATCAACACTGAAACAAAAACAAGCAACGGTTTTCCTGCAGTGCTCATTAAACTTGACCCATCTTGTCTGTACCTTGGAATTGGTTTACCATGTTTAGTTATCGTCATCTGTGGAAGGAGGGTTTCTTTTGGTGCCGCTGATTTTTGAGGTTCTGCAACTGTTTGTGTAGTAGGTTGGACGTGGACCGGTTCTTGAGATTTAGGAGTCACAACATCATGGTTTTTAATGGTTTTTGCCTGTAAAGAGAAACAATCAATAATTTTTAAAAACGTATTCACGCATTCAATATATGTATAACAAGAAATATTGTTAAAGCACTCACCAACTTGTTGAGCTGTAAGTTATACAAAACGTCGATGTATCTTTGCTTCGCTTGTTTATTGTCTTTGTTTAATTTGCTCCAAAATCCATACATTGAGCCCATATTCAATGCTTTGTTAGCATAGATCTTCCATGTGTAGCTGAGAAAAGAAAACCGGAGATATTCAGGTTTGGTTCATGATAGTTTTAGGCACAGCTTGGCCCGAGATCAGAAACTATTAATTTTTTTTAGTAAGTCTTATGTTCCAACAGAAAACAGCATCCTTTTATATTTATGATTTTTTTTAATTTTTTGTTTCTTTTCGGGTTGTTGTCCGGTTTCGGATTAGACCGGTTCTACAGTGGAACCGGACCGGTTTCCAAAATTGGAAGCGGAACGATTTGGAATGGTCTTATTTGCCTCATTTTTAACCTGATGAAAACATGTGTATGACTAACCACTCGTAAATTCGATGAAGCGCAGCTTGCGACACCCTATCCCAGTGCTCAGCATCGACTTTGCACTTTGTGAAGAAATCAGCTATCTTATTGCTCGATTGATCTCCATTATTAGGATCAATATGAAATCCTGAAACCCCGTCAACAAGGATCTCTGCGGGCCCTCCTTGGTTGGTTGCAAAAGTGGGGAGCCCGCAGTTCATTGCTTCGATAACTGTCAACCCGAAAGCTTCATACAATGCAGGCTGCAAGAAAGCCCCCCTCGTGTCTGCAATACAACGATACAGTTCTCCATTTCGGTTCCTATCGTTTTGAGCTGCTATCCATCTCATTTGACCCTTGAGTTTATATTTCTCAATCAATTCATGCATTTTCTTTATTTCGGCCATCTCCTCTCGATCTTTAGATTTTGATTGATCAAAGAAGCCAGCAACAACAACCAAGTTTACAAGACTTCTAAGCCGTTTATTCTTCCCGAACCACTCCGTTAAACCTGTTATATTCTTCACAGTATCAAGCCTTGCCATTGAGAATATTATCGGCTTGCTTTTGTCCGCCAGATATCCCCTATCCGAATAACAAATTTATGTTATATGCCCAAATTATCAATCACTATAACTTATAACTAAAGGAATAACTAAACATGGTAATATCAACTCATTTAAACTCGATGTTGGTTATGTTATTCTCAAAAGGAAATTTCAAATTTGTTTCCGCTAAGACAATATTGTTTCCTGGTCAATAAAACCTAGCCCTCATTACCCAAACTCCGCCCATCTTGCCACCTCTGCAATTAACTTACATATGCTCATTGTTGTCTTGTTCGTTGTAAAGGAGCTCATTTATTGCTGGATGAAAAGATGTGAATCGTTTCTCCTTTTCTGTGTAAGGAAAATAAACCGATTGTTCTGCTCCAGGCGAAGCAATGTTGAACTTTGGATCAAAAACATTGATCCCCGACACAACTCTACAAAGTCCAGGCATGGTAAAAGCTGCATGGGTCTCGTACTGTCCAGGCCTTTGCTTGCTATACAAACAAACAAGCTAACATAGATCAGCACCCACAAAATATTTTTATATCAACCTTTTTATAATCTAAGCTTCGTAACAAAACTCTAACCTTCCCGCAATTTCTTGATAAGTACTTGTAATGATAAAATCAGCAGCATTCATTGATATCAGATCCGCAGTGAATTGGCATGAGAAATGGTACTTTTTTTCAAATTTCTTCCAGTTAACATCAGAGTCTTCGTATTTTGTTTTCTCCAGCGCGTGTGCAATCGTTCCCTTGATTTCAAAGTCAACAAATTATAGTGAGTCGGAGAAGTAAGTTATCCAAAATAACGAAATTGCAAATATGAGAGAACCTGTGTTACTCCAAATTTTTTGGCCATAAGAGTTGCGACAATGTTCCCATCCGTGTAGTTTCCAAGTATAAGATCTGGTTTACATTCCATTACTTGTAGCACTTTCGACGCAGCATCCTAAACAAATTACGAACATATTATTTACTTGATCCAAATCCTAATGTATTACTAGTTATGAAATACTAAAAATGGGTAAATGGGTCGATATGGGTTATATTTTGTCTTAATTTCAAAGAAGGGTAAAATGGTTGGTGGGTCATCCTAACCCGACCTAACTAAAATCTTAACCATATTGACCTTTTATCCAACTGTCGGACCTCAAAATTAGATTGTAACCTTTTAACACGAAAATGGTGTAAAGATAGTAACTCTAAGTGTTGTTTCTAAAGCTATAGATAACACTTGAGACTTGCCTGTGCGAATCTTTCAAGGTACGGGTAGATATCAAACCGCGAAACCCATTGATTTATAATGCCTTTAGATGTTCGAAAAGGAACCCTAAGGATGTGGGAGTACATAGTATTTAAGATTGGCTCCATCTCCTCATTACACTTTGTTCCTTGTGCATCGGGTATGAGTCTACTCACCTGCCAATATACATTCATTAAATTATACCATAAGATCACAAATCATTGAATAATTACCGACTCATCGATACACCCCAAAAGCATACCACAAGAATCCGAGGCTTTGCATTTAAGCCTTGTTGCTTTATTCGTAGCAACATCTCTTCTTCTAGTGCTTTCACTTGATCAAGAATGTAAACAACCTGCACATCAAACTAGATTTGAGTTTTTGAACTCACTTCGGTTTCTATTAATAAATCTAGCATTACTATTTTATTCTCTCATTTGTTTTTCCAAATGGGTATATCATTTTCTTTTATGGGAATAATGAGTTAGAAGATTACTCACCTGGCCCCCGGTGTCGGGCAAACCAAGAACATCTGATTGACCAAAGTAACCATGAATAGAAAAGATAACGATATTGAATATAACTGGAAGCCTGCTAAAGAAGGATTCCATGTTAATCGGATCCGGAGCTTGAAGAATTTCTGAAAGCATCTTCATTGTTTCAAGAACTCTTTCAGCAGTATCTCCCCATCCTTTCTCGAAACCCCATTCTTTAAGCCTATAATTTTCAAAAAACATTTGTTATCATTTAGCTAGTCGGATTCTTTATAATGTAAAGAAGAAATGCGTGAATGGTTACTTGGGCTCGAAGGTACGATATTGCTCATCTTTTGGGTGGGCTGATAAATAGACATCCGCAACGATCAACGCTTTTTGAAGCTTGGAAACAGTATCCAGAGTCTCATTAATCATAAGATTCTGCGAAACGTTTGATGGGTTAGAGATAAAACATAAGTTAACGCTAAATCCATGCATGATCAAGGTTTGAACAAGACATGCATGCAATACCTCTCCATTATGACGTAAAGCTAGCAAATGGTCAAGCAATGGCTTTGCATTTTCTAGATCTCCACTAAGCATTGAAGTAGTGAACTTTGAAATGTAGCCAAGTCCATTACCGATAGATGAAGGGAGAGTTAGCCGAGGTGTGCTATAATTAAACGCTTCGAAATCCACTTCAAGGGCGTTTTCATCCTTTGCCCTGCTCGATCACCCAACAACTTTTTGTAACCTTAAACGTACATTAAAAACTTGTATTTTCATAAAATGAAGCATACCATTCGTTATCATAGATGGATTCTTTAATCTTCAAATATTGTGAAGGTGTAAGTTCGTCGACGGTAACATCCTCAGCATTCACCTTCAGATAAACCCACCTCCCTGGACTAGGCCTGACCCCTAATACTACATATGGTGGAATTACCACGGCTTCCTGTGTGGAATTTAAGATTTGTCCAAGCGAACCCTCCAAAACCTTGGTCCTTTCAACCTTGTCTTCTATGGTTTTCTTGATTATGTATATCAATTCTTGGGGCTTCACCATTCTTTTCCCGCCAGACGAAAAACTTTTAAGACAAAACAATAATTTATAGTCAATAAAAAAGAAAACATGCCCGGTTCGTTACACATTTTGACACTATAGTAGACATACCGCTCAAAGCATCTCTTAGCATGGTACCGATTTTGCTTCAATGAATCGACCAAACACTTTGCTATTCCCAAATCCATGAAACGTTTAACAAAATGGTACAATGCTTTTGAGAACGACGACAAACCACCTGGGTTGTCTTATGGTTTTGGAATGACACTTGTTATCTCTTATCCTCCGATATATTTTTGTAAAGACAATGGTAATCAGTTATGAGGAAGTCAAGATGAAAGTGATCATCCATTGGCCAAAAGATGGTTATATAGGGAGCTTACGTAGTAAACCTTGATGGCAAGATTAGAGATGGTTTTGTCAAGAGAGAAAGAACATTCTTTGGTTGAATATGTGAGGCAAAAAAAAAAACATTGACTTGTACAAAGGAAAAGAATATGTAATTTAGTACAACATCAAATATTGATCCTTAATAAATATTTATCAAATCATTCTACAAAGAAAAGTATTAAATACATATATACAGTTTTGATAATGAATTTCTCTAATGTTTATTGTCATTAACAAAGTGATGATAACAAAATACATGAAGAATGTAATAAATTATTAGAAACAATTAAACAACTAGATAGACTTATCAAAATCTGTATATGTAAGACCGGGAAATGGTTATTAAAAGGTATTGAACATTTATCTATACTATACCTACTTATAAATCATTTAGCCTCTCCATTTTACGAGTTTAAATTCAATTATAATATCTTCACTGTTTATTTCATTTACTTCGATTTATATCATTCAATATTTAACACTACTTATTTTTTAAGGTATATAAAAACCCAATCTCTACAATCTATTTAATTTTAATTTAATGACTTAAATTAAAATCAAAACCTACTTTTAACCTTTTTCTTTAAATTAATTTATATCACAAGCCGTTAATCGTTAGAAGAAACAAATTAAGCCATTGGGACCGTCTTGTTTTCCTATTTAATTAGAGCAGTGGTCATCAAATGTGGATAAAAGACCTAAAATCATTATATGTTGTATAATTCAATTAAACGGATAAAAAGTTCCATGAAATCACATGTGATAGTACTAATATCACATGTGATATTAATGTAAATAATATTTGATCTTTAATATATAATAAAAGAGAGGCCTTAAATGCCAAATGACTAAGTAAATAAATGATGTCATCAAATATCTTTTTCATTTTACACCTTTTTACAATACATATTATAATATCATCTATCTAATAAGTTTAAATAATTCCATAAACTTTTTAAGAACAAAAATTCTCAACACTAATAGAAAGAACATTTTTTGTAAGAAAACACTTTCTCATTTGTAACATTTGTTATATTTAATTAATAATTAAAATGTTTACATATTAATCTTCAGTTTAAATCCTGTTGTATCATATGATACCGTGCCTGGACCGGGTTAAATGGTTGACTTGGGCCGAATTGCTGGGCTGCTTCTCCTGGCCTGTTTTTCGTGAGTATCATATTGACGACACATGTGTTTACACGTGTATTTTTGTTCGTTTTCATTTATCTTCAGCTCAAAACACACACATACACACAGCGATGGCAGGGAGGAAGGGGAGGGTCTCTATCCTGATGTCGGCAAAAAAGCCGGAGGTACTAATCATCGATCAATTTCATGTTATTCATTTATGTTGGTTAATCGATCAATTTCAGTTTATTCATTTTGATTTTTTGTAATTTATGTCGGTTAATCGACTATATTCGTTTATTGATTGTATAAGAATTTAGTTTGTTAATTTCTGGGTTTCTTTAAAGATCTAATTTTTCGTCATAAAGTTTGGATTTTTAATTCATCAGTGGAGGTTTTTAGGTTTATGATCTGGGTTTTGTTTGGATTTGAATTTGATTGTGTTTTTTTTTGTGGGTGTAATTGATGTATGTTGTTATATGAATTAACTTTTTAGGATTTGTTAAAGTTTGAAACTTAGCCGGAGGAAATAAGTGACCTTCCGATTGACTTTCATTCCGACTGAGTTTAATGGTTTCTTCAGTTTGCTGCATTAGAAGAAAAACAGGGTTGTGATTCATGATACTGCTGAGAATTCAGGTGGACAGTTACCTGAGAAAACTGAAAGCGCGGTAGATGATCAGGTTGGTTAATAACAATCGATTTATTTTTGAATTTGTGTTAGTTTTAATTGTGTCTGATTTTCTTTTGAATTTGTGTTAGTTTTAATTGTGTAATTTTTTTCATATGAGTTTGTATTGTATAATTTGCAGGTCATACATGGAAGATACACCATAAACTGAAAGCGCGGTAACCCCTTGATTTTAAAGTTTTTATTTTTAATGCAAAAGATACACCATAAACTACCACCTACTAATTATTAAAGAAAACAAATTGGACAAAAAGTGTTTCGGGTCAAGGAAACCTGATATGTTTCATCCATTACCCAACCTGCCCATTTGCGTTATGTAGATGATATATTAGAGTTTTTCCTTAGATATTTAAATGAAGCGTAAGTTGTGTGCTGTTTTAAATTCAGGTAAAGACGGTCCAGAGGAAATTGTGACTGAAGGATCTTCAGCAGCCATAAAGAAGGTTCTTGACCGGGCTATTAATGCTCCCCTTGGCAGCGTTGATAGGTAATTATCTGTACCCTATTCACGGTATTACTTTTGGATCTGATTTTGGTTGTTATTTTGCAGTTGGAACCTTGTAATATTGATGCCAGCTGGTGCACAATTAGATACCCCTTATGTGTTGCAACAAACAGAAGAAGTCGTTCTTGATAAGGTTAGGATGCTGTTTATATATACATGTATAAATGTATGTATATTTATATGTATATATTAACGCCTTTATGTCTACTTGCAGGATTTAGAAATTGAAGGGCAATTGCCTAAGGAAGTTTCTTGCTACCAAGGAGTCTTCTACAATTATTTTAGCATAGGTGTGCTACTTAGAAAACAAAGAAGATGGTCACGATGTATTCATAGTTTTCAAGAATCAATTCGACTTATTTCCCGCTTATTATCTTATTTTACATAGATTTCTATGTGTACAGGAATGAATGCCCAAGTGGCTTATGGTTTCCATAATCTACGGAATGAGAAACCTTATCTTGCACAAGGTCGTATTGCTAAGAAGGTCTGAAATTCAAGTTAGTGTGTTATAAATTCTTATTCGTTATGATTATTGATGGAATTTAAGGATATAATTTAAGACGTGACGATTTTAGGGACCTCTCTTTTGTGTCAGATAATTTAGTCTACATACTGCTGCAAACAAGGATGGTTTTTTACACCGTCTATGACTGACCCGAGCTTGAGGTAACCATCATACTTATACTTTTTCGATGAATAAACCTTTACGCTTGCAACGATTTATAAATAACTATAATATGTGCCACAGGGGACTGAAGAATATTATAAGTATGCATATTAAAAGGTTAGACAGCCCAAAATGGGAGTTGATTCTTCTTCCAGCAAGGTAACGTTATTTAACTAAAACTGGTCTTATTTTAATTAAATAGTTTTAGCGTAATTATGCATATATGTATATTGTAGTATTAGGCAAAGTAGTGTCATAATTAGGCAAAGTAGTGTCATAACTAATAACCATTCTTAATTGTTGTAGTACATTACAAAGCAGGGACTGAAAGTACCCGACACAAGTTTGAAGATACTTGGCAGGAACTGCAAGTATCTGTGAGGTATGCTTTTTTTTGCTGATTTTTTCTCGTGTTTTTTGTAAAATTATATCTCGATCTTTTTGTTACTTATATTTTAGTTGCATTTTTTGGAGTTTTAGCAATTATTATCTAAAGGAGCACGGATTTATTACATCATCTTTCCACTGATTTTGTTATTAGGAAATGTACGCGTATCGAGATTCATTTACTTACTCCTTAAGGCTTGCAGGTGGGTTTCTTTATATACAGTTTTTGTGTCTATATATTTTGTACATTCAATAGTTTATGGTTGCTGTTTGAAATGCACTGCGTTTGTTGTTTGGTTCGAAAATGCACGGGTTTTTTTATTTGACTACATAACTTCACAGTATGATTACATATATGATAAGTTCTGGTTCGGCATTTCCGAAATTATATACTCTTACAAACAGAAGGTTGTACTTGAATTTTGATATCTGAAGACATTGTTTTGCTTTAGGTCAACTTTGCAACTGTGATGTAATTCAGACTCTTTGAAGCTACAAATCAGGAGAGACAACAAGGCACATACTGGACAAGCGCATCGTAGAGTTTCCATAACGCGACCCGACCTCGTGCAACGCACGAGTGTCCCATAGTTCAAGTTAATTCATACATGATCATAGTTCTTCATTGAATTGAAGAACACTTATAATTGCATTCTCTCTTCCATTTTATCGCTATAAAAATAAAAGTATTCGTTTCTTATCCCTTTTTGTCAATCATAATTTACTTATAAAATCGCTCAATTTAGATTACTTTTTAGTTTATTTTTATTCTAAAATCTCCTAATACAAAGTATTTAAGCATATGTGTAAACATAATAGTGTCAAGATCGAATAAGCTAATATAACTTATTGAGTTTGCCTTTGTTAAGATCTTGATCTATTGAAGAAGTTCAGCAGCGGATGAACACTTCAATACTAACAAGTTGTCGAACAATAATTATCGTACGAATATGAATAAGAACGAACAATAATATTGTCGAATGTTAAGCCTCAATTGTATTAATCAAGATATCAATACAACGTGTTTTCTATCTTACAAGGATCTATGTATTTATAGACCTTGAGGCTAGCCTAGATAAACTAGGAAATCTACATCTATCGTTATCTAGAAAAGGAAACGTTATCTAATTACAAAAGGAATCATAATCTAATTCTAACTATATCTATTAGATTATTCTTGCACATCAAGTTGGTCTTCTGTAGTAACTCTCAGTCCGTACGTAGCAACTTGATTCTCCCGTAGTAACTTGATTCTTCAGTAGTAATGATGATATCCGTAGTAACTTAGTTGAATAGCCGTATTAAACTTGATCTTCCGTAGCAACTCAACAAGTTTATATCCGTAGCTAGAAGTAATATTATTGAGTTAAACTTATTATGACTAAGTTATAACCCAACAATCTCCCCCTAACCTTGAACTTTTATAAACTTTATCAATAGTACAAGTTTTTCATACATCAACTATTATAACTACTTCATTACATTTCAAGTTAACCATGCTTGTCTTCTTTCTTCCTTGTCTTGCCACTCTGCTGCTTTTCCTATTGTCTTTTCTTCGGTGATTTGCACCAAGATACTCCAAACTAACTCATGAGCTATCCTTGAATCATGAAGTCCATATACCTTGACTTTTATCATTTCTTTCAAAGTCTTCAAGTCATGTGGATAACGTTTATCTACCAAGAAAAACTCCATGGCTCCCTCCCTTCTTACTATTAAGTAGACACCACTTCGTTCATAGACAAACCATTTCTCGACTGGATTCTTAGGACCTCCCTTCTTGAATATTAAGCTAGACTTTTCATAACCTGGTTCAACCAAACCACACAAGCAATCCATAGCAAGATCAGTACCTGCACACTCTCCTCTGCGATGAGAATATTTCACTTTTCCCACTTCGTACATTCTCTCTAAGTCATCTCTTGTGAAATCTCTTATAACCCTGTAGAAGGCTGGAACAACCGTTGTTGATTTATCTTGTCTTGTAACCTTGTATTCTGTTCCCAGTAGCCCACCAACAAATTTCCAATCGATGATCATAGGAGGCTTCACAGCTAGAGGTGCAAACCTTAATCCTTCCAGGTTGATGATCAATGCTGAGCAATCTTCTTGAGTAACTTTAGGATCATCACCTTCTTCATCCACATTAAAAGGTTCTTTCTTTATTTGCATGAATGGGATGGTAGGACTTCCTTGAGAAGTAGTAGGAGCAGTATCAGTTTCTACTATCCTTCTTTTTGCAAGAGGAACTCTTTTGGATGCTATTTTCTTCCTCTTGGGCTTCTAAGGAGGGTTTGACACAGCTGGAGCAGTACTAACTACAGCAGGGTGTGGTGCTTCCTTTTCTTGTTCATGAATTATTTTTTTGCCAGTTTCAAGAGCAATCTTCATGGCCTTCTCCATGTCTTGCTTTTTCTTCTCTTGAATCTTGGCAAGTGCAGCTTTTCTTTGAGCTTCCTTTTTCTTTTCCTTCTCTACTAGTTCCTACAAACTAGCCATCTTCATAGGTCCTAAAGACCTACCACTATAGCCTTTTATCTTGAGATAGGAGACAAATTTCTGCCTATCTTCAGCTAGCTTGGCTTTTGTGGACTCCTTAAGCACTTTCTTCTTCTCAGGCTTGGCTTTGGCTTTCTTTTGGAGCAGGAGTTCATCTCTTTCAAGCATTTTCTTGGAAAGCTCTTCATCAACTTTCTCTTGAGCTTTAAGTTGAAGATGTTCCAAAATTTGCTCATCTGCCATTTGTTGAGCAAGGATTGCATCCTCCTCAGCAATCTTCCTTAGCCTTTCTCTATCAACTTGAGTAGGTTCTTGATTGAGTTCATTTTCAGCAGCAAGATTCTTCAAGAACCCAACAGAGGCTCTTTCTTGTTCAAGCCTTTCCCTCTCCAACTCTGCTAGCAGATTTTTTGCATCCCTTTCTGCTGCAGCCTTCTCTCTCTCAACTCTTTATTCTTCCTTCCTCTCTTCTTTGGATTTCTCCACAACTTTCACCTTGCCTTTATCTTGGTGTTCTGGATCATCAAGGTTAACTTTTTGAAGTCTTCCCTTCACAGTGATGTACCCAAATCTACCTGCAGACACATTAACATTAGCTTCTTTTTCAGGCAAAGTGAGTTGACCTTCTTTGGGTATCATGTCAGCAGCTGTTGCTGCTCTTTGTCTAGCAACTGCTTCGGCTATGACCTTCTTTCTTTCAGCTTCAACTCTCTCTTTTTCTTGTTTCTTTTTGTCCTCTTTGATCTTGTCAAGTTGTGATGCTAATGTGGACTCATCAGACATGACAAATGTTCTTGCCATTTCTTGTTGAATTAGCTCATCCACAGCAACTTGTTGATCAAAAGTAGGAGCAGGAGCTTCAGATGCTGTGGTAGTGAGTGTTGTAGCTTCAGATGGAATAGCTTGAAAAGTGTGAGAAGCTTGGTAAAATGTTGGAGGAGTTGTTGTAAACAATGGTGGTTGTTGATCGTCTACGGGGCGTAGGCGATAACCTTTTCCCTTTGCATTAACACACAACCTAATCCTTTGTGTGATGCGTCGCAATATACCACGAAATCCTCTCTTCCCTCGGGCAATGATAGAATCGGTGCACAACAGAGCTTCTGCTTCAATAATTGGAATGCCGACTCTTGTTCTTCACCCCATACGAACTTCTCAGTGTTTAGCGTCAACTTCGTGAAGGCTTTAGCTATCTTGGAGAAATTTTTGATGAAACGTCGGTAATAACCGGCAAGGCCTAAGAATTGGCTTATCTCCGTTGCGGTTCTAGGGACAGCCCAATCCTTAATGGATTCAATTTTAGCTGGGTCGACGTGGATGCCTTGACTGTCAATAACGTGACCAAGGAATTGAACCTTCTCGATCCAAAATTCACACTTAGAGAATTTTGCGTACAATTCTTCCTTTTTCAGTAATTCGAGGATTAACCTCACATGATCTTCATGTTCCTTCTTACTTTTCGAATATATCAAGAATGTCGTCAATGAATACGATCACAAACTTATCCAGGTACGGTTTACACACCCGATTCATAAGATCCATGAATACCGCCGGTGTGTTGGTCAAACCGAAAGGCATAACCTTGAATTCATAGTGACCATAGCGAGTTCTAAATGCGGTTTTCTGAACATCTTCTTCTCGTACTCTAAGTTGATGATAACCTGACCGTAGGTCAATTTTATAGTAGATATTTTATCCTTGAAGCTAATCGAAAAGATCATCAATCCTTGGATGTGGATAAAGATTCTTCACGGTTAGCTTATTCAGTTCTCTGTAGTCGATACACATTCTGAAGGATCCATCCTTCTTTTTGAAAAAAAGAACTGGTGCTCCCCAAGGTGAGGAACTTGGACGAATGAATCCTCGATCTAGTAACTCTTGGAGTTGGTTGGATAACTCTTCCATTTCCGATGGAGCGAGTCGATGTGTTGCTCGATCCACTGGTGCGGCTCCTGGCACTAAATCGAAGTGAAATTGGACTTGTCTTGGAGGTGGAAGTTCGGGTAAGACTTCTGGGAAGACTTCGGGAAATTCTCGAAAAATCGGTACGTCGTTTAGTTGTTTCTCCTCCGTTTCCGTCTCCGTCATGTAAGCCAAATAGGTGTCACATCCCTTTTGTAAATACTTCAGCGTTTTTAAGTTGGATATGATGCTTAGCTTTGATCGGCTCCCGTCTCCCTTGATCAAGATTGTTTTCTCGTCTGAGCGGAGAATACGGACAATCTTCTCGTTACATACGATTTCGGCGTGATTTAGAGATAACCAATCCATTCCTATTACTACGTCGAAACTTCCGAGCTGAATAGGTATTAGGTCGATATTGAATGGGTGGTCAGCTAGGTCTAAGGTACAACCTCTAATGATACTATTTGGTGTTACCACCTTTCCGTTCGCTAATTCTATTATATACTTAGTTTCTAAGGTAGTTGGGGCAACGTCAATCAAAGTTTTAAATTTCGTAGATACAAAGCTCCTATCAGCTTATTGACGGTCGATGCGGGATGGGTGACGATCTGGTCGTCGGATGTAGGTGAGAAATGTGGAGTGACATGTGATCCTAACATGGATGAGGAAATGTCCATATCTATATCGGATTCGAAGCCAGGTAGGTCGACAATAGGTATAGGGGGGTACTCGTCCTTGGAGTCGGACAATATGATGTAGTGAGGGGTAGATATGTTGTGACAAGGACCAAATGGTCGTAAATAATCAACGTATAAAAGTATAGTAGTGCGGAAGAAATTTGTTGTATAACACAATTATAGCCTAGGAATATTAATGCAACCTAATTCGCTATAACCAGAGCTCTGATACCAATCTGTCACACCCCCAAATCTCGTGTTCCCGAGACTCGAGGTGTTGACTTCATGGGTCCCAGATAGCAATGATATATCGGCGAACGACCTCTATATGAGTCGTTTTAAAAAAAAAACATACATTCATTGATATTGAAAATCAGAGTTTTACATGATTAAGGAAAAGTGTTACCAGAGTTCACAAAACAAAGATTTACATTACATAACTTAAAGGAAAATAAGTAATGCAAGGGAAATCTCCCAAAAGCGTGAGTTTGAAATATGCGACTCTATCATATCCCAAAATCCCTCCGTCGAAAGCCCTTTCCACTAAGCACCTGAGACATACATGCTAAAGTCAACATAAAGTTGGTGAATTCATAGGTTTATTTTAGTAATAAAGTGGACCACAAGATTTCCGTTTAAGTAAAGTCTTACAGTTGCACCTAAGCTCATGACATCGAAGCGTAACAAAGTTCCTTATCCCATAAGTGTTCCTATGTTATAGCCAAATAACATATATAGTTTCAAAAGTAAAGCACTCTACTCGAGTCCACGATTTAGTTGTGGTAGACGTGGGTTACATCGTCTAGCCGTTGGGTGAGGGTTGTCAAACCCTAATAGATCTATCCAATACAATCACGCTTAAGTCCTTAACTAACGATTCATGATAGGGGAATTTCCTCTGGCTTAGTGGTAACTTAGGAAACTAGTAAAGGTTTTAAGTACTTGTGTCCATAAGTAAAAGAGCATGTAATCTCACCCCAAGTATGTTATAAAAACAAGTAAAAAGCGGGGTTATGAACTCACCTTAGCAAGCCAGCTAAAAGTAACGAGGTAGTGTGTGTAAGCCAACACGTAGGAGTCTCAAATCCGAGAATCCGGTAGGTCTAACCTTGACCTATGAAGTTTTGGAATTAAGGTTTTTATATTCTAGTCCAATGCACATGAAAAGGTATGTATATGTATGAATAAGGTAGGGTTAAGGTTCGGGTTTGATAATAATAAACTAACACCGTTCGGGCCATTATATACAAGACCATTCTATAATCGCATGCGGAGCTAGGACCCTTAAAATCGTAAATCCAGCAAGCTCGGCACTACGAAATATCGAGATGGAATCATTGCATACAAAGCTCCCTAGTATTGTGTTATCGCTATTATTATCGAGTTGGTTTTAAAAGTTAGTTTTTATAAAAGTTTATAAAAACTCAGCAAGTATCTTTAAGTTTTACCCAACTTTAAAGTAACATATCTCGCCCGTTTCTTATCCGATTTTAATGAATCTTATATAGAAACGACCGCGTTTGAAATACCTTTCAAATGGTTTATGCCTTGAAACTATATTGAAAGTCTACTGATATCTATAACAGAAATACTAACAGTAGGTTTTAGGGTTTTCTCAAAGTACATGTTAACTTGAAAATATAGAAGAATCTTTTGTTTAAAATGGTTTATCCAAATCATTTGGTTAAGATGGTTAAAAAGTGTCTACAAGTCGGTGTAAGTTTCCGGTTAACAAAATAACTTAACTTCTCTTTATTTAACCCATGTTTTTGTATAAAAGACTTAGATTTTATGAAATGTAAGTATGTAAATATGATGCATGAGAAGGCTTTATAGAACATACCTAAATGTATATGAATGCAAGACTTGATGCTTCTTCTTTATGATCAAAGCTTAGAACTAGGGTTTTGATGTGTGTTGGTGATTTCTTTCTTCTTCTTTCCTTTTGCCAATTTTAGAGAGAGAGTGGGGAGGTGATTTGTGAGTTTTGAGCAAGGATAAATGAATGCTAGGGACTTCTATTTATAGAGTGGATCTTGGGTTAGAATTTAATCCTAGTTAGTCATTGTTTCAACCATGGTAAGTGTCATTGATTGGTATGGGCAATTTAGTTCAATAGTGACATTCTATTCAACCACGTGACCACCAAATCTAGCCAACAAGCTAAAGAATCCCATGGGGGACCCCTTGTGAACGGCCATGGAGCTGTGGGAGGGGGGTTTGGGTGGTTTTTGCAAAGTCTAGGGTGTTTAGGCATGTTTTGATGTCTAGTGGGTGATTTATGCAAGTTTTGGTAACTTATACTACATGCATGCAACAATTCATGCCAAGATGATGAATGCAAGGTTAGAGTTTTATGCCTTTCATGTTGGACTAGAAATATAGTTGTAAAAATATATATAAGTTTACCTAAAGTGAATACCGTACCTAATTCCGGTATCCGTATATGTTTAGACATAGTTATTAAGCATCATATATGTATAGTGTGACTCAACGGTCGTACATAATTGAAAACATATACTAGTGGTTTAAGAGGTCGAGTTGGTGTGAACCTGGATTTTTTTGGGTTGTCACAACCACCATTCTTTCTCCTTCTTCATCCACCAACATATCTTCTCTTTCTCTTCCCGTCTCCCCCTTAGGAGTACTATCAATCTCCATGTCTTCAGTTTGTTGGGAGGTTGCAGTAATGACTGTTTTATCACTCTTTCTTTCTTCTCCCCTGCTCTCCTCGGATGATAAAATATGAGTCTCATTTTCTTTCTCCCCCTTTTTGTCAGCTGGAGGAGTATCATCAGATGACGAAGAGCTTGATGGCCTTGGAGATGTTCCAATGCTGCGTGTGGTGGATCTTTTGGGAAATAGTTGAGCATATAGGAGAGCCTGCTGAGCCAACAACTGTTGCACCAAACCTGTGAGAGTGGCAAGAGTTTCCTCTTGTTTATCTACCCTAGCTATGACAGTTTTGTACATGTCCATCAATTCATTGTGTGAAGTAAAACTACCCTTACCCCTTTCCTGTTGGGTACCAACAGGTGGTTGATCATAGGGTGTAGATACACTCTCTTGCCTAGCAGGAACATGTATCTCTCCCATGATTTCTTGGCGCCAGGGACCACTTTCCAAAGATGAGAACCAGTCATCATCAAAGGTTAGTGTTGCCTTGGTTTGGGTCTTAAAGATGTTAATACTGTCCTGAACTTCACTATGAGAAGTGAGTGTTGCAGTAGTATTAGCCCTCCCCAAATGGTCACCCCCCTCCTGGTGGACCACCTCAGTGAGCAAGGGGGTATGCTCAATGTTTTCCCCTGATGGTGTCATTCCTGAAGATGTTTCAGGTAATGATGTTTGAGTGTGAGTAAGTGGGGTAGTTTGAGACACAAGAGGCTGAGGAACCCTCTTTGGTCTTCTTGAGAAAGCAGTTGTGGATGGTGAGTGAGGTGTAGAAACTGTGGGTGAAGTCACAAAAGTTGTGACTGTGGCAGTAGCAACTGGAGGTACACTTGCAGTAGAAACTGTAGTTGTAACCTCAGGGGTTCTAACCTCAGCACGTGCTTCTGGTTGATGCAAGAGAAGATGGTGGTTGGGACAGAGATGCAGTCACTTGTCCTTCATCTTGAGAACTTGCGACCACCATCATTGTAGAGAACAATGGTGTCACATTGGAAGAACTACCTTTATTAACTTTTCTCATGTTTGTAAAAACTTTCTTTGTATGTGCATGAGAAGTGAAAACATTTTCAGATCTAGAAAGATTTTGTAGTTCATAGTTGAAAACTTGTTGGAGGAATCTTGGATACATTATAAATTTGTGTTTAATATTGACCAAGTTCCACTTCATTCCCTCAAAAATTAAGTTTGAAAAATTGTATGTTCGGTTGGTAGCCAAACACACCATGGCAGTAGCTAAAGAAGAGCTACCTTCATGCCAACCCGTTCTCTTTTGGGATAAACATTGTTGCAAAGTATGCAACAAGAATTTCCATTGGGGGGACAGTTTTGCTTTTTGAAAAGTTTAGATGTTTAGGTCCCCCACATACCCCATTCTTTCAAAATTTTCAATAAGAATTTCATTGGAAAAATGTGTTATACCTGCCGCATCA
>CAJVGC010000001.1:44179119-44210807 GCA_910822075.1 Senecio squalidus
ATTCATGTTTCGTTGGTTTCCTATTTTACCTATGTGATTCCAAGTCTTTTCTTTTTCTTGAGGAACTTTGTTAGGTTTTGTTTGAGATGATGTTTTAATCTTGGTAATGGGTTTAGGACATGGCATAGACACCAGACTTTGTGTAGAAGGTAGAGTTATTCCTTCTATTGTGAGTAAGTCCAATGGAATATCCTTGTTTTTCACAATATGGACCTTACTTTCTTCAACTAAGTCCTCAATTAGAACTTCATCATAGTTGATTGGATCAACATTGAATGATTCTTTTGGAGGTGTTTGAGAGATGGGAATCCTGGGCTCATCTAAAGATGGTGGGATGTAGTTTTGATTAAATGGGGGGGCAACTTCTTTGTAACCTAAACCAGCCTTTACCTTGCTATGTATTTGTTTTTGACATAGGTCATTCACTGATTTTGAAGCAAATTCTAATTTCCCTACATCTAATTCAACTTTATCATGTTCTTGTTCTAGTAGTTTGATCTTGTCCCTAGCCACCTTGAGTTTAAGGAGTAAGTCCTCTTTTTGCCATTCAATTAAGTTTATCTTTTCTTGATAACTTTGTTCATTAACTTTGTGTGACTTTATCTGACTTTCTAAGTTATCAATTACCCTATGTGCTGATTGTCGTTGTTCTTCTAAGGTCTTAATTGAATCACTCATCAATTGATTGTGATTTTTGTATTTGACAATTATAGCTTTACATTCAGAAGTACAAAGTTTAGAGTTTACCTCGGCCATAAGAAATGGAGTTTCTGGAGTTGGTGATTCAATTGCCATGAGAGCATCTTCTTGTGTTGTTCCTTGATCGTCATCGTTCCAGTCATATCCAAGTATGTTGTTGCCGATTCCAGTAATTCCAACATCAGTGTAGGTGAGCTCCGTAGAAACTAGGTCAGCCGTAGCAACTAATTCATCCAAACAAATATTGTCCGTATCATCCATTACTACGGCTATGCATGCATGGTGAACAGTAGACAGGTTTTCTACGTGATTTTGTTCTTCAGAGATTAGTGCCCTATTTTGACTTGTTTCTTCAGCTAAGTCACTCCAATCATATCCAAATATGTCTTGCGACATAAGTGCACTCTGATTTGTGTCTTGAGTGGATCGTGGATTGTTGGTTCTTGACTTATTTGGACAATCCCTAGCAAAGTGACCTAATTCATTGCAATCATAGCACTTCACTTTGCTTTTGTCGAAGGTAATTCGTTCGTTGTTTCGTGGATTAAATCTTCTTCCTGTCCTGTTTAAAAATCTCCTTTCTCGTAGTGCCAGCATAGCAGATTGCCACTTGAGATCGATTTCATCACAGTCATCCTGATGCATCTGTTTTACTTCTTCACCTGTCAGATTCGAACACTTACATATAAAGGCTTCGAATGAAATCTCTTCATTAGTTTCATGTTTTGGTCCTACAGATGTTGAAGCAAGTGCAGTATTGGCATTAGTAGTACTTGGGCTGCCATTGTCAGCCTTTTCTGCTTCCACTTCTGCCTCAAAGACTCTTAAGTCGTTGTAAAGATCATCTAGTTCAAGTTCTTCTAAGGTGTCCCCTTGTCTGTAGGAAACTGTGTATACTTTCCATTCCTTGCCTAGAGCTCTTATGAACTTTCTGTTTAGATCATCTTTATCATACTTGATGCCTGCGCTGATCATCTCTCCGTTGAGTTTTTTGTTGCGATCAAAGGTCTGTGTCATTCGTTCGTCATTCAGGGAGTTGAAATTTTCATACTCTTGTTTGAGAAGAGCTTTCTTGTTTTTCTTTGTATTCTTTGTTCCGCTGAATCTTTTCTCCAGAGCTTCCCATAGTGATTTTGCATCTTGATATTCTTCAAATTGCGATTGATATTCGTTGGGGATTGCAATTAGAAGAATACTGAGGGCCTTGATTTCAGTTTGTTTTTCCCTGCGTTCAAGATCAGTCACTGGGGCACGAGCAGCCATTTCTGGTTCTCCATCAGCCCTATTGGTGGTAAGACGTTTGTTACCATTAATGATTACATCCAGACTGTATAGTCAGACAGTAGGATGTGTTGCTTGATGCGTAGCTTCCATAGATCGAATTCGTTGCTGTTAAGAACAGGGACTTTGCCGATTGCAACTTCCGTCATGATGGTTGTCTTGAATCTTGCTTATGAGGATTATGAACTCGTTGATCAATGGATCTAAAGCACCTCCTGTGCTCTGATACCACTTGTCAGGATCGTATTAGTCTATGTAAACTAATAAGTTTGCCTTCGTTAAGATCGTGATCTATTGAAGAAGTTCAGCAGCGGATGAACACTTCAATATTACGAGTTATTGAACAATAAATTATGAATAAGAATAAACAAAAAGTATTGTCGAATTATAAGCCTCAATCGTATTAATCTTAAGAATATCAATACAACGTGTTTTTATGAATACAAGGATCTATCTTTATATAGACCTTGAGGCCGACCTAGATAAACTAGGAAACATCAACTATCCTTATCTAAATATATCGTTATCTAGAAATAAGGAAACTCTATCTAATTAACAAAAGGAAACATAATCTAATTATAATTCTATAACTTAGATTATACTTGCACGGCAAGTTGGTCTTCCATATCTTGACTTCTTCCGTAGCATTTAACCTTGCCCGTAGCAACTTGTTAAACTTCCGTAGTAACTTGACCAGCCGTAGTAACTTGTTGGACAGCCGCACTAACTTGTTCTTCCATAGTAACTCTTAATGTCTTCCGCATTAATAGTTTAAGTTACTATTCTTGTTTGTTAAGTGAATTGTTCATGGTTAAACTAGTTTAACTAAGTTATAACCCAACAGAAACGTTATCTAATTACAAAAGGAATTATAATCTAATTCTAACTCTATCTATTAGATTATTCTTGCACATCAAGTTGGTCTTCCGTAGTAACTCTCAGTCCGTACGTAGCAACTTGATTCTTCCGTAGTAACTTGATTCTTCAGTAGTAATGATGATATCCGTAGTAACTTGGTTGAATAGCCGTATTAAACTTGATCTTCCGTAGCAACTCAACAAGTTTATATCCGTAGCTAGAAGTAATATTATTGAGTTAAACTTATTATGACTAAGTTATAACCAAACAAATAGTATATTTGTTATCTTTAATATATAATCAAAGAGAGCCTTGCAATAACACATGGCGAAGTAAGAGCCCTTGGATGGGTCAACTTTTTTGATTTCAACCGTTAGATCAAATTGATGATGTCATCAAATACTACTTTCATTTTACACCCTCTTACAATACATAATAACATTCTCTCTTTAATTACAATCTCAACTAAAATAAAAACAAAATTCTAATTTATTTATAAAATCACTCAATTTGGAGTATAATTTACCTTATTGTTATTTTAAATTCTCCTATAAAAATATTAAAACATTTGTATAAACGTAAAGGTGTATATATATGTTAAGTCTAGTACCCGCGCGATGCGGCGGCGGCGACGAAGTTGATTTCGTAAAATGGTTTTGCGGCTACAGTTTTCAGTAGTTTTCAATCCGTCTCGTGATCACAAAGTGATCGATGGTAGGAGACTGCTTCCAATAAACCTCTCTTTTACGTGCATAACTACTTGGGGAAAAACACCAAAAAGAAAAGAAAAAAAAGATATTTATGCAATTATTTTATTATGAGAATATTCTATATATAAAAACAGTTTTTGAGGACCCATTTCCAAATTTAGCACGGGACCTTCATATTTTCGAGACCGACCGTGGGTGGCGAAAATACTATATTCGACATAGTTACGTCGAGTGAAATATTTTTGGCTTTTCGGACTACAAATAATTATTGAAATAACATGTTTTTTACCCGACGTTGATGTTCTCTGCGAATGGGCGGAGGCATACATTAGAATAGGTAAGAAGGTCTTGGGTTCTTTCCAATCATCCCATTTTTTTTTAGTCATTTTTGATAGTTTTTCATTTTTCTCATAATATTATATTTCATAATATTATATTGGGTGTTATTGTTTACGTTTTTTATATGGGGTATTTGTTTTTTAAAAACCTCAATTTAAAAACTTTTCATTCGCCGTGTTTTCATTGACGCTTTTTATTTAAACAATAAAAGCATAAAGCCTCGTAATCAAACAAGCATTTATATATGAGTCACTTTTATTTATAAATTCAACTATTCAAATATCTTAAAAATACTTATGAAGTCTATACCAAACACACAATATACTTTTCGATTAGCACAAAAGACATCATTTTTTTTTAAAAGAAAAAAACCTTGACCAAAAGTGAAAATAACTCGATATGTGTTTCATCTTAAGAAAAACTATTTCATATTTAAGAAGCGTCAGATTGATTAAAAACAATCACTACTATCTTAATAACGTACGTTGTGTGTTCCTCGTAGAAAACTCTAACGTCCCACATATAATTTGATGTGTTACATGTAATAGTTTATGATATTTAGTTTTTGAGATCTTGAAAAAAATTAATATAATATTTCTCTGTTTATAAAGTACAATTAATTTCTCATTATTATCAAGTTATACATTGTATTTATATCATTTGTATCTAGTTTCATACTTTACTACTTTACAATTACAAATCATCTGTTCAAACATAAAATGGTTCACAAATCTACCAATGTATATATTCATATAGTTTGTATCTAGTCTCCAATCTCCATATAGTTTGTATCTAGTCTCGTACTTGACTTTTAAATCATCTGTTAAAATCAAGTCGGTTCTCCAATCTAAAGTAAATCAAGTCACTCGTTTAATTCTGGATGAAAATTAATTACAGGTATTTGATATAATTCTGGTACACCAGAAAATTAAACAAGAAATAAGTAAAATATAATCAATTAATGTAAACAATATAAACAACGCTCTCATAAAGAATAGATATAGTATAATAATCATTGAGCTAAATTTGTTGTATTTAGTATGATCATCTGTCTCGTTAGTTAGTTAGTTAGTTATCGAGACATCAGCCATGAAAGCCATATGATTATTAAAGATGAACATACAAGGAAGTTTATATACAAATTACAAAATAAGAAAAACATAACATACATATAAAGAGAAATGAAAATGGAAATTACATACAAACGGAAATTACATACAAATGGAAATTTATATACAAATTACAAAACAAGAAAACATATAACATACAAATAACAAGAAAATAAAATACTAAAATTATAAAAGAAATGCAAACCGGTAATTCGAGATTGATGTGAAAAATGTTGAAAGAAAACCGATATAAAACTCCTTTGAGGAAAATTTAAGTAAGAGAATATTTTTTAGTTAGGATTGAAAAAAGTGAATATAAGATTAGTATTTATAAAAAAAAAATTAAAGCGGAAAAAATTAAAAAATTTAAAAATATTCAAAAAGTTTGAAAATTTTCAAAATTTTCAAAAACTTAATAAAAATTTTCAAACTTTTTGAATATTTTAAAAATTTTAATTTTCCCGCTTTAATTTTTTTTTAAATACTAATGTTATTTTTTCATTTTTATAAAAACAGATTATTTGACATTTTTTAAAAACAGATTTTTTTATAAAAACATTGACTTTTTTATAAAAATAGATTATTTTTTAAAAACAGATTACTTTATTATAATAAAAACAGATTATTTGAAATTTTATAAAAACAGATTATTTTAGAAAAACATTGACTTTTTATAAAAACAGAGTATTTTATAAAACGTCATAATAAATTTGACATTTGGCTCAGAATCGTTAAAAATGGCTGCTACATGTAGTTGCATTTAACTAATGCCATCAAACAAGTTGCCATGCCATTATAAAAGAGATATGATCATATTAATCAAAAAAAACCACACGATATCATCATTGCCTCACATAATTTAAATAATTTAATTCAATCATTGACCTCATATTTTTAATATAATCATTGGTCTCATAATACTATCAATTCATCGGCATAAAATGCCTCGTAATAATAAGCCCCGAAAGAAGATTAAGACAGCAAATGAAAATAAATTTACCTTTCTTTTAATCATTTTCTAATTGATTTCCACGCGAGTTACCCGAAAGAAAACTGCCAACAAAACAACCAAACCGGCATGAAAACCACCAAACAACAAAATCAGGAAAGAGCCACCACACAACAAACACGATGTAAACTTTACTAAAACACAATGTACCTTGCGAATTCTACGCTTCAAATCTCTATCACATGTTGCTACCATATAGCACTTGTGCTGTTTCAATAAAAAGATTATGAAATGAGATCAGTTACCTCAAAGCAACACGATATTTCTGACCAAACTTCTCAAGTTCAGCCATTACACAATCAGTAATACATGGAGTGACTTCAGAATAAATAAAAGACAAACTTAAGCATATAATAGAAGAAATAAAACTAAAAAGTAATAATAACTTGATCATATCTTTTGGATATTGACTATTAAAATATTACATTAACGAAATTATGCATTTTATGACATACACATTTGACATATGCACCTGTGAATATATTGATAAGCTCGTTTTCATGCTACAGCGACAATTTTATTGAGAACGGAATAAAAACTTACATTTTGCATATAAGCAGTCCATCATTCCCTTCTCCAAGTCCAACTACATCAAAAGTTATTTGAATATTAGGCCAGCTTCCGCAAGAATGAATAAAATGATGTTTAAAAAATCTACATGACAGTTGAATTAAAACTGCAATATAACGTAGTTTATCATATGCATTTGAAGAAAAGCAAGGACTCCAGCATGAGGGACTTACAACAACATTTTTTGCTGTCTTAAAACCACCAAACAACAAACTCTACAACCGAGAAAATGGTTTACCGATGGCTCAAGATCGCTATAAAAACCACTAAAAGCCACCGGATCCACCAAATACCGACGGCTCAAGATATAAACAGTAGTTAAGAACAACCCCTTTAAACCGCCATAAAAATCACCAAAAGCCACAGATCCACGGCTAAAAAACAGCTCCACAATGAAAAAAAAATGTTTAATTTTTTGACAATGCAGTAAAAATTAAAACAAAAAATGAAAATAAAATTTACCTTTCTTTTAATCATTTTCTAACTGATTTCCACGGAAGTCACCCGAAAGAAAACTGGCAACGAAACCACCAAACCTGCATGAAAACCACCAAACAACAAAACTCAGCAAAAGCCACCAAAGAACAAACCCTCTAAACCACCATAAAAACCACCAAACAACAAACTCTACAACCAAGATATGGGTTTACCTGCGGGTCAAGATCGACATAAAAACCACCAAACAACCCTCTAAACCGCCATAAAAACCACCAAAAGCCACGGATCCACCAAATCGCCACTCCCTTAGACCTGAAAATAGTAGAAAACAAGCAAAAAAACTCAATATTGTTAAAAAAAAGTCAATATTGTTAAAAAAAAAGCCAATATTGTCAGTATAGAGACAAACCTTAAGCCGCCGATATTATTAAAAAAAAGTCAATATTGTCAATGGTAGAGAAATCCAACAGCACCGAGCCACCGAGTCACCGAGCCACCGAGCCACCGAGCCACAAACAACCAGTAAAGATCCGAAACATCCGAAACATCCGAAAAAAATAAAAGATTTACCATTAAAGAAGAGTTACCTAAACATCCAAAACACCGAGCCACAAACAACCATTAAAGAAGATTTACCTAAAGAAATAAGACCATCGGCTAGGTTTCCGGCGGCGGCGGCTAGGGTTCCAGCGGCGGCTAGGGTTCCGGTGGCGGCTAGGTTTCTGGCTAGGTTTCCGGCAGCTAGGATTAGGTTTCCGGCGGATAGGATGAGGGTTCCGGTGGTTGGTGGTGATGGATTCCGGTGGCTGGCAGATTCTAGAGAGAGGTCAGAGGTTTTAGAGAGAGAGAGAGTTGTGTGTGTGTGTTGTAATGTGTCTGTTTTGTATGTGTGTGTGTTGTGTGTGTGTGTTGTGTGTGTTGTATTGTAGGCTTAAAATGTTGTATTGTAAGCTTAAAATGTTGTATTGTAGGCTTAAAATGTTGTACCTCTTAATTACTTAAACTCTTAAAACCTTAAATGCTTTATATAGGAGTAGAGATTATAATTATAAACAACATGTGTATAAACGTAAAGGTATATATATATTAGAGTAAATTACATAAATCTTCCCTATGGTTTATATGCAATTACGGATTTCGTCCATAACTTTGAAACGTTGCATGGATCGCCCAGGTTTCCAAACTAATTACTCATTTCGTCCCCAATTTCAACGTCTGTTTATTTGTGCAGTTAGTCTGGCCAACGTGTAAAACACGTGAGGGTATTTTAGTCATTTCCCAATCTTCACCTACCTTACCCCCTTTTCTAATCAATTTCATTTTCTATCCCTAATCTTTTAACCTAATTTCTCTCATTTCATCTTCTTCAATCCATCTCTAACACAAATTCATACACTAGTTGAATATTAGTCCTTTCTTCTTCTTCTGATTATTATTAATACAAGTCCTTGAACATACGGAGAAATTCTGATTCAGGTACATCGAAGAAGTACAAAGTCCTTTATTACCTGTAAAGCTCTCTAACTGCCTTCCCTTTATAAACGACATAGGTATTGGCCCAGAGAGTTGGTTGTATGAAAAGTTCATCTAGTTTGGAAGCAAATCAGATAGGCTTTCTGGTATCCCACATGTCAATAGATTCTTTGAAAAATCAAGAACATTTAGAGATGTTAGCAAAGAGAGCGATTTCATTGTGTCATCGGATAGCAATTTTGTTAATGTCATCGTGTACGCATATCTTTGTGTGACACCATTGAAAAACAAGTCTGAATTTATAGATAGTAAATTCCCACATAAACTGAGGTTTGGTTTTTCCGGTGAACTGGACGGATTCGACGGTGATTCTGGGGTTTTTGGGTTTGAAGATGAGGAAGTAAGTAATGGTGATTCCGATTGCGATTACGATGAGAAAAATGGTAGCGACTATACATGAGGCGAGATTTGTGTGCCCGCGTTTGGATCTATGGTGATGACCTTCATACATCATGTTTTTGATTTGATTGAATGGTGTTGTGTGGAGTGGGTGAAGATGATGTGATTATAAAAACGAGGAACTGTATGTGTCAGTGTGTGTGTGTGTGGAAGAGTGTTTTTGTCTACGAAAGTACTAAAATACCCTCACGTGTTTTACACGTGGGCCAGACTAACGACACAAATAAACGGACGTTGAAATTAGGGACAAAATGAGTAATTAGTTTGGAAACCTGGACGATCCATGCAACTTTTCAAAGTTAGGGACGAAATCCGTAATTGCATATAAACCATAGGGACGATTTATGTATTTTACTCTATATGTTTATATACGTATAACATTGTCTTTTTATAATAACTTAAAATCTACATAAACATAATGTTTACAATTCAATTTTTATATATGTACGCGCTATCGCGGGACAATAATCTAGTTATAACTATAACAAATATGTAAAAACATAAAAATATATATGTTATTATACAAGTAACATTGTGTTTTCATGATAAATTAAAAGAACATGTATACAAATATAAAGTTTACGATATAATATTTGTGTAAATTGTCCGTGTTATCGCGGGTCAATAATCTAATTTTATAATATACGTAGTATTTCAAAACTAAGGCTATACGGTGTGGGGGCTTTATCATTTGATGATGTGGAGTGATAGAAGGTGATATGTAGGAAAGAGAGTGTGATTTGTAGGAAAGAGAGTGTGATGATGTGGAGTGATGAAAATGGGTGGTGTGGTTGTGTGATGATGTGGAGTGATAGAGGAAAGAGAGTGTAATTTTAAAAAGTTGTATATTTATAATTTTTTTTATATAAATGAAATTTAAAAACTAGTATTTTTATTAAAAAAAACAAACACTACAATTTATTAAAAAAAACAAACACTACAATTTATTAAAAAAAAACAAACACTAAAAAAAAAAACAAACACTACAATAAAAAACATACTACAAAAATTCAGGATAAAATTTCTCGATAAGCCTTCTCTTTTCATGTTCCGCTATTGATTTGGCAGGCTCCCGGAGATGATCGGTTTCCTTCAGGATAAAATTTAACGCTTTTTGTCGCATTTTTTCTTCCTCAGTATCAGCAAATTTCCCGAACTTTTCCCCAATATACTTGAGTTCTTCGTTCGCCGAAGAAGAAGCAACGGCTTTGCCCTTGCCTTTGCGCGCTTTTGCCCTTGCTTGATCTCTACCCGTCGGTCTTGGAAGGTCTTCCTCCAAGTCAACATCATCATCGTTGAGATCGAATGAAGCAAAAGGCGATACCGGAGTGGCGGGAGTGGAGGGGTTACTAGACTCCGATTTTCTACGCGCTTTTCGGGACCCTCCAGATGTTGGGACATGTTGACAAATCGGGCTATTTTTCAATATTTTCCAAGACTCTAAATTTGGGAAAGCCCCTTGCATTATGTTGCGGTAACTCGCCAAAGCAGTTTCGAGCACTTGTTGATCATTATGACCGCTTGGTCTACTTTGTTGGGCTTGCTCAAAAAACCCGTTGAATTTTTTGACCTTTCTTCGTAAGTCTCCCCACTTGCTCGAAAGAGAGTCTTCAGTACGGTGGTAAGATGGATTATCTTTAAGCATCTTGGCGAAAAATTTTCGACGAACACTTTCCCAAAATGGGCCCCCATGTATATCATTTCCTATAACGGGGTCCTCGGATGTCGACGACCACGCTGAAGCAAGTGCGACCTCCTCCGCTTCTTCCCACTTCTTCCTTTCGGTTTTGCCTCTTAGGGATTCGGTTTCTTTCTTCTTGTGTTTCCTCTTCCCACCTTTGGCCGCCATTTGAGTTTCCGGAACCACCTCATCGTCTTCAGAATCGTCAATGTCAAATGGAGGCACTTGCGGAAAATTGGATAAATGGTCTTGGTTAAGCAATTGCGAGAACGACCCGCCTTGGTATAGCGGGTCTACGGATGGTCGTTGTGGTGATGGTGTTTGTTGGTAAAAATGGGGAAATTGGTTAGGGTTTGGAAGTTGGGTATAGTTTTGAAATTGGTTTGGGTGTTGATATTGGTTATTAGGGTTTGGAAATTGTGGAAATTGGTTTAGGTTTTGGTATTGGTTTAGGTTTTGGAATGGGTTATTTGGGTTGAACCATTGGTTCCATTGGTTGGGGTTGGGGTTGTTTTGATTGTTGTTGTTGTTGGGATCCATTTGAGTATATTGAAAGATTGTATAAAATATAGAGATTGTTATAAAAATTGAGAAAGAAAGAGAGAGTTTGTGTGGTTTTTGTTATAAAATTGTGTTGTATTTATAGAGAAAGTTTGGTTTTTTTAAAAAGTTGCCGTTGGTATTTGAAAATCCGAACGTTGCTTCCTCTCACCACCGCGTTGATCAGACAACGCCTGCGACCGATTTCAAGCTCACAACGCCCCTGCGGTGTGGAGGGGGCGTTGTCGAGGCGTTAACTTGCCTATGTGGCGGCGTTGATTGTTGTTTCCACGCCCCGTACCGTGTAGCCTAATAAGTAAATAACTCACATGATTTGAACTTTAAATATGAATTTTAAAACATAAAAATATTATATGAGGTATAATCTATATGAACCCGGAAAAAAAATGAATTTTGATGAATTTTAATTTTTTTGGTTTTTGACAAATGTTGATACTCGTATTGTTATATCACATGTGATTTGAACACTAAATGAGAATTACAAAACATAGATACGTTATATGATTTATATTTAACTAGATCCAAAAAGAAAGACATAAATTTTATGTCAAAGTACTATTATAACATGTGATAAAACTGTGATTTGATATTATAAACTTTCCAACACCCAAAAAAACGCGAAACAAATTTCGTCAAAAATATATCAAGTGGGTACTTTATAGAAAGATGACATAATGTTTGTTTTAATGGTTTAATTTATTCGTTTAAAACATGTATGGTTTTTGAGATAATTAACTTTTAAACAAAAGAAAACTTAAAATGGTTTTTAAAATGAAGTGTTGTGATTAGATTTTTTGTACTCACTTTTTTTTTCTATGGTTTTAAATAAACCTAACCCGTGAAATGTAATCACCACAACAATTAAAACAAAATTCAATACAATGAAATATCATTAGTTTTTAATAAACTTTTTTAATAGAAAAAATAAATGATTTACTAACATATATTTTCATTATGTTCATTATCGATTCTTCGTTTTAGAGATAACATAGTTATATTACAATATTTTTAATTTTACATTTTTTAAAAAATGTTCAAGTACGGACTACTACACTACCAACTACAATTTCTCCATCCTTGTGAGATACCATTGATTATTACGGTCGGGCAAATGGCCAATACAACCTTCACTTTATTTGTCCCCTTTACGTAACATGAATACACTTCTAATAGTTATTTATGAATTTGTAAGTAAATGGTTCCTAAAACTATGTCTCAAAATTGCACATATATTTGGTGGTTTCGTCTAATATGTTGAACATTTTTACGAGTCGAACCATTACTACAAAATAATTATTATTTGGGTAAAAGTCAAAAAACCAATACGCATTTTTTCACATATAACGTTATAAAAAACCAACTTACGATTCTACTAGTATAATACATCAATTTCCAAATCCATGACAATATGCTAAACATGTAACTGGTTACCTGAACGTCACTCATTTTGTGACATGACATACACATGGCATACACGTAATTCATAAACACATATACATGGGAATTAATAACAGTAAATAAAATAAAAATAAAAATAAAAAAACCGAATCAATTTTATTATACAACGTCTCTAACAAACTCAGAATCAATTTTATTACTACGAATTAATGATTGAATAATTAAACTAGAATTTACAAAATCAGATTGAAAACCTGCAAACCTTATTCTATCCATTAGATTAATCGCTTTCTCGAGCTTGTTGTTACGCGCGCACGGGCCATTTATCGCGTTGAATGTAATCGGAGTTAAGTTTTGTTTCTGAAACAACAAAAAGGCTTCGCGTGAGCAGTTTCAAACGATGAATTCGATGATGAGGTGATTGATTTGAGCAGCGAGTGCCAAACGGAGCGGGTACGACTCGGTATGACTTAGCGAGGTGTAACTCGGTTTGGCTGAGTGACGACGGCGCGTTGGGAGTGTCGTCGGAGTTGTAATTGGAGAGGATTTGGAGGAGAGGAGAAATCGTAGCGGCGGTTAGTGGGGACTAAAACGACGTCGGATTGAGTTATGGAGTCGGATGAACGGAGAGAGGATTTGTTGACTGTGAAATTTGCGGAAGTAGTTGTGACGGTTATGACGGTGGTTGGTGGTGGATAAGGGCGGAGATTTTTATGGGCTCAAATTAAGTTTAAGATATGGTTACTAGGGGTGACTAAAAAAACCGAGAACCGGCTAGAACCGAAAAAACGGTCCGCATTTGGACCGGAACCGAACTGGACCGGCTATGATGGTCCGGTTCTCGGTTCTCAAAAATACTCAAAAAATAAATCCGGTCCAGTCCATGGTTAAACCGGCGGTTCACCGGTTCGGACGGAAAAATTAACTTTTTTTTTTAATACATATCATAATCCTTTTAATATCGGGGCCAGTTGAACATATATGTGTATACACCTATTATTTTTATTAACTCTGCAAATTTAAAGCTGTAAAGGCGATCTCACGTAAAGATAATGTTATGTCTTCCTATCATATATTTTATTGACTTTCACTGTTAATCTATATAATTTTTTAATTTATTAATAAGACATATACAACAACTCATATTGATGATTAAGACATAACATTCAACTCAATGTAAATATTTGATTAAAAATTTTATCATAGTAAATGCACATGACGAATGAATAAATAATTTACGTTTTTTGTTTTTACTATTCGTATTTGGTTTTGTTTTAGTTTTTTACTATGGCTATTACGTATTTACGTTTATGATTAGTAATTCGATAAGATTATTTTTTGTGTTATTTATCATTTAACCTACTTTTTTCTTAATCTTTGCATGACTTTTTTTCCTTTTTAAATTGAATAACATTTTTTATTACTATGTTGTGTATTGTGTGAGGTTTTAAAACCGGAATGAACCGAAAAACCGACTAGGAACCGAACCGGAAATGACACGGAAAAAGCGGTCCGGTCCGGCTTTTACCGGTTCGGTCCGGTCCATGTCTTTTGAACACCCCTAATGGTTACTGTCCAAAAAATCTTAAGGGTGGAGATTTTTTTTTTTTTTTTTTTTTTTTTTTACAGTTAAATACGTGGAAATAATAACAGTAAAAAGTTAAAAGAAAACCGGTCAAATAATATTTCAACGGTAACCGGTAAAAAGTCAACGAAAATTTAAAATTGTTTATCACATAGTGACGAATTTGAAAAGTTGACGTATTATACTAGTAGTATCGTAACTTGGTTTGTTATAACGCTACATGTGAAAAAATTCGTATGGTTTTTTTGACTTTGATAATTTGTTTTTTATCTTTGAGTGTGTATAAAATTACTATAATTATAAACTAGTCTTTATATCCGTATGAGAATACATGTAGTTTAAATTATTTGTTATAAGTATTATTAGAACTTAGAGTTAAAGTTATATGACGGTTAAGTTTTTATATAAAGTTGCTATATTTTTTTTGAAAAGCAATATATTACAAAACCAAAAAGTTCAAATACACACAAAAGACATCAACTCTCAACCAAGATGGTTAAAAGTGACCCAAGAAAACTACAAGAGGCTACACAACCACTTGATTAAATACATATCTAGAGAACACTAGAAAGAAAAAAGTACAACACCCAATATCAAAAGAGAACAAAATGGAAAAAGGCCCACTAGCAAAAAGTGAGAAAAAGCTAAACAAAACCGAAACGGACGCAAAATAATCTGCAACCACGGAATGAATAAACCCACAGCCAAACACACTTGAAGTCACAAAAGGTGCAGCCCCAAAAAACCATACAGCCAAATCCCGCAAAAAGAAAACAACTCAGACCAAGACTTCTATATTCGAAACCTATTGCATCATGCTTAAAGTTGCAACACGCAAAACACAAAAGCTCATCAATCATATATCACTGATCATTCACCATAGTCGAGCCACAATTGTATGGTCTTTCTATCCATTTTTCCCATCTAAAATTTCGCTTCTTAGACCTCCTACAAATCCACTCGAACGACCTTAGTTGGATTTCCTGAAAAACTCTCACAGCCGAGTCACATAAATATTATACATTTTTAGAAACTTTATAAAATTACATGTATATTCTTGAGTCGTGTTCACATAGTTGGATTATACGTATTTTAAACCTCTTTATAACATTATTATTAATAGATTAATATATGTATTATTATTTCGTTCCTTAATTATGTTTATAATAATGATAATTTCTTATTTATCTGTAAGTATAGGTGGTGAAATCTTAGTTATAAATAGAAAAGGAATAAATAATTTATTTCAATTGGTTAAATATAAATGGTTAAATTGTACAAATAGATTTAAAAACTTGCCAAATTGATTTAATAAACAATTGAAATAAAAGATTACTCTTTAGATCCGTGACAACCCACAGATAATGTAAAATAATAATTTATAAATATTTAAGTGACTAATAAGTGTCATTTAAGAATTTATTTACATATATAACACTTAATATATTCATTTGTATTTTTTTAGTCAATTTTTAAATATAAAGGTAATTTTTGTAATATACGTACAAAGATGACAACACATAAAAACATCATTTTTATGTTAATATCTCAAATAAATAGCAGACTATTTCAAAGACATAGATAAATTGAAAGTTTATGTTATCGGATACACAAAATTATGTTGTCGAACCTACTATTTAATATATATGTACAAGTGACAAATTAGAAAAAGATTGACAGGTTTTATAACAACGGATCAATACTTTTAAGTGTTTAGGATTAACAAGATTATGACGGAATCATGATCTAGCACTGAATCACTGATTCTAGCAGAATGAACAATGAAGAATTACTAATTATTGATTTGTATTCAAAGCCAAAATTGGCGGGAAAATTTGTTACACGAAGTTTTTCTCTCTAGAATTATTTCATTCAAGCACACATAAAATGTAACTCTCTCCACCTATCTTAAGACTTACAACTTAACTTACAAAAAGATCATTCTTATGTTATTTAAAAAACTTCGGATGAACTAACTATCTATGATGACTTGCTAAGGTTTAACTCTGATGTTAAATACTTTAGTGATGACTTGCTAAGGTTTAACTCTAATGTTGACAATTGTTCTTCCGAGTTAAAAACTTAGACTAAAAACACTTCAATGATGATGTGAAGCTTCATCCAATCTTCTATTTCCCCCCAACAATCTCCTCCTTAGATGATGCTTCGAAAATCTTCATCTTTCTAAATAAGCATATTGCACACTTCAACTCCATGCAATCTTCAAAAAACCTCCTTTTCATATTCATCTCATATTTTCTATGATCATATGCACTTGAAACTTAACTACCTCAATAAAATGTTTTCCATCATGATAATTTTCATGATTTTTGAAAGGCAACTAATTTAATGCTAGCAGATGATCATTACTCAATCTTCTTAAGTCAGCATCTTCATACAGTCTATCACCTCATCCATCTTCTCTTTGGATGATAATTTCATTATGAGGACAATCCATCCACCATCCAACAAATCTAGGTCGTTTTTGTTTCTTTATACCTGGAAGAGGAATTGTATCAATCATCATAGCGCTCCTTCTTCTTTTTAACTTCCTATCAAAATCCTCAAAATCAGTTTTTGAGCATTCTTTAATAAAAGTTGCATATTTCCTTCCTTGTGGATAATCACCATGATTTACCATTTCAATCTTGCTCAACTGTCTTGCTTGATCTTTTTTTATCTTCAGCAACTGATCAGTTGTTATGTAGTAAGAACATTGACTAGCACCTCCTTTGAATACAATTGCATTCTCATAAGGATCAAATCTCCAAGCACTAACTGGTTCAAGGATTCCTTTCTTTCTATTTTCCATTAAAGTCCTTTCAACTCTAGCCTCTGTTTGTGTTTGATCCCTTATTCTTGATTTAGAACCTCATTCTCTTTAAGGTTTCTTAACATTATCTTCAAAATTGGAAAACCATACTTATCCAATGTATCTCCAAACTCATCTGTCTGATCATACCATGCCTGCAGTTCATCTATATGTACTTGGCCTTCACGTTCAACAACAAACTCTTCTTCTAATTTGAATTTAGTCTGAAATGTCATATTTTGTTTTTGTTTTGCAACTAATGATGCAAGTGTGACATGCTCTCCAGTACTAGAAGTAGATCGTTCAGCTTGTGTCTTATTTTCCTCTTCTTATTTTCTTCCCATTTCAATAATAGTTGCTTGTTGAGCTTCCTTTAGCAATCTCTCTTTCATAGACTCAACATTAATCTATCTCTCCTTCTCCAGTTCTTCCAACTTCTCTTTTGTTTTGATCTCTAGATAATGATTTTCTAGAGTCTCAATCTTCATTTGACCTACAGATCTAGCAAAGAATCTCTTTTCCCTCACAAGATAATTTTTCAGATGTTTCTTGTAATTATCTTGGGTCATACTCCTTCTCCATTATGTCAATTGTTGTTTTATCTCGACAACAATATTAGGAGTCTTCTTTTAACAACTCTTTTAGATACATACTTCTTCCTATTACTAGAATGTGAGATCTCCTTTTCAATTTCAACCTTGAACTTTGGATTCACATCTTCATCTTCATCTTCATCTACATTATCATCAAGACTAAAAGAATAGTCTTGTTCTCCTGTTTCATCAACATTCTCATGAATCTTTTCTCTAACACATGCCTTATTCTAATATTCTGTAGTGCCACAAGGAATTCTATTCTTTGGTTTTGCAATATATACCCTTTCCTAATTTACAAAACCATCATATGAGTCATCATCTTGCAATTCTTTGTCTTTTGTTCCAGAGTTAAAAACATGTTCATCAGACTTAAGTTTTTCTCTAGTTTTCTCAACTTCAAAGTTAACATTTTGTTCATCCGACTTAAAATCATCTTCTTCACCAAAATTAAAAATTAGAGTTTCAGAGTTGAAATCATCCTCAACCATATTTCCTTTTCCCTTCAAATCTTTCACACTAGATTCTCCCATATTAATATTCCTTGCCATCTCTGTCTCAACAACTACCTCATTCATATTTTCTTTCCCAATTTCTTCTTCACCAGATATGATCACTTCAGTTTCTTCCCCAACTACCTTAGAAGTGGTTTTTTCATTACCAACAACTGTTTCAATCCTTAATGTTTCTGAATGCTCTTCATCCATATCTTCATCCATTTCAATATCTCCCATATTCTGGATACATCATCAAAAGGGTTTTACTTGACCACTTAATTCACCTTGTAGAGCTAAAATCAACATTAATTCAGAAATATTCTTCATCTTTAAAGTCACAATAGCAATCAACTGCTTTGAAAACGTTTTAGTCAACTCCTCATTCTTTGATTTGTGCTTTAATAACTCAAACACACCAGGACTAGAGCTACCCGTACTCTCTTTCCATTCTTTTCTGATTGATATACTTGCAATGGTGAAATTGAGGATTCAACCACTGGAGTAATCAGTGAAACTTTTGATGTAAGAGAAGGAAATAAGTCCTTTAGATTTTCAGGATTGACACCACTTAAATCTCTTTTGGATGGAATTGATCTATTATGGTTGAACTGATAATTAAACAATCTATCTGCAACATCATTTCGATCTAGGAGTTCTTGTTGTTGAACAGGTATAGAAGGTAAGATTGGAGCAGTAGGTGTTACCACATAAGTATCTGCAAGATTATCTCTTATGTATAAAACTATTCTTCTTCCTCTCCACTCCCTTGCCCTTCATTAAGAGGTTCTTGAATCACATGGGATTATACAGGTGGTGTTGATGGTGGTGGTTGAATTGGTGATTGTGGTGGTGGTTGTAGTGGTGACTTTGGGGTTGGTTGAATTGGTGATTGTGGTGGTGGTGAAGGTGGTGGATGAATGGGTTATTGAATACTGGAAAAATGGTATAAGGATACATGAGAACCTTGTTGCAGCAAAAAAGTTCTTCATGTTGCCCATTATCTTCCAATTCATATTCTATGGCTCCAATAACTCCCAAATGGTGTAAAGATACATGAGAACCTTGTTGCAGCAAAAAAGTTCTTCATGTTGCCCATTATCTTCCAATATATATATTATGGCTCCAATAACTCCCCATCAGGCATCACATCTCTTACTTCAGAATCTATGATCTTTAAAACCTTGGGTACAACAGAAAATTCTTTGTAGATTCAGAAAGCATTCTCTTGATGTTATCAAAGATGATCCAGAGATATTGAATACTCTCTCAGTAATCAGGCACACAAATCTAGAGGCTAAAGTTTGACTTATTTCATCCAAACCACCTTGTCTGCTGGAGAAGCACATTATTAACATATGAACTATGTATCTCTAATTATAAAAAATCTTGTTTTCTTAACCTTTTGTTTTGGGAAATCCCTTTCATACCCAACATTTCCGCACACTTGTTGGATTTCTTCAATTTGAAACATCGTCAAACCATTGACATAATCTAGCTTTTAAACTCTCCTGATCAAATCCTCTATAACAACTATTGGAGATCCATGAATCATAGAGGATATAATGGGCATACTATTTGACTTCTTCATATGATGCATTCTTCCAAAATTCTTGAATCATATCATTGTATATTATGGGATTTGTTGAGATTGCTAAATGTAGTCTGGAGTTAATTAAGAAGTGCATTGTTTCCATAAATCTTTCTTTAGCCTTTTCATGATGAATATCCAGAAATGCTACAACATTATGTTGTTTAACAAATGGTAAATTTTCCATCTGTATTCAATAAAAAACACTCGTTAGTATTAATTTATCAACAAGTATATTACAGAATAAAATTTCACAACATCAAACTATTGAATCAGTAACAAAAAGCAATACAAACCTTTTTAAGCAAAACAAACTGATCAATAACCGCATAACAATCTTAAAATCTCGAACCTTGACCTGAATGTACTCTTACAATAATACTCGAAATGGCTCTAATTTATGGTAAAATTCATAATTGAGATTAGGGGATTTAATAATATTAAGAGATTGATTGAAACTTAACTTTGCATTATAAAATGGTATTTTAATATAACTGAATTTAAATAATCATAAATATTTTCAGAGTCAAATTAAAATATAAGTTTCCTACCAACTCACAGAAAATCCGAATTGAAAAGTCAAAATCTGAGTTAAAATATGGTCAACATAAATCATATAATCCATTTTAGTTAAAATAAGTCATCCGAGTAAAAAAATCAACTTCGGATTTAAAACAAATGAAGAATAAAAGAATTAAAGAATTAAAAAAAATAAGAATTATCCGAACAAAATTTCATTTTCATAGTTAAAAAACCCAATATTGAAGTTAACTTTTTCCAAAATTTCCAAGTTAAAATTTTAACTTCAGAGTTAAATTTCCAGATACGAGTTAACTTGCTACAAGTTTCCGAACTCAAAATTTCAATTTCAAAATCTAAAAGCTTATATTCCAGAAATATGTAAGTTAATTCTACACAACAAATATCTTTAGAAATGAAATGGTTTGCCAAATGCATGAACTGTATTTACATTAATATAAATCATGGGTCAAAAATCATAAGTTGCAGTTTTTTATAATTTAAAAAGGAAATGATAAAATGTCAAACTTTCCAATTCTGTCAAATAAGAATAAATTCTAAGAGTATCTACTTAAATATGACATTTATATCCTCGATCATTAAAAATAATATGAGTTTTTAGTGTGAATTTTGACTGAAGCAGACATAGTGAACTATTAGTGTAATAGTTTAAAATAGTCTAAAGCATTCAGTTATGAAACATAATTTTGGAACCAAGCCAACTCCTCAATCTCTATTAAGGATAATTAAATTATAATCTTCATACGACCTTATAGTTATGTTCACCTTTCAAGATTTTATTGAGTTCTTGAAAATATATTGAGTTCAAAAGTTTAATTAAAATAATTTTAGTATAGTTGCAGTGGATTCTTTCACCTGTCTTTTCATTTTATCAAGTCAGCAGCAAGTCTATTAGAATGAATACAAAAGGCGACTATACCAACTCATCCTCCTGTCTTTGCCTTTTATCAAGTCAGCGTCAAGGATTTTTGAGTTCTTACACTTTATTTGTGATGATGCAAAACATATTTATATGTCATAATTTATAATAAATAGTATTTTTCTTTCTTTTTCACTTAACATAATTGATATCCCATTTGGCAACATCAATATTTTTGGTATTTTGAGCAACTACCACAGGTTACTAAAGATATCAAAATACAAGTAACCTTGCATTTATAAATTTTTTTTTCAAGAAATTCTATAAACTAAGAACTATTTAAGCTTTTCTGGAATTTATGCTTTTGATTCATTTCTTAGAAATTCTATTTTTGTACTGCATTTTGAAGTTTTTCACTGTTTTTTATTTTTTATCAAACATTTTATCTTGTTGTATTTGATTTTACATTTCTATGTACAAATCAGTTTAAAGCATAAAACATGTTTTTAATCTTTTAAATCATATTTCAAATTTTCAAAAAATATCCTTTGATTTTATGAAAATTAAAAAATAAAGTAAATTAAAAACCAGTTCCAGAACTGGTGGCTGGTATACTACCATAATGAAACTGCCTTTTATTTTTTGCAAAACTAAAAGACTCAACAAAATAAAACCTTAAAAGACTTAAGACTTCAAAAGACTATAGAAACAAATCTTTTTGTAAAACAGTTTTAATCAAAATTGTAAAAACATCACAATATTTTGGGTTTTAAGTGTACAAACAAAATTACATATTTTTGAAGTTTCAAGTCTAAAATATGTACATCCAAATTAAATTTCTATTCAGAGTTAAAAAAAAAATATTTCTAGGTTTTTCCGTTTTTCTCCCCCGTCCTTTTGTATTTTGTAATAGGAAGAAAAACAAAATACAAAAAGATATGCACAAAAATATTTTTGGGACACATTTAATCAAGATTCATGAGACTAATAGCTTGAACAAATAAATTGAATCTTGTAGTATCAAAAGCCTTTGTGAAAAAGCCATCTAATTGATTGCCTGTGTGAACCTTAACTAAATGCATCAGTTTCTTTTCAAAACAGTCTCTTATAAAGCGGTACCTAATCTCAATGTGTTTGGTTTTTGAGTGTTGGACAAGATTCTTAGTAATAAACATTGCATCAGTGTTATCTATGTAGATGAGTGTGTTAATAAAGTTAAGACTACAGTCTAAAATTTTATTCTGAATCCATAGAACCTTGGAAGTGCAAGAAGCTACTGCTATATACTCAACTTCAGTAGATGATTATGAAACAAATTTTTGTTTCTTGCACTGCCATGAGACAAGCCTATGTCGTAGAAATTGACAACCTTCTGTTGTGAAAATCCTATTTAGATTACAACCACCGTAGTCACTATCAGTGAAAGCATATAAGTCAAAATTTGAGTTCTTAGGATACCAAAGGCCTAGACTAGGTTGTCCTTTGAGGTACCTAAAAATCCTCTTAACAACCACTAGGTGAGAAGCCTTAGGATTAGCCTGAAATCTAGCACACAAACAAACACCATACATTATATAAGGTCTGCAGTCAAATACATTTAAGAATCTATCATAGATCTGTACATATGTTGATCAACACTCGCTCCCTCTAAATTTGGATGTAACTTAGCTCTTATATCAACAGGGGTGGGTGGAGATTAACAATATGTGTATCAAAACTTAACCAATATATCCTTTACATAATTAGACTGGTTAATGAACATGCCATTATCTAATTATTTAATTTGCAAGCTTAAGAAGAAAAATATTTCACCCATAGAACGCATCAGAAACTTGGAATGCATCACATACTGATGTGCGAAATCTAGTTTTCCCTTTTTGCTTTCGCTAGACCAAAACACCGGCAGTGTACCCTTCCGTTTGTAGTATAGTTTGGAAAAGTCCGGGTTCGAACTCAGGGACTTTCAATTGGGAAATTTCAATTGTCGTTTATGAAACAGATATAAGTAACAAAGTGGGGGTTTTATAAATTAACTAAAAGTGACAAGTATCGTCTTGTGATAAATCAAGATATGGGAAAAACACTCGTTTGGATTGGTTTCTAGTTATCCGATTGTCACTTTGGGTTGTTTGGTTGAATTAACTTCTAATGTTATAACACGATTCCTTTCGAATACCGAGCTAACTTTAGACATCTAAAACGAAACACCGTTCCTTTCGAATACGGTAGAAACCTTAAACATCTAAGTCATTAAGCAACAAGTTTATATACTCGACTTAATCTTATAAAATTTCCTTTCGAATAGTTTCTTAGCTAAAATCAAATTCATTTTATCAAATCATTATATTACCAGTTCCTTTCGAATACTAATAATTTTAGATTAATTATAGACCGATTAACCTTTTCGTAAAACGTCTAATAAGTTATTATAAGTTCTTTTCGAATACCTACAAAATGTGTTTGTCACTAACACCTTACTTACGTTTTATATAAAATGACTTTGATAATGATATGTATCTGATTACAACTAACATTCAAGTTTTAATCTAAATGTTTGATTACTCGTTAAGATTCCCTTCGAATATCCTAAACCTCAAATCAACTATAGACCGGTTGATTATTTCGTTCAATTCATCAATCAAGTTCTAAAGCTCTTTTCAGATACTAAAGTTCTTAATCAAATCATGAATATAAGTAATCTAACACTATTAAGAATTTAAACCCGAATGGTTCTTCGATTAAGCGAACATAAACATTCAACCTCAAACAAATATCCCAAAAACTCCAACCATCTAATCTAGTTTCCAATCCAAATAAGTATTATTTAACTACTCACTCATAATAGAAATTAAAGACAAATAATAATAATAATAAGACATGATTAAATTGAAAATAAAAGAGTAAGAAATTCAATACCAAAAGAAAACAATGATTCCAATGAGTTTCCAAAGTATCTAGATGATGATAAAAACCGAAAGTTTGCAAAAGATTACTTCTAAGATTAACCGAAAATTACTACGATTGATGATCTCCAAGGATTATGTAATGATTATTTGATGATTTGGGACTGATTATGAGGCTCCAAAATGATGTAAAGATGATTGAGATAGTGTAAAAATCGTCCTTAAGAACTGCCAAGCAAAAACCTTTCACTTCCCCCCTTCAATAGCATTGAAAAACGACATGTATAACTGCTGGGCATGAGAATGCGGCGCATTACCCCCTGAATACGGCGCATTCAGGGGTCAGAAGCTCCACTTTTGTAGATTTTTTCGTTGCGGTCGTTTTGGCGCTGACCGGAGGTCTTTTCGAGTCCGTGTGCTCCCCATACATCCGTTTTACTATCAGCTGCATTTTTGTCCCGAATTCATCCTTTTTGACTCCAAACATATTAAAACACCTAAAACATAGACTTTACACAAAAATAAGTAATACGAAGCTATCCATTACGTTTTGACACAAAAACATAACAAATATCGCGAAAGAATACGCGTATAATCGAGCGATATCAAACCCCCCATACTTAAGCATTTGCTTGTCCCCAAACAAATCCGACTTAGACTCTAACTTTATTTTACAAAATATTCAACTTAAGGAAAATTAAGGAATCACGGGCTTTAACATTTAACTACATTCCGGCGTTCAAAATAAAGATATGCGTGAAATTGTTAGATCGTAAAACCGACTACGAACATCAAAAGCTACTAAATTACTTAAGCAAATAAAAACCGTAATTTCCTAATGTCAATTCCTAATTTATCCCCTAGTTTTTATATGTCTAGATAACCACCCCTTTTCCCTCACTCTCCAACCGAAGTTGGAGCGATCAGCCTTTCGGGCCGACCCCTATACCGCCTTCCTTTCGGGGGAAACCTTAAAATATCACTAAATAATTTCTTCGTTTTTGTTTCTTCTTTTCTTTTGAGAATTCTTGGTTAGTCTACATCTTTTAGCTTTCCTCTCACTTTCGTTCACTCCAAATACTATAGATTTATTATTATATGTTTTCTTTGAAGTGAACGAATATAACGGGATTTGAGTCTTCGTTATAGTGATGATGAGTTCAATTTTGTTGACGGGAAAGACCTATGGCCTTTTTCTTCGCCTCTAACTCTCTTATGGGATTAGGTGATACTAGGATTCCCCAACTACCCCCGAAAGGGTGCAAGAGACTACAAGCGCTCGGTACTAAGGATATTTAGCGGTTATCCGGATTTTAGATTTTTCGGGAAAACTTAAGGAACTAAAACTAAGAAACCTAAATTCTTACTTACAAATATTTTATTAACTAGAGATGTTCCTAAACAATTTCACGTTAAAGTACCAGAATTAAGCTTAATAAACAAGCCCCTATCATCTTCCCTAACTACATTTAAGCGTTTTTTTTTTTTTTTTTTTTTTGTTAAATTTTTTTTTTTTTTTGGTTTTCATAAGACTCAAATTGGACAAAATAAGAACACGTAATAGATATATAGGAGGGGAAATTAAAGCTAACAAATTTCCCGACGTCACCCTCCATACTTATTTAACGCATTGTCCCGAATGCGTTTCCAAACTAGAAGAAAAATAAACTAAGTGAAATTAAAGACTAAAAACAAAAAAATAAAATAAAATAAAGAAAACAAAACAAAACCGTGCGTGTCGCTTTGATGTTGCTTGATTTCCCGACTCGACTTCGCACGTGTTGAACTTAACGTGTCAATCGAGTCATCCAAGATAAAGAGATCGTTGGAGGCATCTAGTGCATCATTCCTTTTGACCCATTCTTCATTCCACTCCCTCGTTTCCCGATAAATTAAACAAGTCACAAATGGTCGAAAGTGGACATGAACATTTCCGGGCTCTTCTTTGAAATAACTCCTAACCGGTTTCACATATATATTCTTATTAAAATCCAAAACCACAACATGCGTATCCCCCTCAACCTCCTCCATGATAGTTTCCCAACACCCTATTTCCTTGCTTACACCATCGCCTATTTCCCCATTCTTTGTGGTACTTAAGTCGACATTTGAATCGAACATTCTTTCTAATCCGTCCCAAGTAATATCTCCATAGTCACCAATAACTGACCCATCCGAGATTCCTATATCCAATCCGAGGAAGTCTTACAATTCCTCATCTAAACTCTTTACCCAATGCATTTTATCCCAAAATTCAGCTTCTCTTGCAAACGGTTTTGGCGATTCGGGTTGTACCTTCGCTTCCTCCTCTTTAAATTATTGAAAAATTTCCGTGTCATAAACTTGAACCGGTGGACTAGTAGCTGATTCGGATGTGGCTATATATATTTGAACTACCGGGTCCTCCCATTCTTCCTCGTCCGACTCAAAATCACTATCAAAATCGGAAACGGGTTATGAGATAACACTGCGTCGCAGTGAGTGTGACTGCGACGCAGTGGGTTCAGGTTCAGCTTCTTCTTTGTTTTCATTTTCTTCATCCCAATACTCATATCCCCACCGTGTTGAAATTGTATTTACTTTCTCCTCTTGTTGACCCCTTGCTCTTTCTTCCAACTCCTCCAACTGCCATTCTAACCGTTGTTTTGTGACATCAAAATCCTGACGATCAAGTTCAAGTCGAAGATTTAGAAATTCCAATTGTTTAAAAATTCCATCATCAAACTGTTTTTTCATTTCAACAAAGGATTCAAACAAGTCTTTCAACTCTTGCTCTTCTTCTTCCTTCGGTTGATTCTCCTCATACCAAAATTCCCGTTGGTAAGATTGGTTGTTCCCCCGTCCTCTATCATCTCTATAACCATATCCAAAATCACATATTGGGTCTCGGTAATTGCCCTTGTCCGAATATCCATAATAGTTGCTATATCTTCTGTTCATCGTCTAATATCTACAACCTGTAAATCATAACTAGACAAAAACCAAAACGTGAAAAGCACCTGAAAATAAATAAAACAAAATCTAAAAACTAAAATAGATTAAAGCAAATACTTTGAACAATAAACGACAAATAAAAATTCCAATTATCAAGTCCCCGGCAGCGGCGCCAAAAACTTGATGTGCGAAATCTAGTTTTCCCTTTTTGCTTTCGCTAGACCAAAACACCGGGCAGTGTACCCTTTCGTTTGTAGTATAGTTTGGGCAAGCTCGGGTTCGAACTCAGGGACTTTCAATTGGGAAATTTCAATTGTCGTTTATGAAACAGATATAAGTAACAAAGTGGGGGTTTTATAAATTAACTAAAAGTGACAAGTATCGTCTTGTGATAAATCAAGATATGGGAAAAACACTCGTTTGGATTGGTTTCTAGTTATCCGATTGTCACTTTGGGTTGTTTGGTTGAATTAACTTCTAATGTTATAACACGATTCCTTTTGAATACCGAGCTAACTTTAGACATCTAAAACGAAACACCGTTCCTTTCGAATAGGGTAGAAACCTAAAACATCTAAGTCATTAAGCAACAAGTTTATATACTCGACTTAATCTTATAAAACTTCCTTTCGAATAGTTTCTTAGCTAAAATCAAATTCATTTTATCAAATCATTATATTACCAGTTCCTTTCGAATACTAATAATTTTAGATTAATTATAGACCGATTAACCTTTTCATAAAACGTCTAATAAGTTATTATAAGTTCCTTTCGAATACCTATAAAATGTGTTTGTCACTAACACCTTACTTACGTTTTATATAAAATGACTTTGATAATGATATGAATCTGATTACAACTAACATTCAAGTTTTAATCTAAATGTTTGATTACTCGTTAAGATTCCTTTCGAATATCCTAAACCTCAAATCAACTATAGACCGGTTGATTATTTCGTTCAATTCATCAATCAAGTTCTAAAGCTCTTTTCAGATAATAGAAATTAAAGACAAATAATAATAATAAGACATGATTAAATTGAATATAAAAGAGTAAGAAATTCAATACCAAAAGAAAACAATGATTCCAATGAGTTTCCAAAGTATCTAGATGATGATAAAAACCGAAAGTTTGCAAAAGATTACTTCTAAGATTAACCGAAAATTACTACGATTGATGATCTCCAAGGATTATGTAATGATTATTTGATGATTTGGGACTGATTATGAGGCTCCAAAGTGATGTAAAGATGATTGAGATAGTGTAAAAATCGTCCTTAAGAACTGCCAAGCAAAAACCTTTCACTCCCCCCCCCCCCCCCTCAATAGCATTGAAAAACGACATGTATAACTGCTGGGCATGAGAATGCGGCGCGTTACCCTCTGAATGCGGCGCATTCAGGGGTCAGAAGCTCCAGTTTTGTAGATTTTTTCGTTGCGGTCATTTTGGCGCTGACCGGAGGTCTTTTCGAGTCCGTATGCTCCCGATACATCCTTTTTACTATCAGCTGCATTTTGGTCCCGAATTCATCCTTTTTGACTCCAAACATATTAAAACACCTAAAACATAAACTTTACACAAAAATAAGTAATACGAGGCTATCCATTACCTTTTGACACAAAAACATAACAAATATCGCGAAAGAATACGCGTATAATCGAGCGATATCACATACTCAAATTCCTTACACAAAATATCATTTGTAGATCCAAGAATGATATCATCAACATATATATATTTGCACAAAAATAGAATCATGATCTACCCTCTTAATGAAATATGTCTTGTCTATAGTACATCTAAGATATCAATGATCAATCAAGTACTTAGAAAGTGTGTCATACCAGGCCTTAGGAGCTTGGTGTAAGCCATATAGAGCTTTATCCAAATTAGGCACTCTATCAGGGTAATGTGGATCTATGACTCCTGGTGGCTAACACACATAGACAGTTTCTTCTAAAACTCCATAAAGAAAAGCATACTTGACATCCATTTTGTAGAAGTTAGAATGTATTAATATGGTTTCTAGAAGTTAGGAAAATGTAAGTATTACACTAAACACCTAATGTTTAAAATATAGTTTAAGTTTAAAAACTCGAAATAAGCTAATACTTGACTACACACTATTAGGCAGTGGACCTAATCGCGTATAATATAGTTCAGGTAAGTCAGATTCTTTTGTAGGGACTTAGTTTAGTTTAAATTAAGAATTAATAAAACTAATTAATTTGGGTGTTTGTGACTGAGTTGTCACGTTGCTTAACTAATTTGAAAGTAATTATCACGTGTAAACGTTGTTTGAAAAGATTGAATGTTTTGAAAATTAATCAAGGGAAAAGACACTTGTTTGGGTAGTTCACTTATGATCTAATTTAACTTAAGCAATTGAATGTTAACTTAACTTATAAATACATATTATGACATTTATGAATACGTTGGGGCGTCTTTGAGTCCAAAGACGGTGTTTTAGCATAGTATGTTACTTTTATATATTCGTTTACTCATACGAGTGTTTTGAGTTATTTAATGTAATAAAATGTAATTACGGGCAACGCTTCCGCGCTATAGAATTTATATCCACTTTCCCGCTTGTTAACAATTTTTATTTTGTTCCAAATACATTTACCAAATTTTACATACATAAGTTTATATGTGGTTTTACATAGGTAATGAGTTAATTTCGGTTAAATTTATGTTTTAACGTATTTTAGTCCAACTTAGTCCAATCCAAGAATATTCAAAGTGTTGGTCTAACATATTATTCCTAACTATTTTCAAGGCTAAAACCGAGATTAACTGGAAAGACATATGAAAAGTGAGGAAATAGGGAAAATGTCGATTTTATAGTTAACACCCGCAAGAATAACAAGCAAAGAACCCGGAACAAAAGACCTAGGTGTTGCGGTGATGAGATTTCCAACTCCAAAACACAGTACACCCACCGTTAATAAAGGTTCTTAAGATAACAAGTTTAAGGTTACGTTTTATAACGGATTAAAACGGAAAACCACAATCTGGTCCCCCAATGCGTCGCATTGGAGAAGAATGTGGCGCATTCGGGACCGGATTTTTACCGAAATCGTTTTTGTGTTGAGAAATTTATCTTTTGATGGTAGATTGAGTCATGCAAGTTATAAGATCTTCAAAAACACTTTCCAATAACACTTTTGTAAAGCTTTACCATCATTTAATCAAAGATCCATGTACACATTTATAAAACTTGATTTCATAGATTATTAACCATCAAATTTGTATAAAAACTCATTTCTTTGATTTAGATTATACATGCAATGGATAAATCATAGTAAAAACAGTGAGGATTAGATGTTATACCCCACAGGAAGTGAATGTGTGATGATCTAGCACGATTTTATGGATGTTCCTTGGTGTTTGACGGTGATTTTGACCCGAAAATGATAGAAATCAATACATGCAACCCAATGGATGATTAACTCTAGCTCCCCATGATGATGATAAAATTTATGGTGATGTTTTAGTTGTTTGATTGCTAGAATTTCACTGCAATAAAAGAGTGTTGGAATGGAGTGTGTGTTTTGCTCAAAAAGTGGAGATAATGAGTTTGATGTGTGTGTGATTGTCAAAATGAAATGAGGTACATGTATGAGACATTAGGGGGTTATAATCTGCAATGAAGGAGGTTTTCCCACCTGTTGGACAGGTGGTGAAGGGCTAGCCACGTTTAGGTGACTCACACAAACAACTACCAAGTGCTGTCTGCACCACCCAATGCGTCACATTGGGTGCTAGGTGCGGCGCATTGGTGGTCAAAACATGGCTATTTTGTTTTTCGTTTAAGTTATCGTTACGTACATGCGTTCGTTTAGTGTTCTCGATTGTTTTGCAAATTAACTTAGGCAAGTTCATTACATGATTTCTTGGTATTAGGATTCATTAAATGATTTGATTTCGATTTCGATTTCGAGACACGTACTTTTTGGTATAAGTATAAACAAGAGCAATAACACTATATCTCGAGAAATAAGAGTACATTAACCGAAAATTTTGGCGTAAACACCCTAACTTAATAGCACGAGACTACTACTATTAGGCACTTAGGTAAAAATAAAACTTACGTCTCAAGGGACGAATAAAATAAACACATAACACCCGACTCACCTTAATAAATCGTGAGTAAATACAAAAAGAAATACAAGGGTCGAAATAATAGCGAATAAAAGTAAAATAATACGAAAATAAAAATCTCTAAAAATGACGGGACGTCACAGCCTTCCCCAGTTAAAAGAATTTCGTCCTCGAAATATCTACTGGGCGTCGCTGTTAGAAAAGAGATGAGGTACATCCGCTGCATCTCGTCCTCCCGTTTCCAAGTAAACTCAGCTCCAAACTTAGTGTTCCATTGGACTTCACTATCGAAATCCGACTCCGCCGCAGATGCTTGACATTTCGGTCAACGATTTCCCCTGGCTCCTCTATCACATGAAGCGAATAATCCAAACGTAGTTTCTCTAGTGGAACGATCAAGGACTCGTTGGAAAGGCACTTCTTGAGATACGATACGTGAAATACGTTGTGCACACCACACAACTCAGGTGGCAACTCAAGAAGGTAAGCCACTGGGCCAACACGAGACAATACTCTAAAAGGACCCGTAAAGTGTGGACTTAACTTGCTGCTCTTCTCGAATCGAAACATACCCTTCCACAGAGAAACCTTTCAATAACACCATATATCCGACCTCGAACTCAAGAGGTTTCCGACGCAGATCTGAGTACTTCTTCTGACTGTCTCTAACGGCTAACAAGCGATCCTT
>CAJVGC010000001.1:44210907-44279184 GCA_910822075.1 Senecio squalidus
TGTCGAACTATACTATAAATACAATTGTGTAGATCTAGATCTATCGAAGAAGTTGCAGCGGATCAACACTTTGATATTAACAAGGGTTAATTGATTAACAGTTTATGTATAAGTATGAATGAACACAAACGTTAATAATTAAGAACACAAGAGTTTTCACCAACAACCTCAATCTATTAATAATAACGATGGTTAATAGACGTGTGTTTACAAACGACACAAGGATCTATTTATATAGATCTTGAGGAAAACCGTAATTAAGATTAGGTTAAATCTAAAGAAATCTACGAAGATAATTATCAATATATTGTTTACATAATTATCTCCTTACAATACGCTAACAGTATTTATCATATAAGCATTATTAACAAGCGTGAATTATAGAAACTCTTCTCCATACATCCCATGCAACCAGTATAAACTATACACCAGTCTTAAGTTGTTTAGCAGCGAGTCACTAGTATTAATCTTCAACAGTATTAATCTTCGCCAGTACTAATAACATGACTAGTAACAAAACCTTGTAAACCCAACAATCTCCCCCTAAACTTCTGCATTCACCAAACTGCAAAAGTTTCTTCAAATCAAAATATGGAGAATGTTGCCAATACATTTACCTGGCTACATTGAGTTTCTATGATCAGTGAGTTGACATCTAATCTTCCAAAGCAGTTGAATAGCTTCTTTCGAATCTTGATTGGCTTTCAACTTGATGTTCAACATATTGATCATGACGTTTACCCCATGCTTGTATTCCTTTTCCACGAGAAAGTAATCAATTGATCCATCACTTCTGCTCAAAGAATATACCCCACAGCTTTCATAATGAATCCATTCTAAAACTGGGATAAATCTTAGCACTTTCTCTGGAACATTCTCAGGCTCAAAAATGACTTCAAGTACTTCCATAAGCTTATCATGATGATCAAGGACAGTACCTTCGCCATTATTGTAATCTTTGCAGCCAATGAGGAACAAATCCACCAAGTCCTTACGACTTATATTCATGATAATCTCAAGGTGACTGTAATTATCCTGAAGCTCTTATCTCTGACAATTTTATACCCATTTTTTCCATTTACCACCACTGCAAACCATTTTACAATGGGCACTTCAGAGAAGGTTGTTGCACAGTTCATGTCTTCAGAATGTATGACCAGAGTTTTCATGTCATCAAAAACTTTGTCAGCAGCCTCATTCACCTGTTCATCTGAGATTTCTAGAACACAACCAAACACATGCTCTTTAGTAATATCTTCGATTTTTACCTTGGCAATCTTTGGTTTTTCTTCCTCCCTATCTGCTTCCTTTTCTTGATCATTTCTCGGAGAATGTTGACCTGTAGATTTCTTTCTTTGCTCAGCTTTAGTTGCACCAGTACCTTCACTTCCTTGAGTACCAGTATTAACAGTTTCTACTAATGGCCTTGGGAATTCTAGCACCTGGATATCTTCTTTTCATGTGTACAAACTGATGTGAGCTTTCCCCCTTTTCCATTCTTGGCCCTGCTTCCTTCTTTTTACCAAAATGGACCACCTTGTATCCTCTGTCTCTAGCAGCTTTTAGAGCCGAGTTCTCTTTCTCTTTCTTGTCTGTCTCTTTCTTCTTGGGCACCTTCATGATACGTTTTTCTTTGATGTATAATGACAAACATTGTCAGCTTCATAGGCCCCACTGCTTTCCACTGTATTTCCCAGTTGACTTCAAGATATCAGTGTATTTTCTCTTGTCTTCAGCTCTTGTTTTATTTCTTTTGATGGCACTCTTGCTTCTTTCTTCTTCTCTTTTTTTCTTTTGTAGCAGGAGCTCATCTCTTTCAAGAATTTTCTGGGAAAGCTCAGCATCTGCCTTCTCTTGTGCTTTAAGTTTGAGCTCTTCCTGGATTTGCTCTTCTGCCATCTTCTATGCATGAATAGCATCTTCTTCAGCAATCAGCCTGAGTAGGTTCTTGATTTTGATCTTCCTGCTCAAGTTTGTTTAATAGCTCAGTAGAGGCTCTTTCCTGCTCCATCCTTTCTCTTTCCAATTCTGCTAATCTATTTCTTTCATCTCGTTCGGCAACAGCCTTTTCTCTCTTTTGTCTTTCTTCTTCCTCCTTTTCTTCCTTGGATTTCTCCACAACCTTTCCTTTTCCTTTATCATGATGCTCTGGGTCATCAAGGTGAACCTTTTGGATTCTTCCCTTCTTTGTAGTGATGTATCCAAACTTCCTTTTCTTTTCCTCAGGAGGAGCATCTTCTTCAGTACCTGCAGATTCAGAAAAAGTAACAGGTTTTTCTTTTGGTTGCCTAGCTGCTGCTGCTCTTTGGCGTGCAACTACAACAGCTATTTGTTCCTTCCTTAGAGCTTCTGCTTTCTCCTTTTCTTGCTTAGCCTTCTCATCTTTAATCTTGTCAAGCTGAGATGCTAAGGTTGACTCATCATTCATAACTCCACCATTATTATCCGCTTGCTCCTCACCGGAATTAACTGAAGGATTCTCACCAGTATTAACTTCTTCTTGCTCACCAGTATTAACTGGAGGATCAATTGTTCTCTCCGTCTCATCATTCTCTTCAATGAATATCTTAGCAATGCCTTCCAAGATATCATCAGCTTCAAGATCCTTTTGAGTATCCGCATGATTACCACCATTTTTTCTCCATAAAATCTGTAGTGTCATACATTGGGAATTCTGTTTCAACATGTGGGACCTCAGTTTCAGCATTTGGGACCTCTGTTTCAATGTCAACTTCCTTTTCCACAATCTTCTCCCCCTTAGAGGCAACATTCTCCTCAGCTGTCGTTGCCTTCTTTGTTGCACCTGTCTTTGCAGCATGTTTTCTAATCTTCTTTGTACCAGCCTTCTTCATGACAAATCTGCAAACTTTCACCTCTTGCACCCATCGTGACACCAGCTCCTTCAACCTTTTGATTTCCTCATCCTGTCCCTCTACCTTCACAACAAAAGTTTGGTACATTTCCAGCAATTCAAGTTGGGTATAGTGAAAGCTATCCTCCCCACCCTGTTGTTGAGTACCAACAGTGGGCAGTTCCTCAGAATTAGAGGGTGCCTCCTGCCTAGCAGTTTCATCACCCTCCCCCTTGGTCTCTTGGCGCCAGGAACCTCTTGAGGATGAATCTTGAGACACATCCTCATTAAGAGTTGTCGTTGATTGGGTTTTATTTCCTGTCACACTGCCCTGTGCATCACGATCTGATGCAGCAGTAGTGTGAGCCCTTTCAACATGGTCTCCCCACTCCTTATGGACCACCTTCTTTGCCTGTTTCACCACTGGTTTAAATTTTTTAGGTTTAGGTCCAAGAGGTGAAGGACCCTTCTTGGCCTTTGGGGCATGCTCCTACTGAGGTGCACTTTGAGTGGTTGGGAGTGGTGCATTAGAGGCACTCTTTTTGGGTTTAGTAACAGGAACAAATGATGATGTGGATGGTGTGGGTTGTGACTCAAGTGGGATACTTGGTCTTTCACTGGATGAAGTTGTGACACCCACCATATTTGAGAACAGTGGTGTTACCTTCCCCGAAAAAGTTTTGGATGTTCTTCTCATATTAGAAAAGGTTTTGGATGTATAGCAATCCATGATCAGAACATCTCCATCTTTGGAAAGATTTTTAATATCCTTATTAAATATGACGGTTAGAAACCATGGATATATTAAAAATTTATTTTCCACGTGTGCAATATTAAACTTTAAATCATTGAAAATCATGTTTGAAAAGTTGAACACCCTGTTAGTTGCAAGAACTGCCATAGCAGTGGCTATGGTAGTATTAAATTCGTTCCAGGTGTATCGTTTCTTGGAGATACATTGTTGCAAAGCATGTACCATATATCTCCATTGAGGTGAGAGAAGTGCCTTTTGAAAAGTAAATTTTGTAAGACTTCCCTCATACCCCATTCTTTGAAAAATATTAAACAGTTCATTATTGGGGATGGAAGATATACCTGCGTCGTCGTGAAGGACTAGATGAGTCCGAATGGAGTCCTCTGTGACGAATATCTCCTTCTCGTCAACAACAGCACGAATACATTCTTGATTATTTCGATTCGCAAGAGTGGCAGTTGCCCAAAATTCTCTAATGTGCTTTTCATTAACTGGTGGGTTAACCATTAAAGCATAACGTATGTAGGAGCGCCTGAAGAATCGGATGATTTGATGAAAGTCGGCGACGTCTTTATACAGTGTAAGATCGGCGGAAATGTTATGGACTAGCCCGAAGTTAAGTTCTTGTTGCTCTTGTTCATCGTGTGCTGCTTGTTGTTCTTGTTCCGCCATTGATTTTGTGATTAGAGATGATGAAGGAGCGATTTAGGGTTTGAGGAAGAAGAGGGTTTGTGATTAGAGGGTTTCCTTTTCTTTTGGGGATTTCCAACTAAAGAGAGCTGACGAGTAATTTGAACGGAATTCAATTAGTCATTTAATTCTCTATTTATACCAATAGCCCCCTGCACATAAAACAAAATAACCAACTTCCCACTTGGTAGCATTGAGTTTCCCGCCAAAAGTTTTGCAACTGGCAGTATTAACATACGTCCAATGGGAAGGATCAGTAGTAACTGTTCAACTATCTCATACCAGTATTAACTGTTGTCGATAATGGTATCTACTAATGGGAAGTAGCACCAGTATTAACTGACAACACTATTAAGTGACAACAGTATTAAAAATTGGTATTAACAAAAACACATCCATGACACACTCACACAAATTCATTTTACAAAGATTTAAGCAGGATTAATCATTCAAATACTGTTAATCAAAAATGTAAACCTGCCTACATCAAAAGCTTTAGCAAACAGATCTGCAAACTGATTATCAATATGGACTTTGACAACTTGAATAAGCTTCTTTTCATTACAGTCTCTTATAAAATGAAATCTAATTTCGATGTGTTTAGTTTTCGAATGTTTGACTGGATTGTTGACTATACTTATGGTACTTCTATTATCAATAAAAATAGGAGTATGTAAAAAGTAAATACCATAGTCCATCATTTGATTCTGAATCCAGAGCACTTGTGCACAGCAGCTGGATGCAGCAACATATTCTGCTTCCGTTGAGGATGTGGATACATTGGTTTGTTTCTTGCATTGCCATGAAATCAAACGTGATCCAAAGAACTGGCATCCTCGTGATGTTGATTTTCTATCAAGATTTTCGCCTCCATTGTCACTGTCTGAGTACGATATGAGTTCAAATGGAGATTCTTTGGAGTACCATAATCCCAGATATGGTTTTCCCTTTAGGTAGCGAAAAATCCTCTTGACTGCAGTGAGATGTGAAATCTTGGGGCGAGTCTGATAGCGTGCACATACACACACACTGTACATAATGTCTGGACGAGATGCTTTTAAGTACATTAGTGATCCAATCATTGATCTGTAGAGGTGTTCATCCACGTCCTCCCCCTCAGAATCAGCTTCAACATGCTGATGAGTTTCTGCCGGAGTACTTGCTGGTTTGGCGTCCATATAGCCAAATTTATCAAGAATGTCTTTGACATATTTTGCTTGATGAATAAAAATACTGGAGGAACTCTTCTTGACCTGGAGCCCAAGAAAGAAAATCAATTCTCCCATCGAGCTCATCTTGAATTTCTTGTGCATTATCTATTCAAAGTCTTTGCATAACAAATCATTCGTAGAACCAAAGATGATATCGTCGACATATATTTGAGCTAGCATAATATCACCACCAACTGTCTTGACAAATAGTGTTTTCTCAATTGCACCCCTTTGAAAGTCATGTTTGAGTAGATAAACAGATAAAGTGTCGTACCAAGCACGAGGAGCTTGGTTAAGACCATATAATGCTTTGTCCAACCTATAGACTATGTTGGGATGATCAGGATCCTCAAATCCTGGAGGTTGACACACATATACTTCTTCTTCAACTTTGCCATACAGAAAAGCACTTTTCACGTCCATCTGGTACACCTTGAAACCTTTAAAAGAGGCAAAAGCCAAGAAAATGCGTATGGCTTCAATTCTAGCAACTGGTGCAAAAACTTCATCATAGTCTACCCCTTCCTCTTGGGTGTACCCTTGAGCAACCAATCGAGCTTTGTTCTTGATGACTATTCCCCGTTCGTTAGTTTTGTTCTTGAAGATCCATTTGGTACAAATGACACGTTTTCCACTCGGTAGCACAACTAGCGTCCATACTTCCTGTAGCCTAAACTGTAAAAGCTCTTCCTGCATTGTTTCAACCCAACTGGGATCCTTGATGGCTTGTTCGATCTTTTTGGAGTTATTTGAGACAGAAAACATACACATAAACATTCATTAAAGCTTCGATGAAGTTGTTTTCTAGTTTTGACAATGGACAAAATATCTCCAATAACTTGATTCAAAGGATGTTCTCTATTTATACGATGGGTTTGAATTGGATCTACCGGAATGTCTTCATCTAGATTGGAATCATTTTGCTCAGGAAGAGTAGCAGAACTAGGAGTTGATAGCACTTCCGCTACTTGATCAGTATCTGCTTGAGTAGGACTAATGAATTTATCCTCTTCATCGGTGACGGAAGCTTCATCATTCTTAGGACTGTCTTCAAGATCAGTTTCAACATTGGGATCCTCAGAGCTTGCAGCTTCAGTGGTGAAGGGCTTGAACATTCCTGGGGGATCAATGCTGATTGATGGAAAGAAGATGAAGTTATCAGTTGATTCATTGGAGGTGGGAGCATCAGTATTAACTGTTGAACTGGGAGGGACTTGAGACTGTCCAGTATTAACTGAGTGACCAGTTTTATCTAGGAGACCAGTATTAATTGGGTTAGCAGTTTTAACTGAATGGTCAGTATTAACTGGTTTACCAAAGGATTCTGGTTCAACAGTATTAACACCTGCGTCCGTTGGTTTATCCCGTTGACCTATAAAATGAGCATTCAAAGAACGAGTTAGTTCGTCAATATTAAATAACCAATCGGGACCTTCTCTAGTGGCATTGAGAGTCTTTTCATTGAACGAGACATTGGTGCTTTCCTCCACAATTCTTGTTTTAATGTTACAGACTCTGTAAGCCTTGCTCTGAGTAGAATATCCGACGAAAAACCCTTCAGAGACCTTGCTTTCAAACTTTCCAAGATATTCCTTAGTATTTAGGATTGTACATGGACACCCAAATGGTTTAAAGAAGCTTATGAATGGCTTTCTCTCATTAAAGAGCTCATATGGGGTCTTTGTTTGTGACTTGACAATCAATACTCTATTTTGGACATAGCAGGCAGTGTTAACTGCTTCTGCCCAGAAAGTAACTGGAAGTTTTGAGTCAGCTAGCATGGAACGCGCTGCTTCGATGAAGGTCTTGTTTCTACGTTCTGCCACTCCATTTTGTTGAGGAGTGTGTGGTGCACTGTACTGACGCTCAATTCCTTTGATGCTGCAAAAGTCATCCATCTCTTGATTCTTGAATTCTATACCATTGTCACATCGGATGATTTTCACTTTATTTGCTGTCTTGTTCTCAATGCGTGTTATGAATGCACGTAGGTGATCACCTGTTTCATCTTTAGTACCAAGAAAGAAAACCCAAGTATATCGTGTATAGTCATCAGTAATAACTAAACAATAAAGTTTCTTTCCTAGACTCATAACATGAGTAGGACCAAAAAGGTCCATGTGTAATAAGTGCAAACTAGACAGATTAGAATTTGTGTCTTTGATTTTATGGGAAGATTTATGTTGTTTACCCTTGAGACATGCAATACAATGATCATTGCACGTAAATTCTTTTTGTGGTAAACCCCTAACCAACCCATTCTTAACCAATTTGTTCATGTTTTTAAAGTTCATATGGCACATTCTACGATGCCATAAAGAAGATTCATCCTGTGATGCTTTTGATATAAAACAGTTTTCTTTTCCTTCTTTAGAGATTTGGTCCATATTTAAACAATATACATTCTCTTTCCTAGGTGTGCGAAGAACAATCATGCGTTCATCAGCTATTTCAAACTTAGGATCAAGAATGATGCATTCTGTTTTCGTAAACAGGACCTTGTTTTCTTTATCAAAAACTTGAGAAACACTAACCAGATTGTAGTTCAATTCTTGAACAAAAAGAACGTTTTCAAACGTAAGAGTACCATTGCTGATCGTTCCTTTTCCCGTAATTCGTCCTCCTCGTGGATTTCCTACAAAAGCAACATAGCCACCATCATTTTCAACATAGTCTTTTAGCTGTAGCTTGTTTCCTGTCATGTGCCTAGAGCAGCCACTTTCTACATGCCACGTCTCTCCTTTCTTGACACCTGGCTTGCCCTGCACATGAACAATTAGTTACTTTCTTTTAGAAACCCAAGCCAAATAGTCTTGGGTTTTCGTTCTTCATTAACATAATCAAAACGTTTGAATTGAAATGCAGATGTGTTGTTTTGAAAATGTAGCGAGTTACTACTGTCAGAGTTACTATTGGTGTACTTCCTGTAGTTTCTTCTGGTAGACTTACTAATGGTAGCTTTCCAATAGTGTATCTTGGCATTAGTATATGAACCATTTGATGTTGGAGATTTCACAAATCTTGGAGCTGTCCTACCTAATCTAGGAACTTCATTTGATTTGTTTGTTTTAAATCCTAATCCACGATGATGATTTTTATTGTAAAAACATTCAACAGTCAAATGATTATTTCTTCCACAAATGTCACAACTCAAGAAAATTTGTTTGCCACGTTGTTGGCTGAGCTTTTGATTGCGGTTTCGAACATTTCCCCTTACTTAAGAATTACAATTCATTTGACACTTACATTGACAAGTTTTTTCTTGAGAATTTTGACCAATCCAGTGCAAGTTTCGTTCCCTATATACTTCAGGTCGATTTTTTTTTGTTTTTATAAACAGTAGGTTTTTGACATGACTTCGCAGTTTTGTTATCACTAGACTCAGACCCACTGGATTTGTCCTGACTGACTGGTAATTCATTTGTTTGGTCATTTACCCTAGGTCTAGTTAGTAAAACTTTGGTTTTCATGGGATCTGCAGATGCATTGGTGTTAATATCAATTTCTTCCTCACTAAGGTCTTCACTAGACTCACCCCTATGTGGAATATAATTGTTATTATAGGGTGGTGACACACTGTGATACCCAATTCCCTATTTGCTATTTCCATGGATTTGAGATCTAAAAATTTGATCAACATTCTTAGAAGCATTTTCATACTTCTTTATACTGAGTTTGATTTGATCATTTTCTATTTTGATCTCTTCAACTTGTTCTTCCATCTTTAGAACTTTGGCTAAAGCATTCTCCTTTTCCCATATAGTAATTGCTAAATCTCCTTGATATTTGGTTTCGTTTTTGACATATGCTTTAACTTGTTGTTCATAACTAGCAATGACTTTGGCTAATTCTTTTCTTCTCTCTTCTAATTTATGTAACGACTCACACACAAGTTTATTATGATCTATGTATTCCCTAACCTGTTTCATGCATGCAGAAGTACAAAGTTCAGAAAGTACCTCTTGTGGAATATCGTCTTTAGGAGTGTCTGCCATGAGAGCTTGATTGGTGATTTCCTCATTTTCCTGAAAGCTCCAATCAAATCCTGGTCCATCTTAAGTAACCAGTGCAGTAGAATTCCATGATCTTCCTTGATGATTTGTTCCAGACGAATTGTTTTGAGCTGCTTGCATTTGTTGATCATCTTGATTTTCTGGACATTCCCTTGCGAAGTGACCTATTTTCTTACACCCATAACATCTAACTTTGCTTTTATCAATTCCAGTTCTGTCACCTTTGCGTACTGCAAAATTGTTTCTTCCCGTTCGTTGCGTGAACCTTCTTGTTCGAACACTTAGCATAGCAAATTGCCATTTTAGATCCATTTCTTCCTAGTCATCTGCATTGACTTGTTCTAAGTATTCAATAACTAACCTAGAGTTTCCATGACTAGCAACGAATGCTTCTCTAACACTTTCTTCATTCTTATTTACTTTAGATTCACTTAGTGGAAAGCTAGTCTCAGATGATGCTCCACCAGTAGATACATAAGCTGCATTCTGTGATGATGATGAATTGTTTGGTCTTTTGATTTCTGGTTCAAACACTCGTAATTCATTGTATAATTCATCAATCTCCATTGTGCCAAGCGTGCTTCCTTGCCTATAAATGACTGTGTACATAGCCCATTCTTCACCTAATGCCCTGAGAAAGTTTCTGTTGATCTCATCTTCTATAGTAGTAACTCCCATGCTTGACAATTCTCCAATCAGTTTGTTGAATCTGTCAAAAGTTTGAGACAATGTATCTCCCTTTATGGCCATAAAGTTCTCAAACTGTTGCTTCAGCAGATCCTTTTGGTTTCACCTAGTAGTTTCAGTTCCACCAAATCTTTTCTCCAAAGCTTCCCAAAGTAGTTTGGCATCTGTAAAGTTTCTGAATTGATGTTGATACTCATTAGGAATAGCAATGAGTAAAGTACTTGCCACATAGAGTAGTTGGTTTGTAGCTTGTATTGATACATGCGGCTTCTCCACATATCATAGTTTGATGATGTAAGAACAGGAACCCTATTCGCTTGAACGCCTTCAGTAAGATCAGACATCTTGTTTTTGTTTTGTGAAAAACTTGTTTATACGCCTTGTTGATCGTAGATCTAGAGCAACCTTGTGCTATGATACCACTTGTTAGGATCTGTCGAACTATACTTGTATAAATACAATTGTGTAGATCTAGATCTATCAAAGAAGTTGCAGCGGATCAACACTTTGATATTAACAAGGGTTAATTGATTAACAGTTTATGTATAAGTACGAATGAACACAAACATTAATAATTAAGAACACAAGAGTTTTCACCAACAACCGTAATCTATTAATAATAACGATGGTTAATAGACGTGTGTTTACATAAATCTAAAGAAATCTACGAAGATAATTATCAATATATTGTTTACATAATTTTCTCCTTACAATACGCTAACAATATTTATCATATAAGCAGTATTAACAAGCGTGAATTATAGAAATTCTTCTCCATGCATCCCATGCAACCAGTATAAACTATCCACCAGTCTTAAGTTGTTTAGCAGCGAGTCACCATTATTAATCTTCAACAATATTAATCTTCGCCAGTACTAATAACATGACTAGTAACAAAACCTTGTAAACCCAACATAACGTATCATAATTAAGAACTTTCAGTTAACGAAAAAGGTCCAACGAAACAAAACGCAAAAACGAAAAATCACAAAAATATTTGCAAAATAGGCCAGGACGCCGCACACCCCCCCTTGTGCGACGTCCTAGATGTCCAGTCCGAAATTTTTTGAATTTTCTTTGCATGTCTCGTTTTTATAAAACTTTCACCCAACCAAAAACGAGATTTGACTCCCCATTTACTGTCAATTGCAGTCCCAAAGTCCTTTATCATTATTTCTACTATTTTCCTTTTCATTTTCATTTTTTATAAACAAAAACACACACACACACACACACAAGTTTTTCTCTCAAACCCTCTCAAGAACACCACCATTTCCAGTGCTTTCCAGCCATCAAATCCATAAAAATCTTACACAAAAATCGTCCAAACATCAAGAGGAAGCAAGAAGGAACAAATCTTTTCGGCTTCAAAGCTTTTTCACCACTTTTGGAGCTCTAAATCCGTCTAAACCATCATCCATACACTTTCATCCGGTAGATATCTTTTATTTTACTGTTTTTACATAAATTAATACTTGCATGTAAGATCTAAATCATAAAAACAAGTTTTTATGAAGATTTATAACATTTTTGGACAAAAACGATTTTTTAACCGAAATAACATTTAGATCTATAGTTTTATGGTTAAAAATGGTTTAGAAACTGTAAAAATGTCATAATATGAAGTATTTACTGTTTGCATGTCGAAATCTATGGGTAACAAATCGATTTTTGCAAGAAAAACACAAAACGGGAAGGGACAGCAGCAGGTGCGCCGTCCTAGTGACCAGGACGACGCACAACAGCTGTTGTCTTCCCGTAAAATCGTCGTTTGGTCGTTTTAAACTTATGTACACTCGCTGATTTTTCGTGACTTGTAATTTGGGACTCAGATTGGAAAAATAACTATGTTGGTGATATATAATGGACTTATTATACTTTATTGGACATGTTTAAATTAGATTATGTGATATATGTATTTTGTGAGTGGGAAAGTGATTTTGGACTTTAGATATGAAATCTGGGCGCGGAAGCGCTGCCCAAATTTCGTTAGAAAATCCAAACCACTTCAACGACCAAAATGTATGTATCATAATAATAAAAACGTTAACCTTGGACACTTTTCGGACTAAACATAACGATAACCGTTTCGGACTATTTTCGGACAATTTGACCTTGACACTTAAAGTTTAACTAAAATTTCATCTATTATATATTATATAATAACATAATGAGATCATAACACTTAAACAATCTTGGTATTCCTAGGCTTTCTGTGATTCCCGCCTCTCTTTTCCGACCGTTTCCCGAATTCGCTATCTTCGCAACCCGTGGGTTACACCCCTCTACTTTTGTCTTTTAAGTACTCTGTTGGGGGAAACATGAGGTAGAAAATTGTTTATGAACTATGTCTTTTATGTACAATGACTTTTATGAACTACGTCTTTTAGGTAAAATGACTTTTATGAACTACGTCTTTTATGTACAATGACTTTTTTGAACTATGTCTTTTATGTACAATGACTTTTATGAACTATGACTTTATTGAACTATTTGACATTGGTCTTACTTATAAGCGTAAAACTATTTTTAGTCGCCTTATGTGGCACCTTGGACATTTGACATTTTGACTTAGACTATGATTGTTTGATTGTATATGTACAAAACTCTTGATGAGAATATAAACGCCGTAAGTGCCTACTATTAGTTTTTGACAAAATTACATAAGTTGCCCCAGTTTTTAGACATTTACACACTATTAGCTTTAAGCCGTTGGTAATTATGTGTATCGATACTTAGGAGAGGTCACTCCTTACTTTAGGCTGGCTACCTAAGTACATATTACTAGAACAGACAAACCTCGTCGATAGTGCGAGGTTCGGGCAATATCAGACCATTTAATCGGTTTAGTGTGAACTCTTACGTTATATTATGCCAAATGGTTGAGACAATTCAAAAATCATATGTGATTCTTATTTACGCATATACATACTTATCGTCTTACCCATGTGGATTATTCCACCGCTGAGGTAATGACAACGTACATTTATCGCCTTGCTCCGCAATTTGACTTTTACAAACATTGATCTCTTTGTCTATGATCTACTTTAAAAGTATATATATTTTAAGCGCTTTTATCCTCTATCTTTCTTTTAAGAAAACTTTATACTTATATATACTTGTCGGAACTTTTGTCGGAACTTTGTCGGAACTTTTGTCAAAACTTATAAACTGTAACTCACTCACTACGTTATGTAGTTTGACACTTTATCTCATGTTTTAGGAAACTAAGCGTAAGTCATGAAGTGCATTGCTCGGGCGGGTCAAGATGGTTATGTGAAGTGTAATTTGGGAGAAGACCTTTGTTATTTTGGGAATTTTTAACAAACATGTTATTATGTATCGTTGTCTTAAACTTTATGTATCTTGGTTGTATCTTTTGAACATGTGAACTTTTCAAACTTTATATTTTAACGACTTGAACCGTTGACCTTTTGTTATAACTCGTGAAATGATTCTTTGCTCTTCGCACCTCGTGTTTCCGCTTTAGCGGGGTGTGAGAGACTTGGTATCAGAGCACGGGTTATAGTGAAAACGGTTTTAAAATTTTTTCAAAAGTTTTCGAAACCAAAACTATAACCAAGGCTTTTCAGAAAAAAATCATTTTCGGGTTCAAACTTTAGTATATTTTTTTCCGCAATTGCATGATTATATTTTTCAACTACGCATGACTTGATCAACCATGCCTAGTTCAAAATGAATTATGCAAGAACGGAAAGAAGTTGCTATCGTTAACGGATTTTTAGTCGAAAAATTCTCGGTCTTATCGATTCCCGATTCTCACATAACTGACCCGTGCATGCATTTTACTTACGTTTTTCCTATTTTAGTTTCCCCCGTACTTATGTAACTCCCTTTTCGCCGATACGTCATGTCTTAGTCGTCACACACGCGATCTCAGTCACGATCTCTTCCACGGGCCGCTTCTTCTTCACACGAAGCCTCGAAGGAACGCGCCGCCTCCGAAAGTCAGCGTCGCCAGACGACTGACCCAACGGAGGATACTTCGATGGCGATTTCGAGCATTATCGGGTCCAGCCCGAGGACTGTGCTTCCACCTCCTCCACCGACGCCCGTTGCAGCACCACCCCAGTATCAGATGGCCGGACATCAGGCCGGTCCATCCCGACCCGCACCTCCACACCTCCCATTTGGTCACCCGTACCCTGAGGCTCCGCGTCCTTCCATGTTGGACCATTATACATGGGAGAGACAGCTAGAGCGCGAGGAGATGCAGCGTGCCCGCAACGCCGAGGAAGCCAGGTAGAGGATGCCGCCTACTCCTCAACTTCCCCCTCCTGCCGCGTTCTTGCACCTCCACCGAGAGGTTCGGGGACTTGCAGAGGAGGCCCAGCAGCAGGGAATCCTCATCAGCGATGTCACCGATGTTGCGCATCAGTTGTCCGAGCGGTCGTTGCGAGTCATCGCATCGACTCACCACGGGCACGAACTGTGCAGCGTCTCGTAGGGGCGTGTCTGGTTATGAGAACGTTGATTGCGGTCATGGTGGCCACGATGTTTCTGTAGAGGCGTCAGTAATCATATTTCCTTTGTATTTGTACTGTAGGCTTGGGTCGTAATTTTCCATTGTACACGACTCAAAGCCATTTCTTATTTTATTTCGTTTGTATTGTACCGTACTATATCTTTTCTTATTCCGAACTATGTACGCAACTTATTATCATTATTAATGGAAAGTTCTATCCTTTGTTATTCGTACTTGCCTTTGTCGTGTGAATCTTGATATTGTCATTGAACCACTATATTGTTATCGCTTGAATCATCATCGTGCGTGTGTTGTTATCTTCCTTGTTTACTCTTTTACCGTTATCGTTATCGTGCTGGTGCTAATTATCCGTCCATATTACTTTTGTGTATTCGTTGCTATTAACCCTTGAGTTAAATTCTTCTCGCTAATTCCTATTCGTGCGTTCTAAACTAGTTCTTTCTTTCCGTTGTAGAATCATGCCTCCCAAGAGAAACTGCGCTGACCTTTTAGCCGAACAGATCAATGTGCAGCTCAAAGCAGCACTCCCAAGCATGATCGCCCAGATCATCGCTAGGGTCAACGACGTGATTTTCGGGGATGATAACCCCACCGACAACCACCTATAGAACAACCATGACCATAACCTCCACCTCTTCCCAGCCACCATCAAACAAGAGGAAAGTGAAGACCTCGGAAGCATTAAACCCCTTCTCCCTCATGTATCAATCAAACAGGAAGAGGACGAGAACTTTGGAACCAACAGCCTCCCTTTCCCTCCAGCCCGCGTCCAGCAAAAGGAGAGTAAGAGAAGGAAGGATCATCATCAACCAACAAGGAGCAACAGCAAAAAGAAACCCACACCAGGAACCCGAACTTACACTGGGTCGCTCCCTAAGTGTCCCAACTGCACCTTCCCCATGTTGGCAGCTGCCCGATGTGCTACAAATGCCACAGGGTGGGACACCTCTCGAAGTACTGTTCAGAAAGAGCAACCAACCGGGTTAAGAAGTTGTAATTCCTCGAGTGTGGAAGCAACCAGCACCTCCGTGGGACTTCTCCCATAGCGCATACCGCAAAGACTTTTAGTACTCTCGCGATCACAGCCGAGGAAGCTCGGCAGGACCCGAACACGGATACGGGTACGGCGTCTATCAATGAGCACTATGCCTCTATATTATTCGATTCACAGGCCGAGAATGTTTCCATAGAATTTAAACCCCTCATTAACCTAGGATCTAAAGTTCTTAAGGATAGCATTACTATCGAATATGCTAACGGCCAAGAGTTCGAGGCCAAGGATATAATCTTAGGATGTCCATTATGCCTATCTGAGAAAACCTTCCCCATCGATTTAATTCCTATCAAGCTTAAAAGCTTTGACATTAGCGTCGGAATGGACTGACTACCTCGTTTTTGAGCCGAGATCGTCTGTTCCGACAAACTTATTCGCATTCCTCTTTCAGACAGTGAAACTCTCGTTTTTCAAGGGCCCAAACCTGGACGACAACTCCGTATCGTTTCTATCATGAAAATGCGCAAGTACCTCGAGAAGTACTACGACGCATTCCTCGCTCATGTCGTGGAACGTAAACCTAAGGAAAGTCGAGTCCAAGACATTCCCGTAGTCAAGGATCATCCAGAGGTCTTTCCTGAGGATTTACCTGGGCTACCGCCGCATCGACAAGTGGAATTACGAATAGACCTCGTTCCTGGCACAACACCGGTTGCCAAGACCCCATATCGTCTAACACCACCCGAAGTGCAAGAACTGTCAAAAAGCTGCAGGAACTTCTAGATCATGGTTTTATTCGTCCAAGCTCGTCCCCCCTAGGGACCCCCAATCCTCTTTGTCAAAAAGGAAAGACGGATCCTTCCGTATGTGCATCGATTATCGTGAACTTAACAAGCTGACCGTCAAGAACCGATACCCACCACCGAGGATCGACGACGTATTCGAACAGTTGCAGGATGAAACTTACTTCTAAAAGGTCGACCTCCGCCCATGTTATCATCAGGTTCGTTTCAGTAAGACCGAAATTCCTAAAACCGCTTTTCGAACTCGTTACGGACATTACGAATTCCTCATCGTGCCATTTGGTCCGACCAACGCACCGACATTGTTCATGGACCTAATGAACAGGGCGCATAGACCATATCTAGACAAATTTGTGATCGTATTCATAGGCGACATTCTTATATACACAAGGAACAAGGAAGATCATGCGAAACACCTAAAGCTCATCTTAGAACTCCTCAGAGATAAAAAAAATTGTATGCCAAACTCTCGAAATATAAATTTTGGCTCCGGGAAGTACATATCCCTGGTCATGTGGTCAACCGAGAAGGAATTCGAACTCAAATCAGACGGAATCCACTACTTCAAGGGCTGAGCATGGATTCGATAGGGCGTGTGTAGTTGACTTCGGAGGAAGTTGGGACGCTCACCTTCCTTTGGTCGAGTTCTCCTATAACAACAGCTACCATGCCAGCATCAAGTGCGCACCGTTCGAGGCCTTATATGGACGCAAGTGTCGTTCACCGCTTTGTTGGCTAGAAGCTGACGGTCGACAACTTACGAGGCTCGACATCGTTCAGGAGACCATCGACAAGATCACCACCATCCGTGAAAGGCTGAAGACATCCCGTACCCGGCAGAAGAGCTACGCCGACAAACGGAGAAAACCCCTCGAGTTCCAAGTGGGCGATAGAGTGCTCCTCAAGATATCGCCATGGAAGGGGGTAGTCCACTTCGGAAAGCGCGGAAAACTAAGCCCAAGGTACACGGGTCCATTCGAAGTCATAGAGCGTATCGGTCCAGTTGCTTATCGTCTCCAACTCCCCCAAACTCTGTCCAACGTTCATAATGTCTTCCATGTCTCGCACTTGAAAAAGTGCCTATCTGATGAGACCATCGTCATCCCTCTCGACGAGGTCAAGATCGATAAAAAACTCAATTTCATTGAAGAACCGCTTGAGGTTGTTGACCGCGAGGTCAAACAACTGAGGAAAAGTCGTGTTCCTATTGTCAAAGTTCGGTGGAATTCCCGACGTGGTCATGAATTCACGTGGGAACGTGAGGACCAAATCCGTCAGAAGTATCCACATCTGTTCGAGAACACCTCTTCATGATGGGACGAACTAAATTTCGGGACGAAATTTCTTTCAACACGGGGAGAATGTGACAACCCTCAAGTTTCAGGTGCATTTTACACTCTATGTCTCTTATAAAGTCTGTCATTGTCTTTAACCCTACTTTTACCGGAAATGCGTCAGTATCGGAATCACTTTCGGAATCACTTTCGGAATCAAATTATATAAGTCCTAATACCAAGAAAACACCTAAGGAACTTTCCTAAGTTCATAACCTATCATAATTATGAACTTTCAGTTAACTAAAAAGGTCCAACAAAACAAAACGCAAAAACGAAAAATCACAAAAATATTTGCAAACTTTCCAGTCCGAAATTTTTTGATTTTCTTTGCATGTCTCGGTTTTGTAAAACTTTCACCCAACCAAAACCGAGATTTGACTCCCCATTTACTGTCAATTGCAGACCCAAAGTCCTTTATCATTATTTCTACTATTTTCCTTTTCATTTTCATTTGTTATAAACAAAAACACACACACACACAAGTTTTTCTCTCAAACCCTCTCAAGAACACCACCATTTCCACTGATTTCTAGTGATTTCCAGCCATCAAAACCATAAAAATCTTACACAAAAATCGTCCAAACATCACGAGGAAGCAAGGAGGAACAAATCTTTTCGGTTTCAAAGCTTTTTCACCACTTTTGGAGCTCTAAATCCGTCTAAACCATCATCCATACACTTTCATCCGGTAGATTTCTTTTATTTTACTGTTTTTACGTAAATAAATACTTGTGTGTAAGATCTAAACCATAAAAACAAGTTTTTATGAAGATTTATAACATTTTTGGACAAAAACGATTTTTTTAACCGAAATAACATTTAGATCTATAGTTTTATGGTTAAAAATGGTTTAGAAACTGTAAAAATATCATAATATGAAGTATTTACTGTTTGCATGTCGAAATCTAGGGGTAACAAATCAATTTTGCAAAAAAAAACACAAAACGGGAAGGGACAGCAGCAGGTGCGCCGTTCCAGTGACCCGGGACGACGCACAACTAATGCTGTCTTCCCGTAAAATCGGCGTTTGGTCGTTTTAAACTTATGTACACTCGTTGATTTTTCGTGACTAGTAATTTGGGATTGAGATTGGAAAAATAACTATGTTGGTGATATATAATGGACTTATTATACTTTATTGGACATGTTTAAATTAGATTATGTGATATATGAATTTTGTTAGTGGGAAAGTGGCTTTGGATTTTGGATATGAAATCTGGGCGCGGAAGCGCTGCTCAAATTTCGTTAGAACATCCAAACCACTTTAGCGACCAAAATGTATATATCATAATAATAAAAACGTTAACCTTGGACACTTTTCGGACTAAACATAACGATAACAGTTTCGGACTATTTTCGGACGATTTGACCTTGACACTTAAAGTTTAACTAAAACTTCATCTATTATATATTATATAATAACATAATGAGATCATAACACTTAAACAATCTTGGTATTCCTAGGCTTTCCGTGATTCCCGGCTCTCTTTTCCGACCGTTTCCCGAATTCGCTATCTTCGCAACCCGTGAGTTACACCCCTCTACTTTTGTCTTTTAAGTATTCTTTTGGGGGAAACATGAGATCTAAATTGTTTATGAACTATGTCTTTTATGTACAATCACTTTTATGAACTATGTCTTTTATGTACAATCACTTTTATGAACTATGTCTTTTATGTACAATGACTTTTATGAACTACGTCTTTTATGTACAATGACTTTTATAAACTATGTCTTTTATGTACAATGACTTTTATAAACTATGTCCTTTATGTACAATGACTTTTATGAACTATGTCTTTTATGTACAATGACTTTTATGAACTATGTCTTTTATGTACAATGACTTTTATGAACTATGACTTTATTGAACTCTTAGACATTGGTCTTACGTATATGCATAAAACTTTATTTAGTCACCTTATGTGGCACCTTGGACATTTGATATTTTGACTTAGACTATGATTGTTTGATTGTATATGTACAAAACCCTTGATGAGAATATAAACGCCGTAAGTGCCTACTATCAGTTTTTGACAAAATTACATAAGTTGCCCTAGTTTTTAGACATTTCCACACTATTAGCTTTAAGCCGTTGGTAATTATGGGTATCGATACTTAGGAGAGATCACTCCTTACTTTAGGATAGCTACCTAAGTACATATTACTAGAACAGACAAACCTCGTCGATAGTGCAAGGTCCGGGCAGGATCAGACCAGTTAATCGGTTTAGTGTGAACTCTTACGTTATATTATGCCAAGAGGTTGATACAATTCAAAAATCATATGTTATTATTATTTACGCATATACATACTTATCGTCTTACCCATGTGGACTTTTCCACCGCTGAGGTAATGACAACGTACATTTATCGCCTTGCTCCGCAACTTGACTTTTACAAACATTGATCTATTTGTCTATGATCTACTTTAAAAGTATATATATTTTAAGTGCTTTTATCCTCTATCTTTCTTTTAAGAAACTTTATACTTATATATACTTGTCGGAACTTTTGTCAAAACTTATAAATTGTAACTCACTCACTACGTTTACGTTATGTAGTTTGACACTTTATCTCATGTTTTAGGAAACTAAGCGTAAGTCATGGAGTGCATTGCTCGGGCGGGTCAAGATGGTTATGTGAAGTGTAATTCGGGAGAAGACCTTTGTTTATTTTGGGAATTTTTAACAAACATTTTATTATGTATTGTTGTCTTAAACTTTATGTATCTTGGTTGTATCTTTTGAACATGTGAACTTTTCAAACGTTATATTTTCACGACTTGAACCGTTGACCTTTTGTTATAACTCGTGAAATGATTCTTTGCACTTCGCACCTCGTGTTTCCGCTTTAGCGGGGTGTGAAAAATTCACATTCTTGGTGTGGTGATTACCACACCGCTCACACTTCGGGTATTTACCCTGGGTACCCGGAATCGCTGCTGCATACGATTGCACCACCCGACGAGCATTCTGTGTCCTACGCTTCCTCCGCGAATTACCATGACGGGAGCAACCACTTCGTTTCCTTCCGGAGTTCTGCTTAACTTCAACTGACGGCACCCCACCATCATGGACCGCGTTCTGGATCAACGTGGTCACCATCTCCCACAACACTCTAGAATGTGCTCGGGTTGGAGGGAATGACACCGCCATGTACGCCCTCCTCGGGTCCACCAAACCCGGTAACAATAACTTCGGGACCACCGTGTCCCGAACCTTCACTAGTACCAGCAACCTCGGGACCTCTAACATTCACAATCGACTCAGAACCACCCTTATCCGAACCACCGAATTTCGTACCGGTGCCCACACCAGTACTATCAAAACTCTGCAGGGTGCTATCTTTAATCTGAGCGAAAATAGTACGCATCATGACTTGCAACTGCTCGGCGATGAGCTGACCGATGTCCTTCGTCATATCCGTTTCCTCATCACTGACTTCCACACTCGGAGTCGCGTTACAAGCTCTCGCGCTCCGACGACCATGTCTCGCTGACCATCTCGTCGTTTTCGTCTTCATAGGCGGCATCAATCTAAAAGTAAAAAGAAAGAAAACCCGTTCAGAAAAATGTGTGCAACTCTGGATAAAGCCAAATACGAAAACAAGTAAAGCGCAAAATAAACACGTAAGGCAAAATGGTGCACACACATCAAATCAAAGAAAATCGATTCAAAAGCCTATGGTCATAGTCCAAGTGATTTACTCAGTTAAAATCACTCAGTTCGCTATAACCTGTGGCTCTGATACCAACTTCTGTCACACCCCGCTTTAACCGGAAACACGAGGTGTTCCAGTTACGATATCAAGAGTCAAGGGTTACAACATTAACACCAATAAACAAAGCATCGTAATAACATTAATCATCCCAAATGTTTACAAAATATATTACAAAGTCAAAGGCGGTAAAACGCCAAGTACAAATATATATCAAACGTCATACAACGGATCATAAAGGAAATACGTCCAACATAAAAAAAATTCCAAATACACAAAACAAGCGATCCGAAAACAAGCATGGCATGATCAATGAAATCCTCAAACTCCTAAAAAGCCTTTAATACGACATCAACAACATGTTGGTGAATTATTCTCAATTTTTAAGTAAAAGTTGACCCAACTACAAGTAATAAACAAACATTGTAAAATTTCAAATATCATATCTTGTTTTATAACCATAGTGAGAGGTACTATGCCAGATTAGTTATACATCGAACCTGACAAGTCCAAACGACCCATTTCCTAAGGCGTGTCAAACCATAGGCAACTAATAATGAACTGTGGCCATAACATCCACTCATAGGAGCATCCTACCGAGTAATGAGGGTTAGCTACAATAACCCATATAGCTATATATATGAAACCGTTGGACATAAAGCTTAACGAGTGTATAAGATACCTAATCTAAAGCATACCTATTCTACTAGGTAAAAAAGATAATCAACAATGTCTCGCATTCATGCAGACAATTTAAAATATGCTTTCCAGCCCAAAAATAGTAAAGACAACGGCTACGGATAAATCACAATGAAAGCTTCAGAAAAACCTCGGGTACACAATCACGGAGCTACAACTCAACCGTCTGAGTGTCTTAAAACAATAAATAACATAGTTTCAATATCTCTATAAGTCTAGTCCGGTTTAGCCTTTTCGGTTAAGGTTAAGTTTATTAAAATCTTCCAACGATTATTAAGTCGAATCAAGATGACGGATTAAGAAGACGATGTTCCGCGCCAAAAAGGGCTGATCGAAAAGATATTGACATTTCACGTCATAAACGAAAATTAGAAAGGAATGGTATTCCGAGTCGAAAAAGGATTAACGGGAATATCGGTTGAAATCGAATACTGTTACCAAGTTTGATTAATACCGACCAAGGTCAACGTCAAGATGTTGACTTGGTCAAAGTCAAAGATATTGACTATATCAAAGTCAAAATTAAAGATGTTGACTTTATAAAAGTCAAAGGTAAAGATGTTGACCTTATAAAAGTCAAAGGTAAAGATGTTGACTTTATAAAATTCAAAGTCAACAATTTAGAGTGAAAAGTCAAAGTAAACGTGAAAATCAAACTTTGACATTTAAAAAGTTTAAAGTCTTTAGTTTTCAAAATAATAGAGTAACATGACTTTAAAAATGCGTTTATAAAGATTTCTCGAAGGAAACGTATTTGACGAATTTAGACGACGATCGCAAATTTGTAACGAAGGTTTATTTACTGAAAAGTAGTTAAAACGTTCGTTTTAAATACATATTATGACATTTATGAATACGTTGGCGTCTTTGAGTCCAAAGACGGTGTTTTAACATAATATGTTACTTTTATATATTCGTTTACTCATACGAGTGTTTAGAGTTATTTAATGTAATAAAATGTAAATTCAGGCAGCGCTCCCGCGCTATAGAATTTATATCCATTTTCCCGTTTGTTAACAATTTGACTTTTGTTCCAAATACATTTACCAAATTTTACATACATAAGTTTATATGTGGTTTTACATAGGTAATGAGTTAATTTCGGTTAAATTTATGTTTGAACGTATTTTAGTCCAACTTAGTCCAATCCAAGAATATTCAAAGTATTGGTCTAACATGTTATTCCTAAACATTTTCAAGGCTAAAACCGAGATTAACAGGAAAGATATATGAAAAGTGAGGAAATAGGGAAAATGTCGCTTTTACCGTTAACACCCGCAAGAATAACAAGCAAAGAACCCGGAAAAAAAGACTTCGGTGGTGTGCTGATGAGATTTTCAACTCCAAAACACAATACACCCACCGTTAATAAAGGTTCTTAAGATAACAAGTTTAAGGGTTACGTTTTTTAATAGATTAAAACGGAAAACCACAATCTGGCCCCCCAATGCGTCGTATTGGAGAAGAATGCGGCGCATTCGAGACCGGATTTTTACCGAAATCGTTTTTGTGTTGAGAAAGTTATCTTTTGATGGTAGATTTAGTCATGCAAGTTATAAGATCTTCAAGAACACTTTCCAATAACACTTTTGAAAAGATTTTCCATCATTTAATCAAACATCCATGTACATATTTATAAAACTTGATTTCATAGATTATTAACCATCAAATTTGTATAAAAACTCATTTCTTTGAATTAGATTATACATGCAATGGATATATCATAGTAAAAACTGTGAGGATTAGATATTATACCAAAAAAAAAGTGATGTGTGATGATCTAGCACGAATTGATGGAAGTTCCTTGTTGTTTGACGGTGATTTCGAACCGAAAATGATACATGCAACCCAATGGATGATTAACTCTAGCTCCCCATGATGATGATAGAATTTATTGTGATCTTTTAGTTGTTTGATGGCTGGAATGGAGTGTGTGTTTTGCACAAAAAGTGGAGAGAATGAGTTTGATGTGTGTGTGATTGTCAAAATGAAATGAGGGACATGTATGAGACATTAGGGGGTTATAATTTGCAATGAAGGAGGTTTTGCCATCTATTGGACAGGTGGTGAAGGGCTAGCCACGTTTTAGGTGACTCACACAAACAACTACCAAGTGCTGTCTGCACCACCCAATATGTCGCACTGGGTGCTAGGTGCGGCGCATTGGTGGTCAGAACATGGCCATTTCGTTTTTCGTTTAAGTTATCGTTACGTACATGCGTTCTTTTAGTGTTCTCGATTTTTTTTAAATGAACTTAGGCAAGTTCATTACATGATTTCTTGGTATCAGGATTTCGATTCTGATTTCGAGACACGTACTTTTCGGTATAAGTAGAAACAAGAGCAATAGCACGATATCTCGAAGAATAAGAGTACATTAACCGACAACTTTGGCGTAAACACCCTAACTTAATACCACGAGAATTCTACTATTAGGCACTTAGGTAAACATAAAACTTACGTCTCAAGGGACGAATCAAATAAACACATAAAACCCGACTCACCTCAATAAATCGTGAGTAAATACAAAGCGAAATACAAGGGTCGAAAAAATTGGTTATTAAAGTAAAATAATACGAAAATAAAAATATCTAAAAATAACGGGACGTCACATGTATATATTATAATCATGAAAACACAGTAGTTTTGTGTCAAGATTTAATAAAAGAATTTATATGAACACATGAACAGTCTTCAATCTTTATTGAGAGTCCCCAAAATATGATTCTGCAACCTTATAGACTACTTCTTCTCTCAAGATATTTGTGATTGTATGCGTGTTTTTTATGTTTAAAATTTGACTTAGTTTTGTTGTCCAACTCATTCCCCTCTCTCTGCCATTTATCAAGTAACCATCCAGGATCTAAGAGGAAAACAGACTAGTTTATTAAAGAATTTGGACTTATTCACCTGTTTTTGCCGTTTATCAAGTTAGGATCAAGGATCTCAAAGTCAATAAATTATTCAAAGAACACTCTAAATCTTTAAGATTTTTTTTATGATAAATAGATTCATATGCCATAATTTACTGAAAATATATATTTTCTTAGTTTTTCTACTTGACATTCACTAATCTCCCACTTGACAATTATCTATTTTAATGCCTTTAAGCAATGCATAAACCACATATTGCTAAAGGTTTCAAAATACAAGAATATATGCATGCATGAAAGCATTTGGTTTCAAGAAATTCTATAAATACTTAACTATGTTAAATTATGCTCGAATTTATGTTTAGAGTTAATTACATGGATGGTCCTTTTCCTCTTACCCAAGTGGCACTTTCTGTCCTATTCTCTAAACAATTACATCGATAGTCCTTTATTTTGAATTTCTGCACATGGAAAGTCCTTTGGTCCGTTAGGGTTAACTCAATTCTGTTAGTTATATCATAATGACCAATTTACCCTTTTTGTCTTATTCGCAAAAGACCGTTTTTGTAATTTTTATTATTTTTTTTCTTTCTTTTTCTTTGTTTTTTTCTTTTTCTTTGTTTTTTCTTTTTCTTTTATTTGTCCCCTCCATATTGTGTGCTTTAGATTCGCCACCACATCTCGTCGGAAACCACCGCCATCCATCTCCGGTATTCCATCTCCTTCAATCCTCATTCAATTCATCAATCAAAAATACTCAATCACTTCACTAAAAAAAATCAAATCAATTAACCGATCTGTGAAAAAATGGGCGATAATTCCTCCGACAGAAACGCGGAGGAAGAAGTGCGTGATTTGCAACATTAACAACAATCTAAAATATTATTTATGTCACCATCCACCATCAGTGCGTGATTTGAATCAATTGAGTTAGGACAAAACCTAACCTATCATTCACACAACAACTACGTCACCACGACCAAAACCCTAACCTATCTTTAGCCAGACATACCTCCATCACCAACGAAACGGTTATGTCCTCCCTCCCTTTGCCGCCCATTAATTTTAAGTTTATATGCACGACTAGGTTTTATTGGTCTAAAATAAATATTGGGCTTGTTTGTATGTTTGGTTGTGTGTTACTGCATTTGTATGGTATTAAAATTTGAATCTTGATGGTTTTAAATTTTTCTTTTTAATATCTCAAGTAAGCAAAACACCACTAATTTTTTCTTTTTGAATCAATTGTTCTAGATTAACTAGAAATGTTGATTGTAGATCGGAAAAAAAAACTAAAGTGGTCAGATTTTCATTGATTGAAAAACATGTTTAGTCGATTTTGATTTTGATTTTGAGGGTTGTGCTTCTAGGATTTTACTAGTGTGTTTCAGGTTTAATTTTGAGGCTTTTCAAGTTCGATTTTTGTATGTGTTGGTGTGTGTTTCTGGATTAGAGTCAAAGACGATGGTTGTCGATACCTGGATTGAAACAAAAATCAAACAATCTTGTCTAGATCTCCGAAAATGGAGGAGGGAAGTGGTTTTGATTTTTACGGTAGGGTTATAGGTTTGTAGACGGGAGGAACGTGGATCTTTAACTTTAATGGGAGAAAGTGAGAAGAAATTTTTTTTTACAAAAATGGTTCTTTGCGAATAAGACAAAAAGGGTAAATTGGTCATTATGATATAACTAAAAGAATTGATTTAACCCTAACGGACTAAAGGACTGTCCATGTGCAGAAATTCAAAATAAATGACTATCCATGTAATTTTTCAGAAAATAGGATGAAAAGTGTCACTTGGATAAGAGGAAAAGGACTATCCGTCTAATTAACTCTTATGTTTATGACTCACTTCTTAGAAATTTTGTTTTTTTGAAACATTTTCAAATTTTATACTGTTTTTGATTAATTATTCGAATTTTGTATTTGATTTTCTGAAAATATGTATAGACTCAAGAACTTAAAAATAAAATTGAAAAAAAATCCTTTTTTTTTCTTTTTTTTAGTTTTGTTTATACATAGTTAATTTTACATGTTTTTGGATTTTATTTGTACATTCGGAAAGTCATATGTTTTTGGATTTATCCATACAATTTCTTAATATGAGATTTAAAAAAAATAACACCAAATTTAAAATTTATTTACCAGACTTAAAATTATCGGACACATATTTACCAGACTTAAAAGACAAACATCACCAGACTTGAAAAATATTACCATACTTAAAAGAAAAAGAACAAATGTGTAATATATTTTTGATTTTTCCCATTTTTTTTTCTCCCCCTCTTTTTGTATTTTGAAATAAAAGGAAAAAAATGCAAAAAGATATGTTCAAAACTAATTTTGAAGAAACACTCAATCGAGATTAATAAGACCAATAGTTTGAACAAGAAAATTACATCTTGTAACATCAAATGCCTTTGTAAAAAGGTCTGCCAAAAGTAGGTCTGTGTGAATCTTAACTAAATGAATTAAGTTTTTTTAAAACAATCTCTTATGAAGTGATATCTAATCTCAATGTGCTTGGTCTTAGAGTGTTGTAGAGTTGTCTATGTGAATAGGAGTGTTCATGAAATTAAGGCCATAGTCTAACATCTGATTCTGAATCCATAACACCTGGGAAGTACATGAACCAGGAGCAATATATTCTGCTTTAGCAGAGGATTGTGACACAGAGGTCTGTTCCTAAGAACTGACATCCTCCTGTGGTGGATGTCCTATTCAAATTGCATCCCCCATAATCACTGTTAGTGTAGGCAAAAAAGTCAAAGTTAGAATTCTTTGGATACCAATGTCCTAAAGAAGGTTGTCCTTTAAGATATTTAAAAATTCTCTTAACAGCAACTAAAATGGGAAACCTTAGGATCAGCTTGAAATCTAGCACAAAGACAAACTCCAAACATTATATCAGGTCTGCTAGTTGTAAGGTACATTAAAGACCCTATCATAGAACTCTATAAATGTTGATCAACACACTCACCATCTAAATCAGGATGTATTTGGCCCTAGTGTCAACATGAGCGGAAACAGATTTACAATCAGTGAATCCAAATTTAGTCAACATGTATTTGACATACTTAGACTGATTAATAAAAATGCCATTGTCTAACTGCTTAACCTGTAATCCTAAAAAGAAAGACATCTCTCCCATAGAGCTCCTTTGAAATTTTGGATGCATGACAGATTCAAATTCTTTGCATAATGCATCATTAGTTGAGCCAAATATGATATCATCAACATATATTTGAACAAAAACAGATTCTTGGAAAAATGTCTTAATAAATAAAGTCTTATCAGTGCCCCTAAGATATCCATGGTCAATCAAATATTTGGACAATGTGTCATACCAAGCTCTAGGAGCTTGATGTAAACCATTCAAAGCTTTTGTCCAACTTGACCACATGATCAGGGTATTGAGGATCCAGAAAACCAGGAGGCTGACTAACATACAATGTCTCCTCAAGAACTCCATACAAAAAGGCAGATTTAACATCCATCTGATATACCTTAAATTTCTTAAAATAGGCATATGCTAAAAATAATCTAATGGCCTATATCCTAACAATTGGAGCAAAGACATCATCATAATCTATACCCTCTTCCTGAGTATAACCTTTAACCACAACTCTAGCTTTATTCCTCACAATGATTCCTCTATCATCCCTTTTAACCTTAAAGATCCTTTTAACTCCCACAACATTCACATCTCTAGGTCTTTCCACTACAGTCCCTACTTCCTGAATCTTAAATTGTAGCAGTTCTTCTTGCATAGCCTCTACCAAACTATTTATAGTCAATGGAATTTCTACATTCTTAGGCTCAAGTTGGGACAGAAAGCAAGAAAACAAACAAAGATTTGCCAAACCAACACTACTTATTGTCTTGACACCATCATACAAATTTCCTATAATATTACTTAGAGGATGTGTTTGTGAACTTTTAAGAATGAATTCATTTCCTCGGTAATATTATTAGAAAGATTTGTTTTATGTGGCCCAAGATCATCAAAAAATAAAGAATCAAAAGTTGCGTCACTAGCTTGTTCATGGCTTGGTTCATCAAAATGATTTTCAGATTCTGCACCAGAGTTCTGTGATTCACCAGTGTTTTCTTGAATTTTAGTTTGTGCACCCGAATTAATTTGTGATCCACCGGAGTTTTCTTGAATTTGAGTTTGTCCACCCGAATTAATTTGTGAGCCACCAGAGTTTTCTTGAACTTCAGTTTGTGCACAAGAATTATCTTGATTGGCGATGACTCCGCCCGAGTTTTTTCGATCTTCACCAGAATGGATATTTTGATCTTGTAAAACATTTTCTTGACCTTAAAATGATACTGGAATTTCTTCTTCTTTAAGAATGTATGCATCAGTTTGGCTGTCTGAAGAATCTTGACTCACAGATGTTGTATCTTCTAATGAAAGGGTGTGGTCATGAACTAAAGATGAAGTTCATGCACTTGTAGTTGCTTGATTACCAATCTCAAAATCAGCAACATCTTCTGGAGATACCTGCACTTCTTCTGAAACATGTTCTTGACAGAAACCATTAACAGAATTCACAAATCTATCTAAATCAAACAACCAAGCACCACCTGAATTCTTAACATTTGGTAGTTATTCATTGAATACCACATTAATGGATTTTTCTATGGTTCGAGTTCTTCTATTGTAAATCCTATTAGCTTTTGAAACACTAGAATAACCAAGAAAGTATTCATCATCAGTGTTAGAATCAAATTTTCCTAGGTGATCCTTGGATTCAAAATCGAGCATTTACATCCAAAAGCTTTAAAAAATCATATAAAATGTTTTCTTCCTGAGAAAAATTCATATGAGGTTTTTCCTAAGATCTTAACCACATGAATTCTATTGTTCACATAGTACATAAAAGGTAGCAGGTAACAGATCCCTCAATTAATGTCCTATTTTTCCCTCTCAGCAACTCCATTATGTTGAGGTGTTCTGGGTGAGCTATATTGCCTAGAAATTCCCTTATGAGCACAAAATTATCCTAGTTGCATTCTTAAATTCAGTGCCATTATCACATCTAATGACTTTCACCTTTTTATCATATAAATTTTCAGTTTACATAACAAAATCTTTTATAATCTCAGATTTCTCATGTTTATGATCAAGGAAAAATACCCATGAGAATATTAAATAGTCATTAGTGATAACTTGTGATTAGCGTCACTCTTTCGGCTCAGGTTAGTCTAGTATGCTTGTAGATTTTCCGTAGTGTTACAAAACCTTTAAAATAAAGTTTCCTTATACTTTACTTATGTGTGGTTATTAATTTAGACATGTGTGTATACCTCTATATGTGATTGATATCGTGTTAGTTTAGGTGCACAAGTAGTTAGTACCCACTAGAGGAGCTCGTAGCTGAATTAACGAGAAATTATGTATTCGTGTTATAAGTAAAATTGGTTATATATAAACTTATATCACAATTGAGAACCTTAATAATTTTAATAACTAACTCATTTTACGTCTCGGAATTCCCGAGAAACTCCTAGCTTACGATCCGTTTCGCAAACTCTTTCACTTGTAGTCTAGGAGATATTTTGTGTGTGTGTGTGTGTTAGCCTTAGTAATCAACCAAAGGGTACTTGGCCTTGGTTTTGTTTTGGCCGAACCATCCCCTAACCATATCATTTTGATTCTAACCCAAAAGCATTGCATACATATCTATACCTAATTTTCAAACCCTAACCCTAATTCTCTTTTCACTCCTCTCCCAAACCGTCACCGCCTTTTCCCCTTAACCAACCCTCACTCATTTATCCTCCTTCTTGTGGAACTCGATTGCTGCCTATAATCTTCATTCATCATCATCGAATCCCTCTCACCAAGGTAGTTGCATTATTCTTTCTTGTGAAACCCTCAAAACCGAACCTCTCAATTTTAGTGTTTGTGTTCTCTATGCAGCCGACATATCATCAATTCAGCAGTCCTTTTCCTTCGTTTTGTGAAGCCATTGGTTCGTATATCGTCATCAACTATCATCTAGTTCATCATCAGTTTCATTTAGGTAAGGAATTTGTTGAATTGGTGTTGTATTCTTCGGCCGAAATATCACAATCATAATCTGTTGGTTGTCTTTGTTGCATTTCGATTTTGTGATGTTGTGGATGACCCTCACCTTTGTAATCAGCCCCTAATCGAGCCATATTCATATTTGGATCGTTTTTGGTTCATCCAACGTAAGTGTAATTGTATTTTCCTTCGTAACAGAATTTCTTACGTTCATGTGTGGCAATATAATCTTGAGTTATGTTTGATTTCATTTTGACTGATACATGGATCGATCCCAACAGCCTTTTGGTGGTGTCAAATATGTGTTGATCACCGTATATTCGTGGTTGAGAGTTACATATCGATCCTAAGCAAAATCCGTTACATTCAAGGGAACCCTAATGTGACAACCGTCACTCTCTCCATCCTTAGTTAGTCTAGTATGCCTGCAGATCATTACCGCATTTTACTGAAAAACTTAAAACTTTATTATTACTATTGATACGAGATTAAAAGTTATGTTTTCTGATATAAGATGACTTCTCTGATATGTGTGTATACTTTTTGTGTGATGCTTATAGTTCCCTAGTCGGGCTCCTAGATATTTAACGAGAAACTTTCTAGATTTCATATTCATACTATGACGTATTGTTATGCTTTATATAAACCTTTCGAGAAATTCCGGTTTCATTATTACATCAACTGGTACTTATTCTATGTTTCGTGTATCGGGTAATTCGTGTATCGCACTTTAAGATACCATCCGTTGCTTGAAAACAAGTTAAACGAAAATTCGTGTGAACCTGATAGAGGTGCGCCGCACCGTGCGCCAGACAGTTTTTAAAACAAATCGTTGTGGGTCTATTTCGAACTCATGGGCTGAAAACGAGATTTAGGCTCGAGGCCTTGTTCATTTGGGCTGCCTTGGCCGAGTTTACAAACAATCCTAATACGATTTCTAGTCCAGGTTTTCATGAAATCGTTTCTTTTGTAAACCTAAACCTAATTCTCCAAAACCACCGCCCTTATTCCCTTTGCTCTTCTTCTTGATCGACACAAGCTGCCTATACCAGTTCTTCCTCAGGTTTGAACAAGGTTTGAAGAATTCTAATCGACCTACATCATCATTGGATCGTCAATCCTTCAAATGTAAGTGTTAGATCCTTTAACCCTAACCGAAACCCTAATTTGGGGAGTTTGTAAATCGATATTATAACTCTTTGTGTCTGTGTTTTCCCAGAAAGATCCACACAAACGAGAAGCCACATAATACTCGTCAATTTCGTCATTTCAGCAAGGTATTGTGTTTATGAATCCGTGAGATTTATGTTGCAAAATCCGAAACCCTAATCTAGGGTTTTTAAATTCGTTTTTTAATTTTTTTGGTTTTGTGTGTTGCCCAGCGATCCCCAATTCATTATAATTCATCTATATCAGGTCTATTTTCACTTTCAAATTGTTGTCGTTATAGTGTGCAAAAATCGGTTCTATTGCATGTATACGTATGTTGTTATTCTATGTTGTAAAGCTTTATCCGTTTGAAAAGTTGCTGATATTTTAAGCTGTATTAAGCGATTAATATCTCTCAGGTCTTATTAAATTGGCTTGTATAGTCTAAACGTTAATTGTAGCCCTCCCTTTCTAGTTTTCATATATATAAGATACGTCGTCTAATTGTTTTCCAAACTCCCAGAAGCTACAAAATAGTGAACATAGTTCAAAACTGAAATTTGCTAAACGATGTAACTTAGGATTCGTAATTGGAAATTGTGTAAAAATTTAGTAAAAGAGAATGTAAATTAATATATATTGAATGTCTCACCGCTGGTCTAAAGTATGATAATTATATATCGGGATCGTTTGAGTATTCGTTAGGCGTTTCAAACTTACTTTAAACATTAACTATATACGTGTTGACTTTGGACAGATTCGGAAATTTTATGATAGTCTGTATTCTTCAATGTCTAACTCTTTATTTGCTTAAGATTAGAATTTGCGACCTTAATGAATGGTCTAGGTTTTGGCGTCTAGTTTTCAAAAACGTAAGATTCACTTTCTAACTCTTTACAAAACTTCTTGAAATTTTAAATTACCAACTAGGGGTCTAATCTGAATATTTTGAGTAAAATTGCTTGGTTTATTATCAATCTTTTATGACCATTTAGATAACCTGAATAGTGATTAAATGGATTTATTATAAGCTAATAACAGGTCTTAAAGGTATTAAAAATATTTATATTTTCTACACCTAAATTATTCGACATTAAAACGTAATAAACTCAACTTATACAAATATACCGTTTTTGGACAGATTTGGTAACCAGTTTTGTTTTAATCATATCTCATTCATAACGAACTCTTTTTTATTGATATCTTAGTCTAAAATGTAACCCTCGGTGTCTAGTTTTCAGATATAAATTCCTCAAAGTCTAATTCCTTCTAGAACTTCATATATCTCAGTTTGAACGAACGTATATGTTCGCTGAGAAATTGTGTCGTTTAATCCAAAGTCTAACCGTCAAATCTATACTTATACATTTCTACCCTTATCCAGGGGAGCTCTAGGACTAGAGCGGACTCTACTTGTGATCTACATACTACGCCCATTACACACATTTCCGATTATATTGCTCATTCGTTAATGTGAGTTCATTCGCCCTATTCCTATTGCTTTATATGTTTTATAACTATTCGGGGAAAAGTAAAACTCACATTACTATTTTAAGAAAACGGATACTATTTTCAAACTTACCATAAATAGATATTTCAATTTATGGAAACATAATATATATCTGGAAACATTCAATTTCGGTAAATTTACTACTTTTGATAAACTTACTATAAATAGAACTTCCTATATATAGAAACTTACTACTTTTAGGAACTTTCCATTTGTGGAAACTTACTACGAATTGGATTTCATAAAACATTTACAAACTTATGCATGTTTTCAAAATATTACGAGATTACTATTATGGGTTCCTTCAAAACATGCTCATTAGTAGATATGTTCTACTAATGATCCATTTGCACTTTCACTTCCTTGGATTGTTGTATTTGCATTATTAATTGAACATCCATATTGATCAAGATCACCACCATCTGAAGAAGTATCATCTATCGAGTTAGATAATTCTTCAATCATAGCAGTAACAGTTGGATCATCATTATAATAATCATCATGAAGTGTTAATTTTTTTTGAGCTTGGGATTTATCTTCTTGTTGAGCCTTTGTAAACCATGCCTCATTCTCCTTATACTCAGCAAATGGGTCATTTTCCCTGTCAGGTCTTGTAGATCCTCAACAGCTATCAACAAGTGTAAGATCTCAATTACGTCTAACGGAATTAGACATAATGGATTGAACAAATGATTTAGAGATAGTAATCAACGATGAATGGAAAAGTAGAATGAAAATTGTATTTGGGCGAGAAATTCAGTTACATGTAAATTCAGTTCAAAAGCATGCATATTACATGATTGCTAGCTACTATTTATAGACCTAAGCTATCTACTATTTGTAGACCTAAGCTATCTAACAATTACATAAATGCCATCCTTATGTTTATTAAAAAACATTTCGGAGTAGACATAAACTTATAGTTTAGTTGGTTCAGTTCGGAGGAACTTGAACTAATTCGGTAAAGAATTAGTTCGTCCGAACTGAAACCTTCCTAAACTTTTCACTTTATTAAACAATTCGGAGAGTCCGAATTGATACAAATCTACTCTAAACTATGACTTGGTTATTTTGGAAGCTTCACCATTTGACTTGATATCTCCAACAATCTCCCCCTTGGATGATGCTTCCAAAATCATAGTCTTTCTCATTTAGCTCCCATCCCATCTTCATGCTAATCACTGTTTATCTTCCATCTCTCCGTCCACTTTTTATTTTGTGCATTTCTATCATTACACCTTCCAAATCCATCCTACCTTATGTGTCATCTGGTTTCATTCTTTCTAAAGGTAGTTTAGAAAATGTAATGATATCTTCATTGGTGAGATCCCTGATGTCATGAACTTCATACAGTCTTTCTTCTTCTCCACCCTCTCTGTTCAGAACCCATTCATTTGATGAGTAGTCTACCCACCATCTTAAAATCTTATACTTTTGTTTGATCACTTTCACCTTTTTCATAGATTCTGTCTGCGGAGTATCTCTTTCTCTTATGTCCGAACTTCTTGCCAAAATTAGGAAATCCAATTCTAGCACAGTCTTTGATGAAGTTCTCATATTCATGCCCTTGAGGGTGGTCACCATGATTGATCATCTTTAATTGGCTAAGTTTCACAACATCCTCCACATAGATATCTCTTAATTGTTTAGTGGTTATGTATTGTTTGATCATTATTCCCCTTAAGCTCTTTCTTTTGATGACAATTGCACCAGAACAATGATCAAATCTCCATTCTACAATAGGTGGAAGAATGCCTCTTTTCATCTTCATAATCTCTTCTCTCTCTGCCCTCAGTTCTTATATAGATAAATCCTTTATTCTTGAACCGGAACAATTGCTTTCTTTTTGGTCATGAATGTCTTCATCAATAGGGAAACCATATTTGTCAAGTTCCCATCCATCATCAGCAGTTTTCTCTAACCAATCTGAAAGATCTTCTATCATAGTATTAACAGTTGGATCATTTACATTGTAGTCCTGAGGCAGAGAAGATGATTGAGTTTTGGAAGTCTTGACAAACAAACTGTCATTTCCTAGAATATCTTGTTGATCTCGCATGTGGACTGTTGGTAGAGAAGATTGGGATTGAATGAATTCTTTTTTTTAATGATGACTAATAATACCATGGTTGTTTCTCCATGTGTTGGGAAATCTCTTCTATCTTCACTTTTGATATGGAGTTAAAGTCTTGTTTCTAATTTTCACTCAAAGACTTCATTGTTGCTCTATCATTTTGTGAAGGTTGATCAGTTTCAAGAGTAGAAGCTTCTCCAACACTTGGTTCTTTAGGATTAGTTTCAGTTTCCCTTTTCTTCAGGATCTCCTGAACCATCTTTTCCTTCTCTTCTTTCATGGCTCTAAACATCAATTTTGTTTTAACATCCATCCAATGCTTTTCAAGTGTTTCAATCTTCATCTGACCAACAGATTTTACATTCATGCTCCCAGCAGTTACAATTTATTCCTTTAAGTGAAGTTTGTATTCCTTCTTTGTCTGATATTGTTTGAAGCTCAACAATTTCTTCTTCAGACTCATCACTTTAGAAGGTACCAAGGATGGTTTCAAGGCAATACTTTTTTCTCTTCTATTTCCTTTGCTAGCACTTGCTTCATTTCAGGCTCCTTTTCTTTTATCACTTCAGCTTCCTTCTCAACTTCTGTTTCCTCCTCTACTTGATTACCTACATGCTCCTCATTTTTATCATCATCATCCTCACTCTCAATATCAATGATGACTTTTTCTCCTCCAATTTGTTCATCCCATCCATCATAGGTATGTGCAGTCTTTGGCTCTCTATCTTTAATTCTAATAATGAATGTTTCCTCAGCCAATTCATCAAATAAACCTTCATACATACCTTCAAAATGTTTGTCAAATGTTGTTTGGTCAACAGGTTCTCCATATTGATCCACCACTCTGAATCTTCTTTCAAGTTCCTTAGTTTGAGCAGTTTCCTCCTCCGAACCTATTTCTAATTTCTCTGAATTCTTTTTCAGCTCCTCAAAACTGGTATCTTTCTCTTCTTCAGCCTTCTCCTTTCCCTTTTTGCTTACAACATTCATGGATACACTTTCAACAACCTTTTCAACTGTTTTACTCCCCCTTTCAGCAATCTCTCCTTCTTCATTCAGTATATCTTCTCCCCCTATTTTAGAGGCATCATCCAAAGACCCTGTTGTGGTAGCCTTCAACTTTTTTATTGTAACTCCATTCAACACCATTTTACACCTCAACTGATATATGAGAGTCAGTTTTTTCTTTGCTAGAAACTCCTACTCCTTTGTTCGCTTGGTGAGTTCTGCAATTTTCTTCAAGTTTCCTTTATTTATTGTATATACTACATGTATATGTCTGGGTACTTGATGCACAGTTGGTCTTGAAGGAGTAGAATGAATAGGAATCTGAGGAGAAACAGGACGTTCAACCTCCATGTGCAACTGTTCCTCTAGAACTTGTGGCTCTGGTTCAGCTTGTTCATTTTGGACAGGAGCATCTTGTTGTTCTTCCCGTATCACATTCCCAGCTACCTCTTCTTGAAACTCAACAAAATCATTTATAGCTACTCTAGCTTGCTCAATCATGTGTGGGAAGAAAGTTGTAAAATGCCCAGAAAACACAACTCTTGCTTTTGTGAATGCCTTCTTCATGTTTGCCATGATTCCCCAGTTCATGTTTTCGTTTTTAAGAGTTGTTCCTTCAAGCATCAATCATTGAATTTGTGAGTTAAGAATCATTTGGATAAATCTGGGGTATAGCGAGAATTTTGTTGTTGTGCCTTCAAGCATTTTCTGCATGTTGTCCATGATGAAAGTGGAGAAGTCGAAACTTTTCTGTGTAGTGAGACACACAAATGCAGAGGCTAGGGTTTGATTGAGCTTATCAAATCCTCCGGACCTCCTAGATATACAACATAGTAAAACATGGATTAAATATATCAAGTTGAAGGACACTCTTTCCTTCTTGACCATATTATCAGGGAAATCTTCTGCATAACCAATGTCTCTGCACACTGTTTGTATCCCCTCCATACTTAATTTGTCAATCCCTTCAGCATCATTTAATTTCAAGACCCTTCTAATCACTTCCTCAGTAACTATTACATTTTCACTCTGTACGCATGATGTAATAGTTCTTACCCCATCAATGACCTCAAACTTTGCCTCTTCCCAAAATTCTTGTAATAGGTCATTATACATAATAGGGCTTTCTGAGATTGCTTCATGCAAGTTTGAGGTGATTAAGAAGCCAAAGACTAGCTTCCATTGATCATCAACATCTGAATAGGTCATGTCTAGAAAAGCAGCTACATTGTGTTTGGATTTATATCTTAAAGCCATCTGTTACACAAAATTTCGGTTAGAAATGATGAATAAATAAGGAAAAACCACATTAATAAATTCATAAGAAAGCATACTTATATACCTTAAAGAAAACAGAAACTAGACAAAATGAGTGATAAAGGAAAGCGAGTAAGCAAAAACTTATAGAAAAATGGCTCTAGGAGAAGGAAACGGTAGTGCTAAAGCTTAATTTCTCAGAGGAATAAATAATCATAAACTATATTGGGATTAGAGATTTATAATCAATTTACATAACTGCTATTGATTAAAAATATATTTAAAATTTAAACTAATAAAATAATGAATTGGAAAAAAAAATATTTAATTTCCCACCAAAATTTCCCCGATCCTAAAATAAAACTTCCGACCGAAAAGACTTCGAATTGAAATTAAAACTCCGAATGTTAACAAACAGTTAACGAAGTCAAAGAACCTGAATTAAAAATAAACTCCGAATTGAAACTTTTACTCCGAATTGAAAAATAAAGTCAATAATTTTCTTAGTCTTATGAAATTCAAACTGAAATTTACTTTAAATCAACAGTCAGTCAAGAAGTAGTTTCTAAAGCAAAATTTTCAATATCAAAATCAGAAACCTATATTCCGTAATTTCATAAATTAGTTCATGTAACATCCTAGTTTCGGATAAAGAATATTTTATAAGTATATGTTATGTTTTTGTCTTTAATAGAAATTAGAAATGGAGAAGGACTAAATGGGTAAGAAAAATAGTTAACTTTGGTTAGAAAGGATTTAAATTGTTAACTATGTTAGTTAAGTAAGTAAGTTAAGCAATCCTTGAAAGATGAGGGACTAAAAGTGTAATTTTGGAAAATTGAATATGAGGTGGATTTAGAGGTTGCATTTCCAGAAATTACTAGGTGTATGTGTGTGTATGTCGGTCTGGAGAAGAAACCAAGGAAGGAGAAAAGATCAAATTGAAGCTATTTAGTTGTATAATTCATCAATTTAAGTGAAGATGATGGGTTTAAGAACACTAATTTTGGTTCTAATGGAAGAAAAAGAAGGTATGATCATATACTTTAAGTTATTTGATGAAATTGAGTTTCTATTGTGTGTTATAACATCATTTAGATGTTTAATTTAAAGATAACAATGCTTTAGTTGGTTAAATTTGATATTTGATTATTTGGGGATAATCATGAAATTTGAAGAATTGTTAGAATTAAGCTTTGTTTATATGTTATTTTGATATTAATAATATATGCAAAGGCTTAGAAGATTGAAAGATTAATTTATATGAAATTTTGTAAGATTTCATGTTTTAGCTAATAAGGGTGAAAAGATGAATTATTATGTATAAGTGTTTATTATTGTGAGAATGTTTTAGAATGAAAGAATTATGTTAAGAATGATTATTATCATGTTTATGATAGAAAAGATAAGCTAAATGTACTCGAAATTGTGTTTGAATGAAATGATGTTAAGTATGTTATACTAGTTGCCAAAAGGGTCATGTGACCCGTGAAGAGATGGAAAATGGGTAATAAATGGTTAGGGGGAAGAAAACATTACTTGCAATGTGTTAATTATGATTGGTGTAATGTGTCTAAAGAGTTAAAATGCTTGTTTGTGCATTAGAGAGTTAAATGGGTCAAAAGACCCAAGGAGTGACAAGTTGGGTAGAATTTGCCAAAAGTGTTAGAAAGTGTTAGAAAGAGTTATAAAGAGTTAGGAGGAGTTAGAAAGAGTTGTAATGAGGTTAATACATGTATATATATGTATGTACAATATATTGAAAGGAAGATTTGTGTTTGATTGTAAAAAACGCAGATTTGGAGAAAACGAGTAAAAGGGAAGAGCTTTGTATGTTGTAGCTTAATCCAACTTTGAGGTGAGTATATGAAGATTTTATATAATGTTTATAATGTTAACACAATGTTCATTATAACCTTTGAAAGGTTGGTAAGATAATTGTTAATATATAAAGAAACGGTTAACGGAAAGAAGGGTAAGAAGTGGTAAGTGAATGAAGTAGTAAAGAAAACCAAAACACCACTCTGGGTCACCACTGCGTCGCAGTGGGTGGTAAGAGTGGTTCGTTTTGTTTGAAATTTTTTTCCAGTGCGTCGCAATTGTTGTCCAGACCAGTTTTTAGTAGTTTTAATGTTCTTTATGTGTATGAAGTGTATTATAAATTGTTACAAGAAAAAGAATGGTTAGATACGACATTTAATTGTCGAGAAAGAAAAGAAGTCGACTTTCATTAGTCGGGAAGAAGTAGCATCAACTTTACACACCGCGAGGGTATGTAGAAGTGTTAGATACGACATTTAATTGTCGGGAAAGAAAAGAAGTCGACTTTCATTAGTCGGGAAGAAGTAGCATCAACTTTACATACCGCGAGGGTATGTATAAGTGTTAGATACGACATTTGATTGTCGAGAAAGAAAAAAAGTAAGTTACGACATTCAATTGTCGGGAAAGTAAATAAGTAATTCTAAGGAAAGAAAGAATAGATTTTAAAGTAGTCGTGTTAGATGTGATTAACATAATGATTATGTGAATTTGAAGTAATCATCATTTAGAGAATGTTTTGGATTGATAGATTTGAGTTAAATGATTTACTTTAATGAATGGGATAGAGCGGTGATGTTGTAGAATACTCAATTTGTATGCGGTTGAATTATGTTATGACTATTTCTATTTGTATTACCAAACGGGTCGTGTGACCCGTAAAAGGATGGTAAATGGGTAGAAATCGATTAAAGGGAAGAAAAAAATTTGTATGAAATGTGTTTTTGTAATTAGTTTAATGTAGATAATAGTTTGAAAAACTTATTTGTGTATTAAAATGCTTAGCGAGTCAAAAGACCCAAAAAGTGGAAAGATGGGTAAGAGTTGCCAAACAAGTTGAGATTAAGATGTATACTCACTAGCTTAACGCTAATGTATTATGTTAATTGTATGTTTTTTAGGTGATCGAGTTTTGGGGCAAAGCAAGCCATAGAAGAAGGGAAGGGCGACCATAATGTAAAGTTAATTGTTAAAAATGTTTTCGTAAGAGCTTCCGCTCAAATTTGTAAAATGAGATGTTAACGGACATTTATCGTTAACTAAAGTGATGAAGTAGTAACACCTTTAGAACGTTGGTTATATGTTTTTTTAAGTTACAAAAAATATGGTGTGAAATTGGTTTCGGGTGTTCCAGTTCATAAGAGCAAATTTTCAAAAGAAAAGAAATGTTTTATAAAATGCTGAAACCTGTATTTTTATTAGAGTTCATCATGTGTCAAAGATTCATTCACTGCAAGTTTTAATAGTTTAAAAAGGACCTAATACACAATCAAACTTTTCAATTATTGACAAGAAGAAATAAATTTAACTGATATTTTACTAAAATATGGCATTTATATCATATTTACTTGAAAACACAGTAGTTTTGTGACATATTTTACTCAAAGAATTTTGACTGAACTCGTGACTAATCTTCAACCTTTACTGAGAGTCCCCGGAGTATGATTTCTCAACCTTATACACTGCTTCTTCTCTCAAAGTATTTTTGATTAAATGCATGATTTATGTGTTCAAATTAGACTTAGTACAATTGTTTAACTCTTTCCCCTGTCTTTGTCGTTTATCAAGTAAGCATTAAGGATCTTAGAGGACAAAAGACTAGTTTGTTAAAAAAAATTGGAGTTATTCACCTGTCTCTACCGTTTATCAAGTTAGCATCATGGATCTCAAAGTCAATAAATTATTAAAAAGTCACTTTTAAACAATCCATAATTTTAGCAAAAATAGATTTATATGCTCTTATTTGCTGAAAATATGATATGCTTTTCCTTTTCTTCTTGACAATTACTGAATTCTCATTTGAAAGATATTAATTTTTTAGGGATCTTATGCAATGAATAAACCACATGTTTTTAAGGTTTTCAAAATACAGAAATATGTGCATTTGTAAAACATTTTGTTTCATGAAATTCTTTAAATATTGAACTATGTTAAATAACTTTGGAATTTATGTTTAAGATTCTTTTCCAAGAAAATTTTTTTAGTGAAACATTTTCAAGTTTTATACAATTCTATTTTCTCAAAACTTTGCAAATAGAGTAGAAATAAAATCTTTTTGAGTTTAAACATTACAAACTGAAAGGACATATTTTTGGATTTTATCTATGCAAGTTTTTTCTAAAGAAGAAGAAAAATTACTCTGAATTAAAAGACTATTCAAGATTATCAAAAAGACTCAATGAGAAAAACACAGTATATTTGAATTTTATTTATTTTCTCCCCCTCAAAAAATATGTACATTTTTTTTTTATATGAAACACTTAATCAAGATTTATAAGACCAATAGCCTGAACAAGAATGTTAAATCTTGTTACAGCAAATGCCTTTGTGAAAAGGTCTGCTAATTGAAGGTCTGTATGAATCTTTACTAAGTGAATCAAATGTTTTTCAAAGCAGTCTCTAATAAAGTGATGTCTAATCTCAATATGCTTAGTTTTAGAATGTTGGACAGGGTTCTTAGTGATAAACATGGCACATGTGTTGTCTATGTGAATAGGTGTGTTTACGAAATTAAGGCCATTATCTAACATCTGATTATGAATCCATAATACTTGAGATGTGCAAGAACCAGCAGCAATATATTCATCTTTGTAGGTCCCAGTGGTCCGATCTACAGGATTAAACCAACTGATCACGAGGCGGAAACTCGTAATCAATTGTATAAACACGAGTAATAAACGATAAGCAGATGATAATAAGAACAAAACCAAATACCGAATTCTATACTTTAATTGATAAACAAACACGGTTACAATTAACGAGTACTCTCTGAATTCTTAGCTAAACCAACAAGCCTAAACTGACTTAAACACCTCTTTATATAGAGTAACATGTTCGGCCAGTTTGAGCTTTACTGGGCCTCACGAACATGCAAGTTCGTGAGTAGCCCATTTAGCTCTAAGCCTACACAAATTAACTAAGTAAATACAATAATAAATAACAAAGCAAATAGAACAATGAGTCATATAATATTTTCACTAACAAACTCCCCCTTGACTAATGCTTCTATTCTTTGTATAAAATATCACTATCAGTATTTACTTTCAAGTTTAAACAACCAGCGACGATCCTTTGGTAATCTCTACCAATATCTGCCCAGCCTTCCTGCGTATATATGTGTTTGCTCTTTAACATCTTCAAATCACTCTTTGTCAGGTTGGCAAGTTGAGTTGCATCAATGACTCTCAAGATTTCTGTCATGCCATCTTTAACCTCGTCATCCTGCTTATACACCACAACTTCAGCAGTTGTAGTATCCACTGCCCACTTGTACATGTCTTTGGGAATGTCTCGACCAAAATTCTTCATTGGGATCCTAGACATACTGGCTATCGGTGGGTATACTATTCTGGTTGTTGCATTGCCGGTTCTTGGATTGATTTTTCTTTTATGAATCATAAACTTCCCTGTTGCTGGCTTCAATTCTTTAAACTCCCTTGAACTCCCTTCTTTCTTAATGATGCATTCAAACCATTTCGCCCACTCTTCGTTTCCGCGATTGATTAGCGGAAGCTTTAATAGACATATAAGTTCGGACTTCGGAAATGAGTTGAAATTTTCTCGTTTCCTGCTCAAGTACTGTACACCGTCAAATCTCTTAATAACAAAAACTTTTAATTCCGAGTCAAACATCCAGCTGATGATACCAAGATGTAGGTGGCGTTCAGAATCTTTGGTGAAGAACTTTTGAATCAGTGGATCTTGCTTTTTCAGATTAAGTTCCCGAAACCATCCTTTGCGTTCATCTAGGCTTGGTTTGGCACTGCTCTCAGCTTTTTCTTAATTTCCACTTATCGGATCTTCAAATATATTTTCATCCCTTCAGTCTGATCTCCACTAACTCTCTCCTCGATCAACTAAATATCATCATTATTGTCTCCACGCTCTTGCTGCTTTCGTTGTTGCTGCTCCCCCTGTGCAGTAGGCTGATAAACTACCATAGCTCGAGAACTGGAGCCGAGCTGCTCTCTTGACCTTTCACCGCTTGGATCATCCTGGTCATCTCTTCTTTGTAGTCTGAAGGTATTATCTCTGCAGGTATCCTCCCCCTGAGCAGATGGGCGCTTCGAGAGTTCCCTAACCTGAGCCTCGAGGGCAGAAATGCGAGTGGACTTGTCAGCATCAGACTGTTGAAGAGCAGCAACCTGAGATGATAGTTTCAAAATAAGAAGATGTTAATCATGTAAATTAGGAGTAGCGGCAGTATGAGAACGCACCATTGCTTGTCTCTTGCGAGGGCGCTTAATCAAAGCAGCGGAGGACGACTCCGATTCGTCATCCCCGGGGAAACACCGTTTCCCGTGACTAGGCTCCTGAACGTTGACAGGTTGGAACTGAGAAGTAACACCCTCTGGATTATCAGTATCAAGATTGAGCTCTTATGTGGGTGCTTCATTGGCTTCATTATGACTGGCAGCTGCAGGATCAGGATCAGTAATGATATTGGAAGTGGCGAAGACCTCTGTAAGAATAGTTCCAGGACTCCCAGTTGGGGTAATAGTTGGTTGCTCATGAATAACAGATAGAGGTGGACTCTGAGGTGGAGTACCCTGAAAATTGTCGTTTTCCTTGTATGTGTCGTCACTTGAAGTGGAGTCCACAGAAATAGGAATCGGAGCCCTGCGCAGAGGGTGGGAAGATTCCCCACGAAATGTATGAGGAGTGGTTGCAGAAGCAGAATTTTCAGTACATGGCTCCCCGGAGATAGCATCATCATCTTCATCAATATCAGGATCAACATAGTTAGCATCAACGATCGCCCCAAATAAAGGGGTTTCCTGTGCTTGAGCCTCCCCCGCAGCTCGGGGGTGATGCTTGAAGCATAAAGTGAATATCTTATTACCACCAACCTGACCCACCCTCGTAGTGGAACTGTGAAGAGGAAGGTCAGGGATGAAGTGCCTGAGGATGATCATAATAAACCGCGGATATAACAGAAGAGGCTTTGGGCGAAGAAGATCATTTTGTAGTGTTTGAAACACATACTCAGCCACCAGATATGGTTTGTTCAGAACAAGGCTGAGGAGCATTGAAAGGATCTGAGAGTCGATGGTGTCATGGCCAGTCTTGGTATCCTTGAAAGCTGATATGAATACATGAACCAGATAGCGCCATTGGCGTAGAATTTGCCTTTAGGAAATATGTTGGTGGGAAAAGGTCCGGCGTATCCCAAGAGGCAATTTGCTGGCAAGAAACCTTGTACCAAACGAGGAACCAGAACTCTCCTGTGAGCTGCGTCCGAGGTGAAAGATCTGTCTGAGAGTTGTGCTGCTGAAAATTATTTCACGGTCATTGACCACAACTCGTAAGCCATCCTTATGCGCGTTAGTAACAAGATGAGTGAGATCTACGTGGGTGAGTGTGGTGAGGAATTTTCACACCAGCGGGATGATAATTGGTTGATCTTCCTGAAGGATAAAGGCCATCCGTGAGCGCTATAGAAAAAGAATGACATCTCGAAATTGATTAGCTTTATCATCGACCAAAGCGAAGCTGTCCGCTTGATTATGCCTTTTGTCAAATTGTCGGGCCATCTATAAAGTCTGTATAGATAAAACACGTTAGATATAATTGCCACGAACATGCAAGTTCGCCGAACATGGAGGTTAGGCGAAGAAGCATGTTTGTTTAGAAGACAAAGGACCAACGAACATGAATGTTCGTCATGAAATAGTGAAACCACGAACATGTGATGAACATGCATGTTTGTGGAGGCCCACGAGCTTGCATGTTCGTGGAGATAAGCGTCTAATTAACGAACATGGATTCCAAAGAATCGAAGGACGAACATGTAAGTTCGTCATGGCATTTGACATTAATGTTCGTCATTGGCAACGAACATGGCGACGAACAATCATGTTCGTTCATGGCCACGAACATGGCGGCGAACATGCATGTTCGTCAAAGACCACGAACATGCAACGAACATTCTTGTTCGTCATTGGCCACGAACATGGCGAAGAACATGCATGTTCGTGGTGCAAGCAAGCAAATTTCTAAGGAAAATAAGTTGATGAACATTCTGGGCACTAAGAAGACGAACATGATCATAGCAAACATCACGAACAAGATCATGCATAAATACTAACGAACATGATTACCATAGCAAAATATGGCAGTTTTGGACGAACGTAGCATGAATACGAAGAAAATTTATCAAAAAGTTTGTGGTTCTAAATCCAGATTATGAACATTAACAACGTTCGAAGCAATGATTCAAGCAACATATAGCAGTTTAGGAACGAACATGCATGAAAAAGGATAAAATATAACGAACATGAAGAACTTACGTGAGAGAACGAATGAATATCTTCGTAAGAGAAAAAAGAAATCCTTAGCTCAGAAAGTAAAAAGTGAAAAGTGAATTTTTGATTCAACTCTTGAGCTTATATAGGCCATAAATGGGCCTGTGTGACCGGGCCAAAGAAGTTGGGGCCAATGGACTGTTTGAAGAAAATTTAACCAACGTTTTACTGAATATTAAACAACTAAAGAAAATATTAAAGAGAAAAACGAAAAATAAAAAAATTAACCGAACGTAGTGTACATAATAGAGTAGGAAATATAAAAGATTCTATCACAGTGCTTATCGGGGTTCCAAAGTTAATTAAATTTAAACCCATGTTTGTGTGGTTGTCCAATTTAACCGTTCAGTCTGATAGGCGTAAGATAGTGTTTTAATTGCAAGTAAGTTGTTTTAAATTTAAGCCAGAAGGCGCCCGCTTAAATCAGACATTCGACAAAAATCGGAATGCACTCAAGGTATTTGTGGAGTATTTTAAGGTACGAGTGGTATGGATTGGTTACCAACCTAGACAAGGGAAGCATATGAAACTGGCGAAGGGATAGCTCGTATTAAATATGAAATCATTTATTTTTGAATAACGAATTGGTTTTAATTTGTGCAAGTCATTGACCAACCTCTATGAAGTTTTATAAGATTAAAGAATTATGCGACTTTCTATGAAACCCTATAGCAAGCTTTCTACCAACCGATCCCAAACCATTAAAGGCCTTAGGTGGCTAGGTGAACGAGCGCACCCCAAAGGTATACTGACTCAGATTTCAAAGGCCGCTTATGTGAATTCAAAAACTTATTAACGCACCAATTATCTATAATTCAATGAGAGCGTTTCCCATCTGTGAGCGCAACATATGACTCGTCACAAAAATCTAATCTCAACCTTTATTGCGGCAAACAAAGTTAAGTCGTTTAATGTAAGAAGTAAGGGGTTTTAAAAGCAGGCGAACCACACTACTGAGAACAACTAAAATACGAAGGGCCAAAAGACACTGGAATTTTAACGTAATACTGTGGAAAATTATGATTGCACATGAGAGTGCAGAAACCGGAGTTAAGACTTGGAGTCATAAGCAAAAGTTTTCGTCATCTCGAATTCAGGACTTCATCACAATTTTTTTTTTTTTTTTAATGTGAAGGAACGAAAATAAAATAGAATAAACGAATGAAACTAATTTTTTTTTGTGTTTTTTTTTTTTTTTTTTTTTTTTTAAGTAAACGTTGGTTATTCTAAGTTGCGTAGTCCAATTCGATGAATGAGGGACTCAAAGCGAGATTTTTCAAAAGCTTTAGTGAAGAGATCGGCCAAGTTATTTTCAGAACAGACTCGAACGATATCAATTAGTTTCTGTGCAAAATCATCTTTTAAAAAAGTTTGGGTTGGCACGTCAAGCTCAAGCTTAGTTTGCTGAGATTCCAGGGTGGATACTGACTTAGTCAATTTATCGTTTTGAAGAGTTAAAATGGTAAAAGAATTGCATAACTCCTTGACGGATTGAAGATCAAGAAGTACCTTTGACTTTTCAGTTTTGAGGTCAGCCATTTTTGCAATGAAGTTTTCATTGGATAGATCCACTGTACATCTGCAAATCTTTGTTTTGTCTTCAATATCTTCAGTATCGTGGACGTCTTCTTCATTTGAGCTTAGTTCACTGTCAGTACTGGAATCACCTTCAGTACTACTGGCTTCACTGCGTATTTCCTCGATGGATGCCATGAGTGCTTGATTATTTTCATCATTGCAAATTTTCCAATCATATGTACGATCATCATGTGGAACTATCATGGCATGTGAAGCTAAACTGCGATGTGGTTGAGAAGAAGTGGTCCTAGTTCTGTCTTGATTTGGAGTATATTCCACCTTAGGTTGTTGACATTCTCTGGCGAAATGGCCATGTCCTTGACAGTTGTAGCAACGTACCTTTGACTTATCAAAACCTGCTTTTCCGTTTCTAGGACTGCGTCATGTTCTTGCCATAAATCTCTTGATTCTGTTGGTAAGCATAGCAGTTTGCCATTGTAAGTCCATTTCCTCTAAGTCATCTTGATCAACTTGACTAAAATCTTCATCCCCTAAACCTGGATCGGTGATTTTACCTTGAACTTGATTACCATATGCAGCCAAAAAACAGGATAAGATTTCTAGGCTTTCTTCCGCTGATTTGACACTCATTGTCATTTTCTGATGAGTAATAGCAGCATTTGGTGCTGCTGTAGTTGTAGTTGTTCCAGTGACGGAATGGGTGTCAGGAGTTGTATGATCCTTATTAGATAGAAACGCAGTTGCATTTCCAGAGGAGGTGGATTATGAGGTTTGTCCATAAGGTGTTTGTCCTGTGACAGCATTGATAGTTAACCGTGTTAATTCATATCCTCTGAATTTTTCAATCACCTTTGTTAGGGTTAGGGGGTCATTTGTTTCTTTTGTCTGATAGTATTCATCTTTCACTAAGTTCACATAAACCACCCAACGCTTAGGCAAAGCATCTAAAAATCTTTCTATTTTTTCGTCTCCAATAGTTATACGAGATCTGGAAAGGTCTGAGAGGATATTGAAGTATCTATCGACATTTTCTTCAAAGGTTTCATTAATACTTGCTCTAAACGTGTCGAATTGCCTTTTAAGAATGTTTCCTCTACTTCTCTTTTGAGCAGCAGATCCAACATATTGGGTTTCAATCGCTTGCCAAAGTTCAGATGATGTCTTGTGATCCTGACAAATGTGTAACATTTCAATTAGCAGGGCCATTTTTAGACTTGCCCATGCTCTGTTTTCAGCATCATATACTCTTCAAAGATCAGCTATGAGAGAAGAAATTGGAATATCACCAACTGTGCCGTTTTGTAGTCGCAGTTGGACGTATATTTTGTTTAAATACATAGCCACATTTGTACGTCATTGTAGCGACAAAAAGATTCAAATTTATCTGCCCATTCGTAGTATTGTAAAGAATTAAGTAGCTTGGGATGGGTGTTTGTTGATTGTCTTGAATCCATTTTAGAAATAGTAAACGTGAGAGACAACTTAAGTCACGAACTTGATGTTCGTTATTGAGATGATTTATTCACGAACAACAGCGAACTTGTGATTTACACGAACTTGATGTTCGTCACGAACTTAGTGTTCGTCACGAACTTGATGTTCACGAGGATGTCACTCCACGAACAACGATGACCTTGTGATGATCCACGAACTTTATGTTCGTCACAAACTATTGTAAATCCACGAATTTGATTACGAACATCCACAAACGAACGAAGTTGTTCCACGAAGATGATCCACGAAGTTGATCCACGAAGATGATCCACGAAGATGATCCATGAAGATGATTCACGAAGTTGATCCACGAAGATGATCCAAGAAGATGATCCACGAAGTATTCCACGAAGATGCTTAACGAACAATCTTAAACCCTAATTACAGAATACTCAGCCGTCAAAAATTAAACAAACCCAAATTTTAACAGACGGCCGCCGAAGATGTAAGAACCCTAATTTGCAAATCGATCAAAACTAAGATTTAATCCTGAACCAAATCTCGATAGAGAGCAAACAATGCGTTTGCTCTGATACCAATTGTAGGTCCAGTGGTCCGATCTACAGGATTAAACCAACTAATCACGAGGCGGAAACTCGTAATCAATTGTATAAACACGAGTAATAAACGATAAGCAGATGATAATACGAACAAAACCAAATAGCGAGTTTTGTACTTTAATTGATAAACAAACACGGTTACAATTAACGAGTACTCTCTGAATTCTTAGCTAAACCAACAACCCTAAACTGACCTAAACACCTCTTTATATAGAGTAACATGTTCGGCCAGTTTGGGCTTTACTGGGCCTCACGAACATGCAAGTTCGTGAGCAACCCACTTAGCTCTAAGCCTACACAAATTAACTAAGTAAATACAATAATAAATAACAAAGTAAATAAAACAATTAGTCATCTAATATTTGCACTAACAAGCTTCAGCAGAGGACTGTGAAACAGAAGTCAGCTTTTTACATTGCCAAGATACTAGCCTATTTCCTAAGAATTGGCAACCTCCTATGGTAGATTCTCTATTAAAGTTGCAGCCACCATAGTCACTATCAGTATAGTCATAGAAGTCAAAAGTAGAATTCTTAGGATACCAAAGGCCTAATGAAGGTTGTCCCTTAATATATCTAAAGATTCTCTTGACAGCAACTAAGTGAGATACCTTAGGGGCAGCCTAAAACCTAGCACAAAGACACACTCCAAACATAATATCAGGTCTACTAGTAGTAAGATACATTAAAGAACCTATCATAGACCTATATATATATATGTTGGTCAACACTCTCTCCCTCTGAATCTGGATGTAACTTAGCCCTAGTGTCAACAAGAGTGGGAGTAGATTTACAATCATAAAACCCAAATTTGGTTAATGTATCCTTGACATACTTTCCCTGATTAATAAAAATGCCATGTTCTAATTGTTGAACTTGAAGTCCTAAGAAAAGGGACATTTCACCCATTGATCTCATTTGAAATTTAGATTTCATCACAGACTCAAAGTCTTTACATAGCTCTTCACAAGTTGATCCAAACATGATGTCATCAACATAGATTTGAACAAAAATGGATTCCTGGTCAACTGATTTGATGAATAAGGTTTTATCTATGGTTCCTCTTAAATAACCATTTTCAATCAAGTACTTCGACAATGTCTCATACCATGCTCTAGGAGCTTGATGTAATCCATACAAAGCTTTGTCCAGTTTGACCACATGATCATGGAATTGAGGATCCAGAAACCCAGGAGGCTGACTAACATAAACTGTTTCTTCAAGAACTCCAAAAAAAATGCAGATTTTACATCCATTTGATATACCTTGAAGTTCTTAAAAGCAGCAAATGCAAGAAATAGTGATAGCCTCTATCCTAGCAACTGGAGTTAAAAACATTATCATAATCAATACCCTCTTCCTGAGTATATCCTTTTACAACTAGTCTTTCCTTATTCCTCACTATGATTCCCCTATCATCTTTCTTAAACTTAAAGATCCATTTAACACCAAGCACATTTGCTCCTACAGGTTTTTCTACCAATGTACCTACTTCTTGAACCTTAAATTGCAACAGTTCCTCTTGCATGACTTCTACCCAGCTATTTATGGTTAAGACAATATCAACATTCTTAGGTTCTAGTTGAGACAGAAAGCAAGAGAATAAGCAAAGATTGATTAAACCAGATCTACTTCTAGTTTTGACCCCATCATGCAAATTTCATATAATAATACTTAGAGGATGAGTCTTGTGAACTTTTAAAAATGAGTTAATTTCCTCAGTAATATTCGTAGGAAGGTTTGTTTGATTAGGGAAAAAATTATCCAAAAGTGAGGGTTCAAAAGTTGTTTCACTGGGTTGTTCATGGCTTGGTTAAGTAGGTAGAGTCTGCATTTGGTCATCATCATTGAGGTGTGCTTCATCACAAATAATTACATTTCCTTCTTCCAAACTGTTTTGAATGTTCTCTGAATTTTCTTCCATTTCTCTTTGAGCACTTGAATTTTCTTGTAATCCATCCAAATTTTCTTGAAGTTCTGAATTGACTTGTGGATTACAAGAATTGAGTTCTTCATTAACTTGATCAACTGAAATAAATTCAGTGGAATGTTGTGCACCCATATCATCATGATTTTCATCATCCTACAGTTCTTGATCTTGAACAATATTGCCTTGATCTTCAGAGTTCACTGGAATGTATTCTTCTTGAGAAATATCTGCATCAGTTTGACTCTCAGCAAGATCTTCAGATACAATATCATCTTTAGCCTTGATGTGATCTTGATTCAAATTAGATGAGCTTGCACTTGCATTTACTGGTCTTCGTCTAAAAGCACTGAAATCGTGTAATAATTTGATATTTCCTGTCATGTGTCTTGAGCACCCACTATCAACTACCCGAGTGTTAGCTTCTAAAGGATTTTTGAACTTCTTCTGCAAAAGTTAGAACTTAGTGAGATTTTGGAATCCACACTTTTCTAAATTTTGAAGATAGTCCTTTGAATTTGTTAAATTTGAAATAATCATGCAATTTTCTTTTAGAATCAAACATGGAAAATTTTAAATCATATTTGGAATTATCTGAACTAATGCTATCTGTATCCGAATCCTTATTGTTCAACCGAATTTTATCCGAATTGATTTTGACAATGTGTTTTTCCGAATTAACTTTGATTTTATCCGAATTCAACACATTATCATCTGAATTTAACTCTTTTAATTTTGACATGGAATATTTTAATTTGGATGATTTCAAATCAATTAGCAATGTTGAATTTATTTTACCAAACTTCAACTCATTTACACTCTTTGAATTTGTTGTTTTCCCATCCATGTATTTCTTGAAGTCAATTTTTCCAAATTTCAAATTCACAGAAGTTAACATACCATTAGAGACAATTTCCTTTTTTGAATTTAGCCAACATTCTTCTACTTTATGTTTCTTTTTGCAGGTTAAACATCTTGGTTTCCTTTTTGATTTATTCAGTTTAGTCTTTTGATGTTCAACTTTTTCACTTTTAAGCACAGATTTATTAACGAATTCATATAGATTAACATGCACACATGCATAATCAATTTCAGAATTATTTAACAAAACATCATTCAACACAATTTATTCTACACTTCCAACATTCATGTTCAAATTATGAAAAATAAAACATCTTTCATTTTGACAATTGGGTACATGTTCAACAAATTCCTCTTCAATTTCAAATAAGTCTATGTTATTACAATCTTTAACTCTTTCTTCACATATACCCTCGATAACTTCTTGACCTTTTAAATTTATGCCTGCTACACAACTGGAAGTTCTATTTAGACTGGTATTATTAGACTGTGAATTCATATTATGCACAGAAGAACAGTTTTCATGTGATTCTAAATTATCATGTAGAGCAGATGATTAATCAAAGCAATTTTCAACAAGCAGACTACTTTTGAATGATGTAAATTCAAGCTTACTTGAGTAGTTGTCAATAAAAGGAGGAAGTACTGCATTGAATCCAATACCTTCCTTTTCCTTATGCACCATTTGATGCTCAATGATTCCACTCAAAGTTTTTGATGAAAGGTTGAATTTCTCAACATGAATTTTTTATTCTTTAAATTCATGTAAAACCTTTTGAAATCTTTCAAACAAGTTTTCATGTTGAGTTTCCAACCTTCCAAGTTTTCCTTTGTATGCATCTACATCACTTGTCAATAACTCTATTTTTTCTTTATAATCTTTTCTTTCTTTATAAACTCTCTCTGATGAAACTTGATCAAATCAATCTCGTTAATTAAACTCAAATTATGCTCTCTTATATATTTAACAGTGTGTAAACAAGGTAGAGTGCAAGTATTTGAAAGTACCTCATCAGTGTTGACTGAGAAAGAGTTTTTATCATCAAGGCAGAAACACTCTGGTTTTTAAAATCCTTTTCAGCAACCTCATCCCATTCTCCAAATGTGATCAATGGTGTTCCACTAGAGCTTGATCCTTCTCTGTCATTCTTCATTTCTGATCCAGTGATTTGTTTTTGATCAGTTTGTTGATAGGTCATTTGATATCCATTGCTTTGACTTCTTGGTGCTTTGCATTCCCTTGCAAAGTGCCCATTTTCTTGACAGTTGTAACACTTCACTTTAGACTTATCAAATCCGATCTTATCCCCATTTTCCTTTCTAAAATTTTTCATGACAGTCTTTTTGAAGAAACGATTTGCTCTAACACTCACCATTTCCATCTGCCACTTAAGATCTATTTCCTCTTAGTCATCTGGATGAAGCTGTAGACCTTCTCTTACTAATTCAACCTGATTAAGGCTTACTGCTACAAAAGATTCATAACTAGCAACAAATGCTTTGTAGAGAGTCTCTCTATCACCCATAGCTGATGGCCCTAGAATTACGAATGGTGTAGTTTGACCAAAGTGACCATTGTACACTGTAGTTTGAGAACAACAACTTGTGGAATGACAGTCTGCAGAGTAATGACTAGCATATGATTGAGGTTGAGGCACTGCTTGACTGGAATAATTTGGTGAGTTGACTTGAGTTGATGCTTTCAATGCACATCCAAAAGAGTTTTGGGACTGCTTCTTTTCATCCAGTTGCATATCAACTTCATATGATTGAAGAACTCCAATTAGCTCAACAAGTGTCATGGTGTTCAGATTTGGTGTTCTCTTAATGATCATCACTTGTACATCCCAGTTAAGTGGAAAAGATCCTAGTAGCTTCTTCACAATGTCACTGTCATTCATCCTTACTCCAGCAGTCTTCAGATCACTCACCAGCACTGAATACCTCGAGATCTGCTCAGACAGACTTTCACCTCTGATATATTCAAAAGCCTAATACAGTTTCTTTAGCATGTCTCTCTTACTTTCCTTTAGCTCAATACTTCCTTCATACCTTAGTTCCATTGCATCAATTAGCTCCTTTGTTGATGAGCAATCCTTGAAGTTGTTGTAGATTTCTATAGAGCTCTGAAGTCTTGGTCAATAAGTTTGTTATCAGTCTCATTATACCTCTCAGGATCCAGATCTATCATAATAGTTCCGCCTGTATCCTGAACCATTGGCCTATGCGCTCCATTGACAATTGAGGCCCAAATCTGTCTATCGATGTAGTATACAAAAGCTTTGAATCTCAATTTCCACATTATAAAGTCCTGACCTAAAAACTTAGGAGGCCTACCACCGGAACCGGTTTCGTTATTTTAATTCACTGCAAGAATGTTTGTTGGAATAATACACATGATGAAGCTTTACAACTGATTTTAAATCGGAGAGATGAGTACTTAATTCAAACTAATTGATTAACCTCAAATAGACTATAGATCACTTAAAATCATTGAACTCTTAATGAATTTTACTAATAACACTAACGCTCAAAGTAGAAAACACTTAATTCGATTAAACTAATGCAAGTGTGTAGTAATCTAATTTTACCGCTAAAATTTAAAAATTCAAACCTCAAACAAACACGTTGATCTTAGATCTTCTAAATTCTCGACACACTACAGATCTAAAAATATATATCTTAAAGTTTCACGGACACAGTTAGGGGTAGGATGTCATAGCCAAAAAAAAATATATATCTTAAAGTTTCACGGACACACTACAGATCTAAAAATATCATTAACACGATGCGGATCTAAATATGTCATTAGAACAATCTAAAAGTGTTCCCAACACTCATGATGCATGACTAGCAAATAGCCAAATGGCCCGCCTAGCGTGGTAGCCTAGTCTTCCTGGCATGACAGTCATCCTCGCAGGATAACCTTTCTGGCATAATAGCCAAATTGGCATAATAGCCATCCCCACATGATAGCCATCATAGGCATGATAGCCACTCTGCCACAATAATCATCCCCACTCTAGGCCAGATGCACAAATACTATTAGTGTAAAGCCACACAACCACAACCAATCGATCTTTTGTCTCAATGATAAAAGTGCACCTCCACTACAAATTCAAACACAATGATTGTTCCAAATCCAAAAACATTGGAGGAAGGAAAACTTGAACACCATGTCTCGGAACACCAAGACAACAAGGAAACAAAAATCCCATAACATATGGTTGAAAGAAATGACAGCCGACAGTTTGGCAAAAGTAACATTCAGCCAGTTTGACAAAAGTTACAGTCGGCCAGTTTGATAAAACGAGTGCCAACAGTTAGACATCCAGCCAATTTTAAAAAAAAAAAAAAAAAATCCAAGAGGAAGAATTTCCCCTCTTTCTCCCAGCAGAAAATATTTCACCTCCCCAAGAGGGAAGGGTTTACCTCCTCGAAAAAGGATTTCACCTCCTCTCAAAACGGAATGATTTCACCTCCTCTCAACAGGGAATGATTTCATCCAAACCAAGAGAGAAGGATCTTACCCCCTCCCAGCAGCGAAGGGTTTCACCTCTAAGAAGGAAACATTTCACCCCTCCCAGCAGAGAATGGTTTCACCTCATCCTAAATGGAAAAGATTTCACCTCCTCCTAGGGAAGGATATTACCTCATCCCAAGAGGGGAGAATCTTACCTAATACCAACAGAAAAGGATTCTACCTTCTCTCGTCAGGGAAAAATCTTACAAGAGGGAATGACTTAACTCCTTCTGATTTAAAATGATCTTACATACTCCAAGCAAGGAAGGATCTTACCCCCTCCCAAGAGCAAATGGATTTTTCCTCCTCCCAATAGGGAAGCAATTAAAATAAAATTTATTCAACACTTGGTGTCAAGACATGGACATCCAACAAAGGTTCATATTAGTGCACACCCTCAATGGACAAGTGAAATCATGAACAAGATCATTGATCCCCCAACACTTACAGCCCTAATACCTGGGAGACATCGATGGTTTACTTAGAAACCTCCAAGGAATGTACAGTCATGTTGGCACAAATGGTATCCTCATGGAGGCCGATTTACATTAGCCTAGCATTAAAGGGAACAAGGATCAAATATCATTGATTGGAAAAACAAGTCCTCACTGGTTCATGCATCCAGACACTTAGAAGATACTTCCAGGACCACATCCGAAAACATTTCAGCCTAGTCTATGTCGCTAAGCATTCATCCCGTCCGAACTCACCTTTCAAATTCATCACATCCTCAATTTCAATCTGGAACAAAATGAAGTGGCATAGGGGAAAATTGGATATCACGAACAAAAGTGTTCATCCTACATCTTTCAAACCTACAACACTAGTCTAGCAGAAGATTCAAGCGAGTTGGGTAAAAAGCTTATGTAGTTAGGACTAACATGGTAATTATTCTTAAACCTTGTTTAAACTAGATGCACATCATATACCCATGTCATGGAATGTCATGCTTGATAAATTATTGGTTTGATCGAATATCCCATTATTATCTACCAACCCGGATCATTGATCCGGACAAGCCATGGAAAAGCTTGTACAAGGTCATGGAAGGAGAAATTGGTCTGATCTAGAATCCTAATATTATCCAACGACGTCATCTTTATACAACGTTTATATAACATTGTGCACGCGCGCATACACAATTACATAATTCTGAACAACGTTCTGGACCAAGTGCATAGGGCCAAGATGGATATATAAATCCTAGCCACACATGCACATCATCATATACATAACTCTGAACAACGTTTAGACCAAGTGCATAGGACAAGATGGACATTTAAATCAAAGCCACACATGCACATCATCATATACATAACTCTGAACAACGTTTAGACCAAGTGCATAGGCCAAGATGGATATTTAAATCCAAGCCACACATGCACATCATCATATACATAACTCTGAACAACGTTCAAACCAATTGCATAGGCCAAGATGGAAATTTAAGTCTAAGTAAAACATGCACCTCATCATATACATAATTTCGGAACAACGTTCAGAACCAAATGCATAGGGCGAGTTGGGCATTTTTTTCTAGGCTAACATGCACATCATCATTTTTTGCATTTTCACCTACTTGGGGAAAGGCAAGCACTTTTCATTGGGAAGCGACAATCCTCGCGAGTAACAAATAAATAAAGGTTAACCAACAAAAAGTGTCATAGGCATAGTGCCACGAGCAAAATATAAAATTTAAAAGATGCTACATGCATCTGAAAAATGTAATTGGCATACAAGAAATTATCACTACCATCTAGTTTTCATAGTCACGGTATGTAATAAGCCATCGATATAACACATATTCGATAAATTTCATGGGCATCCAAAAAGTGAAAAGGTATCCAAGTATGCCATAGGCATAAAAAAAAATGCAACAGACACACAAGAAAGTGTCATAAGCACAATGTTATTGCAATATTTAAAAGGTGTCATAGGACTAATATAAAATTCTAAAATGTCTTGGACATCTATATGTAACATTGACATCTGACAAAGTCATGAACCCACAACAATGTTATTGGTATGATCATCCAGTAACAAATTAGTTTTTCTGTTCAAGGTTATACAATGTAAAACCAACACATACAAAATTAATAGCAAAGTACACGCAAAGAAAACACTACAAATGGTAGTCCAAACATATCATATGATAGAAAAGGGCTAAGTCATACAATGAAATTAATAGATAGTTTTATCAAAAAACTAAATATATTTTTAAAAATTAAGAGATGTAAAAAAAAATAAAAAAAATGAATCTCCCCAAAAAATGCATCTTAATTTTTTTTTATAAAAAATCGAAAAGTTTTCAATTTCATAAAACGATTAAAAAGGTTATTTTAGGATTATTTCCCGAAACAGTTTTGAAAAAAAACATTTTTTACTATCTTTAAATTAAATTTTTACAGGAGTGTATTTTAAGCATGGAGTGTATTTGATCCCTTTAATATATATATATATATATATATATATATATATATATATATATATATATATATATATATATATATAGGTGGGTTCAAGTAAGACCACTAAATAAGTATGAACCATATTTTTTAGCCAATCACTTAAAACCTACTTTAAATTCATAATTAACTTTGAATTAACATATCTAGAGTATAACTAGGTTTTAACAAAAAACTAAATACAACATTAGAACAGGCATTTAATTATTTTTCTAACGAGCACATAGTTGATATATTTTTTAAACACATTCGAACCTTATAATATACTTCTATTTATCGTGTATTAACTAGTTCGTGACATACATTCTAACCTTATATTCACCATTGAATACATATCTATACACATGTGTATACGGTGGTGTTTATCAGTGTATACACACAGTTTTTGAAAATTTTAAAATTTGTAGTATATTCACCAGTGTATATAAAAAAGAGTCATCAAAATTAAAAAAAAAGTTTGAATTTTTCTAAAAGAGAATTAAATATCCATTCTAACAGTATGCTTTTATTTCGTAAAAGTAATTTAAAAGATATATAATTTTTATAATGAAGTGGGTTTTGTTAAATGGTTGGTTAAAAGTGGTTCATATGGTTTCTAAATATTTGAATGGTTTTTATTTGAAACCAACTCTCTCTCTCTCTCTCTCTCTCTCTCTCTCTCTCTCTCTCTCTCTCTCTCTCTCTCTCTCTCTATATATATATATATATATATTATCTATATATATATATATATATATATATATATATATATATCTCTACTACTATATAAAGCATTTTTTGTTTTAAGAGTTTAAGGGATTAAGAGGTACAACACTTTAAGCATACAATACAATACACAAAGCATACAATACAATACACAAAGCATAATATACAACAATTTCACACACAAACTAATTCAACCCACATACAAAACCCAAAAAAATAAAAAGAGCCCACACACAAACCGTTCATTTTTCTCTCTCTAAAAACCTTTCTTAACCTATCTCTCTCTCTCTCTTCTTTCTTGAGCCGCCGCCCCTTTCTTAACCTATCTTTCTTTCGGATCTTGGTTAATGAACGGATTATTGGGATCTTTATGGCGGTTAATCTTGATCGTCGTTTAATCTTGATCCGGGTGTTGCAAAGTGAAGTTATTTTCCGTCACATTTGGCCGCCGGAAAACATTTTTATCTAGGTATGTATTCACTTTTTGTTTATTGAGATTTGTTGAACAATATTGACTTTTTTTTGCCTTTTTCTACTCTTTTCAGGTTTATAGTAAAGTGTATTCACTTTTTGTTTATTGGATCTATAACCTTTGGTGGATCCGGGTGGTATTTGGTGGATTCGCTGGATCCGCCGCCGGTTCAGCTCGGAGAAGTGACCGGAGAAGAGTTGAAGGAGTATGATGGTAAAGATCCTAAGAAACCTCTTCTGGATGGGACTACGGATATAACTCGGACTTTGGAAAACCTTCTGAACATGAACACAGATGTTATACTGCGGTATGTCGGACTGGCTTTTGATTGTTATAATTTATAACTTTTCAATTACCAAGGTTGTTAATTGATTCTTGTTTTAAACAGGTATTTAAGGGTCACTTTGCTTTGGGTTATGCACGTTTTCCCAATGGAACCACAGGTATATATTGTTCTTTTTTCTATACGTTTAATCTCTAAATCTGGTCACAAAAGTACCAGTCTTGAAGTATCTCTATTAAATTCCGTTTTATATGATCTTTATCGTGTTGTTTTTAGTATTAGCACTATTATATCTTGTATTCAGACAATTACTAATTGAAAGTGCCTTCAAACCAGGTCACACTCTTGATGTTGTTGCTCGAGTTCCATTATGGTCGTATGGTCTTGATTATAGACACGGAACTGCTCATGGGATAGGCTCTTTCTTAAATGTGCATGAAGGCAAGTGAAAAATGTCTTTATTCTTATATTACATTATTATATTAATACGTCATTCTAACTAAGTAGAAATATCAAACCTAAATCGTTCACTGAACAGGACCACATTCAATTAGTTTAAGACCTGGTTTGAGTATTCCACTACAAGCTTCAATGACTGTAACAGATGGTTCGTATTCGTCTTCCATTTTACTCCATCTTGTTTCTTCTTTGATTAATTATGTGAAGTTGTCTTTATTTAGTTCTATGATTGTTTTCCTGTATTTGTGTTTAGATTGCGTTTAGAAAAATTTATTGCTAGAGAAAATTTTCCCGTTATTTATCCGAGCCTTTCAGTATACCTTTTTATTGCAAAATGACCTCTAACGTAAATTGCTTTGACTTTGTATTCAGAACCTGGTTACTATGAAGATGGCAAGTTCGGTATAAGATTAGAAAATGTGCTTGTAGTAAAGGAGGCGGCAACACAGTTTAATTTTGCTAATAAAGGTTACTTGGAATTCGAGCACATAACATGCGTAAGTTTTCTGAATCTCATATTGCATTTTTCGCTTTTTCCATGTTATTTTTTTTTATCTGTAATTAGATAGATCTAATACACGTGATTTGGTATGGATACCTCGATTGTGCAGTAAGGCATATACTTCCACAGTTGCCTCGTAAACTCTCAGGTTCATAGATTTGTAACTTTTATATCTTATTTAGTGTCAAACCTGTAATTTGAAGGAGTTTATGATTATACAAGTTATGTTTTTCTTATAGGAGAGACTGCCTCTGGACCTTGCTGACGGAGTTTTGAGAGCACTCTGTCTTCAAAAACTAGGACATGTATTGTCTTTTGCTTCTGATAGAGTTTTTGACATCCTTAAAATTAGAGATTGCATTTTGAATCCATATACTTATTAATGGGTCGATTTGGGTTGTTTTAATTAAATGAGGAACGAGTCAAACCGGTTGAAAGTTGACTGCAGTCTATTTTTTATGCATACAACCTTTTAAGTTAAAGTTTAGATGTTATTCTCATCATATTGTTTCTATAATCATAATAACACATCAATTATTTATTTACTTTTTGAATTATCAAAGGTGTCTGCATGTCAATTTGACTCGTACTAAAATATATATCTATTTCAACCACAAACCAGTTTTCCCCCGATACCTTAGCCTCTTGACCCGCTTACCTTTGAACATGCATAAAGTCTCGACTCATGTGCTGTTCTTAATATCCTATATATGTTTACTATTTTTATGATGTTAAACTTTATAGGCTTGTATATGGAAATTAGAGATTATGGTTGAGTTGTTCTTTAATGTTACTGGTTTTCAAATATACGCCTTGAACTAAATCCTCCTTATACCAAAGCAACCATGAAACAAAAGTCGGCTTGATTCATAAGAGCCTTCAGACAGTTTAAGGTATGTATAATGTATAATATCGATTCGGTGATATTTTACAGTGATTTATTTGTGGTAGTTGGTTGTTGGTAGGTATCTAATTGCTTGATGTTCTTCGTGGGTAACAGTTTGTTTGATAATATTTTTTCCGGTCATATTTGCGATAATTTGTAACAATTTGTTTGTTTCTGTTTTTTCAGGTGGCTGTTATGGATCATTGCGGCTGAAAATATAGTTTTTATATTTTTTTGATTGTTCTCTATGTTGAATTATTGATGTCCTTGAACGGTTTTAATATAATGAGGCTTTTGGTGTGATGACTTAATAATATGCCAAATGATAGTTAAATGGGTTTTCTTTCTTGTCGTCCTTAAATCTGAGGCAAGTTTTAACACTTATTATTTTAATTGTATTAATTATTTTAGAATTAAAAACGACTTTTCGTGTTAGAAACGTTAAGTATCCACTACGTCATTATAGAAATTTTCGAGATTACTGTTGCTTTAGAGATTATTGTTAGTTTTGAAATTATTGATGGTTTTGAGGTTATCGTATCATATATGATCATGGTAGCGGGGTGAAGTATATCAACGTCTAAGTCCACAATAGGAGACTGATCATTGCATAAGGTTTTTTTATGGTTCAAAACGCCGTTCAAGAATCTCTTGTTGAGTAATTCTTTTCATCCTCGAAGGGTCGACTAGAATCTATTACCATCGATGTATATAACATGTGATGAACGGAAAACTAAAAAAAAAGTTACCTGTAAGGACCAAATTAACTTCCCTTAACGGTTGAGTTGTCCTCCTACATCACTATAGATTATTATAGTATACCCAAAAATAAATACTTCTTTTTATGGTACGAAAGGTTAAACGAGAAAGCTTTTACATGTAATATATAAAGAAACCTTTTTGTGGTGATGCATTAATGAATTTATGTATGACATCGTGAATAGCTAGAGGTTGTATTCTATAAATCGTTCCAACAACGTAGTATGAGTATTTTATGTTTGAATAGGTAGACAAGAAACGTTATTGGCCCTCAATATAGATAATTAGAGGGATGCACTAGAAAGTGTATACTTAACATATGGATCACGAGACGGATTAGAAACTACCGAAAACTGTAGCCGCAAAATTATTTTACGAAAATTAACTTCATCGCCGCCGCATAGCGCGGGCACTATACTAATATATATATATATATATATATATATATATATATATATATATATATATATATATATGAGGTGATTCTTATAAAACATAAAAAAAAAGTTATTTATTATATATATAATTTTGTATTATATTTTTTTATTAAATTATAACAACCTAAAAAAAGCAAATTTAGATATGCATCAAAATATATATCGTTAAGAGGTTGAGGATCAAATTTATTCTATTTGTGTAGTAAATATTCAAATTTAATACACAACAATAAACTAACCATTTTTTGATATACAACAAAACTTTCTTTTTAAAACTTTGAAATATGGTTAAAATAAACGATAATAAAAAAAGAATAAGTTCTAAATTATCTTTTTAGTTTTATTTTAGCTATTTTACATTAACGTTTGTTAAAAGAATCAATACATATCCATGGGTTGAAATAAATTTAAAGGGGTTTATAAGTATATTATAAAACTTGAATTATTAAAGTATTTTTAATTTATTTAATTTAAAATATTATATGGTTAGAAATAATTTAAATAATATAAATGGTCATTATGTTATTTACTTAAAATTTAAAATTAAACTTATAAGAGTTATATATTTTATAAAATAGTAAAGATATTTATTTTTGATTCTATATTATTAATATAAATTAATAATAGTCATAATATATTAAAAATAATTTACTTATAGTTATAAATATCATTTACTAAATTATTTATAATTTTTATAATTCAAATAGTAATTTATCAAAGTAAGAACAATATATCCCCATTATGTTTGTTCCGTCTTCCCTTTAAGAAAGCATAAATGAGAATGATCATATTCACATAAATTTAAAACTTAAAATTTAAAAAGTTCATACTTTTTATAAAGTTATATACACAGATTATCCAATTGATATTTTTATCTAGAAAAATATTAAGTATTTTTATTTATATTTCATACGAAATATATTCTAAATGTTTTTCTCACACTTATATGATACCATTAATAATATTTGACTCTAACGATAATAAATATAAAACTCATATGTTGAATAATATTGACGGTTTTTATTTCTAAATTATCAGCCATCTTTAATATATAATAAAAGAGAGGCCTTAAATGCCACATGGCGAAGTAAGATCCGTTGGATTGATTAACCTATTTGATGTCAGCCGTTAGATCATATTGATGATTTCATCAAATATTATTTTCATTTTACACCTTTTTACAATACGTAATTACATTCTCTCTTTTATTCAATCTCTACTCAAATAAAAAACATAATTAAAAATTAAACTTATAAGAGTTATATATTTTATAAAATAGTAAAGATATTTATTTTTGATTCTATTTTATTAATATAAATTAATAATAGTCATAATATGTTAAAAATAATTTACTTACAGTTATAAATATCATTTACTAAATTATTTATAATTTTTATAATTCAAATGGTAATTTATCAAAGTAAGAACAATATATCCCCATTATGATTGATGAGGTTAGTAGGGATTACCCTATGCATATATATAGGTAATCCCTAAAACCTAAATACTAACATGGGCTTTTATTGCTTAAAGCCTGCTGCTACAAGCAAGCCCATTGAGCAAGACACGCATGTCAAGATTGTACAGCCTGTAGGCGCCCACCTGACAGGCGCCCTCCGGACAGGCGCCCTCCTGACAGACGCCCTCCTGACAGGCGCCCTCCTGACAGACGCCCTCCTGACAGGCGCCCTCCTGACATGCGCCCTCCTGACAGACGCCCTCCTGACAGGCGCCCTCCTGACAGGCGCCCTCCTGACAGGCGTCCTCCTGACAGGCGCCCTCCTGACAGGCGCCCGCCTGACAGGCTAGGTTGTCTTAGGTTGTGAGACGTCGCATCTTAACAAATAATAAAGTAGAAGACGATTAGTATACCACTGATTTATTACCATGGCAGTTTAAGCATTATGATCGTCATTGATTGATGGACGTTCCCTATGCTTGAAACGGGTAATATAAATACATAGTCTAATCAGGGTCGACAGACTTCACTTCAATCTCACTTAAACAGATACACAAGCTTAAACAAAGTTCATATACTCTCGCTTTCACCTTCAACCTTGATCACCCTAGGTTCGTCAATAACTTACTGGGTTTGCACTGTAATCATCACAGGAGATCCAAGGTTGACATCACCCAATCCTCGTGTTTGACAACCACTGCTCGAACATTGGCACCATCTGTGAGACACGTTTTTAACGGCGTTTCATTTTTTCCAAATTTTTTCTTTTTCCCATACCCTATAATCAGTCGTTTCCATGGAGGCAACAAATGAATCCCAAGTCATTTCCTCAGTACCAGAAATAACTACCGTGATTACCACCGCATCGGAAACGGTGACGACTTCACCCCCTGCTCTTCCTCCATCCCCTGGTCGCCTCCCACTGTCAGAGCCATACGTTGACTCTGAGTGGACGGTGTCAGATCTACGGTCGCGTGGGTATCCCTCCTTAACCAGTCCCCTTTTTTCCACAAGGTTTGCCGGAACAAGTACGTTTACTCCACCACCGCCAGGGACATCTCTCCCTCAGGCTCTTTTTTCCAATGGGACAAGCTCTCAGGAAGATGGCACTGATCAGGTAAGACAGCATGTGTCGAATGCTCCTCCGATTGCTACTCAAAGGGTTCGGGAGGATCCAATTGTGGAGCTGCTTCGAAGGTTGGCTCAGAGTACCCAGCCACCACCATCGCCTCCTCCTCCACCTACTTCATCGGACCTGCTGTCTTAGTTGGTGGCGGCGTTGTAACGACTATTGGAGCAGTTAAGGCAACCGCCCATTCACACCCCACCACCTCCTCCAAGATACATCTAATGACATGTTGCGAGTGTTACAAACACTAGTGGCAGCAGCCGCACCACCACGAGCAGCCACTATGCCTTTGTCAGTGGTCAGTTCGAAATTATGTGACTGGGTGGCCAGATTCCCACTTCCAGATAAACAAAAAGTCCCTTCCATCGTTGGTACTTATGATGGTACAAGAGATCCCGATGACCACCTAGCTCTTTTTGAACAGGCCATTATGACAGAGAAATGGCTAGACCCAGTCGCTTGTCACATGTTCCCTGGCACCTTGCAGGGTTTTGCTCGTGATTGGTTTGCTGGCCTACCAGACAGGAGTATTCAAGATTTTGCGGATCTAAAAGCGAAATTCGTGACTCATTTTGTACAGCAAAAGAAGCAGCAACGAACTCACATAGAGGCGCATCTGATACGACAAAAGGAAGGCGAGGGGTTACGTGACTTCATTCAGCGTTACACGCAGGAGTGCCAGAAAATTGTAGCGCTACCTGAAAGTCAGGGTTTTACTCTCTCTTTGCTCCCAGGACAATTGCAAGAGAAGCTGATCAAGCGCACTCCAGTGACTTTCAAGGAAGCCACTGACCGAGCATACGATTTTCTCATATCCAGGGAGACTGTTACTCTCACAAGGGGGGTTCTCAACAGGAAAAACAAATGGGGGAGCTCATCAAGCGCTAGACCTGATCACCGCCAAGAAAACAAGCAGGATAACATGCGTGACCATTGCAGGGATTTCAGGCGAGATGACAGAGACAGAGGTACCAGGAGGCCTACTCCATATGATCGTGGTACAGGCCCCAATCTCTGTAAAAGTCCAAGTGAGATATTGAAGACAGAACAGGTGGGAACAACTTTTAAGGCACCTCCTCAGATGTTACACAAGTCCGGAAAGAAAAACATGAACAAGCGTTGTGATTTCCATGAAGACTATGGTCATGATACCAACGCCTGTAGAGAACTAAAGGCTGAAATCAGGCGCGCGTTAGAGGAGGGGAAGAGAACACCTCGTCCCGGGGGCAAGACAACAAGCAACAAAAAATCCAGCCAAAAAATCTTATAGTTGGCAGAAGAAGGTGAACAATGGCGATCATCCCGGCCCGCCTGATGGCCAAGTATTCATGGTTAGGGGGGAGACATCGTTAAGAGAAAAGCAGCTGTCCTCCAAGACTGGATGATGGTTCCTATCTCTTTCCTCCTGTAGCGGCCACTTCCAATAATCCTGTAGTGATTAAGATCCGATTATCCAACTATGAGATTAACAAATCTTATATTGATACAGGTTGTTCTACTGACATCGTATTTGAGCATTGTTTCAGGAAGCTACCCCAAACAGTCAAAGATACAAAACGACCAGCGCTTGCACCATTGGTCGGCTTCTCTGGAGAAACACATTGGCCCGTGGGAGCAATAACTTTACCAATGATGATGGGCGAATATCCACAGTATAGGATTGAAATGGTAGATTTTGCCATTGTCAACGCCCCATCAGAATACAACGTTCTTCTTGGCACACCATCCCTAGAGAAGTTCAAAGCGATACCTTCCACTATACATGGCATGGTGAAGTTTCCTACACCATCAGGAGTTGCTACTATCAGGGGGCAGATGTCATGGCCAAAATGAATGCAAGCAAGTAGAGAACCAAGACAAGGCGCTGTTCGGGCTAATGGGCCAGCGGAGGTAACAGAAGGCTCAGAGACCAAGGTAATAATCAATGACAGTTTTCCTGATCAACCTGTCATCATTGGCTCACAATTACCTTCACAGATAAAAAGCAAGCTCATTAGTTTGTTAAAATCAAGCCTCGATGTTTTCGCATGGCAGACTTCTGATATGACAGGTGTTCCTAGAGCCTTTGTCGAGCACGCCCTGAATGCCAATCCCAACATTGTTCCAATCAAGCAGAAAAAAGCGCGGGCTTGCCATGGATCGCAGCAAAGCAGCATGTGAACAAGTCAACAAGATGTAGAAAGCGGCATAGTCAGGGAGGTAAAGTACCAAACTTGGGATTGCTAACCCCGGTCATGGTCAAGAAAGGTGATGGTTCATGGCGTTATGTGTCGATTTCAAGGATATCAAAAAGCAT
>CAJVGC010000001.1:44279284-44387879 GCA_910822075.1 Senecio squalidus
ATTGTACGAAGGTGAACACAAACATAATAAAAATTAAGAGATTGACCTTGTAATATCCTACAAATTATAAGAACTATTTATGTAATCAACTAATTGTTTTTTTTTTTGTTTTTTTTTTTTTTGTTTTATTAAAATGAAAAGTCTAGTGGGTTTAGATAGTAAACTTGTGGAGAAGGTTTTATTAGACGAAAGTTTTCCAAAGTTATTTTGCACCGAATAATATGGTATCAATCATGTAGATAAAGATCGAGTGATAGGGTAACAACTATAGATTGAAGGCACTATAGTAATGCACGGTTTTGTGGAGTAGAGAACTCAAGATAGCCGATGGGGTAGTTTTGAACACCTCATAATAGAATGAAATTGGTATGATAATCATGTAAAATTTTTATTGTAGTCGGGGTAGTATAGTAAACTATATTGCCTGTACTTATTTAACATATATAAAAATTTATTTTTATATTATATAGTTATTATTATATTAAAATACTAGCTTATTGACCCGTCTAATACGCGAATAATTATAGCAAAAAATATATAATGTTATATAAAAAGATTAATAGAAAACTATTAGTCATGTATACAAAGTGATTATGTTAGCAAATATGAAGTTAAATAAAACATTTACCGTGTAATTCGAAAAAAACCTTATTAAAAATAAAATATTTGTAATAAATAAAAAACTAAATATATTACGTAAATAGGACGGAAAAAAATAGAAGATTTTTTATATGATATGTTTTCCGTTTATATGCAAAACCCTCGTAAAACAATAAAATAATTTTATTTTCTTTTTATAATATATAAAAAAACTAAAAATATTGGGTAAATAGGACGAAAAAAAAAAACAGAAATTTTTTAATATGATATGTTTTCCGTTTATATGCAAAACACTCGTAAAACAATAAAATAATTGTAGTTTCTTTTTATACTAAAAATGTATATGTGTTTGAAGAAAAAATATGTTTTGTATTTTATTAGAATTAATTTAAAATACAAGTGTTAGATTATTTTAAGTAGAAAAATTAATTTCTTTATTTAATTATTACTATTTAAAATAAAGGTTAAATTATTTAAAGTAAATGGGTTAAAATGAAATTATTAGTGATGACATCATCAAAATTATCTAATGGTTCGAATTAAAGTTGAATTTCCATCTAATGGTTACTACTTTGACCTCTCTTTTATTGTATATTAAGATAAGATTAGATGGATTCGATTGATATTGGGTTTATACACATTTTACATTATCGAACCGAATATATTAGTTTAAGTATTAATAACCAAAGTATTTCATTATGCGACTAAGTTTTATTAATGTAGTTCAATTAAACCGATTATTGTTTGACGACACATATTTTTTGCTTACCTTAATCATATTCCTATCCTTGTCATATTATAGGAAAACAATTAAGATGTCAAATTAGAGTATGAAAGTAGTTAATAAGAAAAGATTGAAATATCCTTTAACTTGTATGTTTGGAACAAATTCTCTAATGAGTCTATTAAGAAAGAAGAATTCTAACACATTTTTTCGTTTGTTACCGGATGTAGAATTTAAACCTATTTATTATGAGCATGAGCACAAATGAGATTTAATATTGCGTTATTGGGCCGAAACTGTAAAGAGAGCCCGGAGAAAAGCTTATATAAGGCTTTCCAACATTTTACTAAACTACTCATTTTTGGGCCATCTTGTAAATCCAATTGTAACTAATTTAACTATAGGAAAGACAGGAGTTTTAGGTTGTGGACTTGTGGATACAACAGTAGAAGTATAAAACTTTAGTGTATGTCTTAACATATAAACCGCTAAGCTAAGGATTAGGTTATGAATACGCTAATTAATAATTTCGTAAGATGTTCATAAACAATCTCACAACATAGAAATCTATTACACAACCACTAGTATTCTCAACTTCCATTGTCGATACAAACACCATCGACCATACTCCATAATATGATACATGTAACATACTAGTGGTTATACATACATACATGTGTATGTACAAGCATTTTATATTTGTATACTAATTATAGGTAAGACAAAATAATAATTATGTAAATTTCATTTTTTACAGTAGCGTTGTTAGGTTGCGGTAAATTTATAGAAGAGACAAAGTGTTATGATGATGATAAGGATAATGATGTTCTGATAAGGATATCACGACATCTAAAAGGTCCTTTGGATGTAATTAAGAGGCGTGTTTTTGCTCATTTAGTTGTGGTGTTTTATAGTTGTTAAGAGAGTTGTCTTTGTGAAGTTTATGGGTGTTTTAGAATGCTTACTAAAGTTAAAAAGATGCATAAATCATCCTCACATGGGAAAAGTGTCTCTTTTACTACGAAAGGTACACGATGATGGGACAAATTGTGAAAATTCTAAAGATATATATCTTGTGGTTAGGGGTGTCAAAAAAACTCGGAGCCGACTAACCCGATCCGACCCGAACCCAAATAAGCTTAATAAGCCAGATTTATTCGGGTCTAGGTATGCTATTCGGGTTAAACGAGTTGACCCGATGTGATCCGAGTCTTATTAGGGTCGGGTTCAAAGGAAATTATTTTGTGTATATCGGGTTCGGGTTAGACCAGATTAACCCGAATTAGCCTAATAATTTTTTTATTTCTTTTTGAGTTGTAGTTTGAAGCCACTATGTTATGTTTAGTAAGTCATCTTTTATAACCTACGTATCTTTTAGTAAGATCGAGTTTATTTGTCGTCCATCTTTAGAATTAACTTATTAAAGACAAATATATTTAAAATAGAAACTTTTTTTCATGCACGATTTATTTGGCAATGTATATTCTTATTTTCCTAATGCAATTGTGTTTATAATTTATGTATTCGATTCTTTTAACATTTCAAAACTCGATAAACTTTAACACTACAAAAAAGAATTTAATTGCTTAACATTTTCTATAATTTGCCTAATTTCTATATTAATTTTATTTTTTTTAGCTGCCATCAACAATTCACATAATTTAATCAACCAAATTTACAAGTTACATTCTTTTTTATTTTGTTTGACATTTGTTGTCAAACATAACACTAGAATGTGAAGCCTTTTTATAAGCCTAAAAAGTAACAAGTTATGATTATGTTGTTGTTAAAAACACTAATAAGATGGTCTACTTTTATATTTTATTTTTCTTAGTTAGACCCGAACCCGATTAGACCCAAACCTGATAACCCGATCTTTTATTAGGGTCGGTTAGGATCAATTCTAAAAGTTTGAAAACCCAATTAGATCCGACCCGATTATGAATGTGAAGCGTGGAAGTTGTTTTTTAATTAAGCTTATGTGGGAGGAAGTTGTTTTTTAATTTACTCTATTATTATGAATGTGAAGCGTGGTTGTCTATATTTAAAAATTATGGTTGGTCCACTATAACTAGGAACATTATATTGTAATTGGATGACATCTTTTGCCATATGTCCCAAATTTTAAACATTTTTGTTGAGACATTGTTGGGACTAAGGACCCCATCCATACCACTCTTGTTCTTCTTTTCTCTTTCAAATAGTATATTTAAATTAGTTCTTTAATATAACTTATTAATTAATTACAAGTTTTATGTTCTTTTAAGATAAATATAAACACTATATTACTTTAATAAATCATAAGTGTGTCAATATATTTCTTTAAAATAACGGCGTGGCTTTGCTTCACATCAAGATGTGGTGTATACCCAAATCTTTGAATTATTTTAATCAAACATTCTCTCATGCTCATGCCCATGCAAAATCCTTTTAGTTAAAGCAAATCTTTTTTCTTAATTAATTAAAGTCAAACGTTTCATGTGTTTTGTTGTTTGGTTTACTATCCATTTGATAATATTTAATATTACTATAATATGTCATATCTTGAAGATAATGGATGAGGCTATTACTAAATATTTAGTTTCGATAAATAAATTAAGTTTAATATTCGAAATAAATTTTAGTCAGAGTTAATATTGAAGAACTTTCGTAGAATGAAGACTTCAACATTAGAAGAGAATATTTAAGCATTAAAAGTAAATGAAGATTAAGACTAAGTTGATAGAGAGTCCGAAGTGTTTTCAGTAAGACGTATTTCATAATTGTAATCTATGTTTTGTTCATCTATAAATAGCGAGTGGGTTGGAGTTAGTTAAGCGTGTGAGTGTAAGAACATTGTTACGGCTTTTCCCGCCAAAGTTATTTTAATATGAATGAAAACGAATATTTAGTGAATTATGTGTTGATTACATTTCTAAAATTATATTAAAACTGGTGTGAGATTTCACATCATTCTAATTTATTTTTAATCATACTAAAGTGTATTGATCCTTTATTATACCCTGTCAATTGGTATCAAAGCTAGAAAATCGATTGATTTTGATCCAGTTCATCAATTAGACTAGATTCGAGTGAACGTGAGCTAAATTTGAAGTGATTAATTGAACATAAAAAGTTTAGAGGTTAAGATCAACTAAATTTCACTAAATTTTGAATTTTAGTTTTAACGGTAAAATTAGTTATAAGTTCGAACGGTTAGAAGTTTCAATTCAATGTAGCATTTAAAGTTTCTAAAGCATTTGAAGTTGTTTTTAGTGATAATTTGAAAGTTGTAAGGATTTTGAAGCATTTTCAACAAAAATCATCAAAACAAAGCAATGGCAAATGCGAATTATGATAACGAAATCGGAACCTCAAACAGATCTCCAAGGCTACTTTATGGAGCAAATTTTCTGATGTGGAAGCTAATTTTTCAAGCATTCATTTGCAACACTGAGGTAGATCTATGGATTTCAATCACCAAAGGACCTCATAGACCTGAATATTTGGAAACAAGAGGAACACAAATGATACCATTGGATCCAGAGAGATATTCATATCAAGACAAAAGGCTAATTGCTAGAGATTTGAAAGCGTTGGGAGAAATCATTTTAGCTTTACCAAATGAGATTTACAACAACTTCAAGGAATGCAATTCTGCCAAGGAACTCATGGATGCAATGGAATTGGGGTATGAAGGAAGTTTAGAATTAAAAGAAAGTAGGAGAGATCGTTTGAGGAAGTCCTATGAACTTTTTGAATGGATTAAAGGTGAAAGTTTGATTGAGCAGATTATCAAGTTTTCAATTATTGTTAGTGACTTAGAGATCTTGGGTGTATCTTTGAAGGAAAGTGATGTGGGCAAAAAGCTTCCAAGCTCATTGCCTAATAAGTGGAGTGTTCAAGTCATGATAATCAAAAGAACTAGTAACATGAACACAATGACACTTGAGGAATTGATTGGTGTTCTGTAGTCTTATGAAGTTGACATGAAGACAAGTGAGAAGAATGAATCAAACTCAAAGTTTGGATATGCACTTTTCACTTCTCATAATCCAAAGATAAGTAACCAGTCAATTCAAGCAATGCAATGTCAATCTTATTCACCATGTTGTGTTGGAGGTGTTCATCATTAAGGAATGATAAGTAGTGTTGTAACTCATCAAGGAATGGGAAATAAAAGTGTTTAACATCAAGGAATGATATCATGTTCTTACTCATCAGCTATTCAAGCCGCTACAATGAATTCAATTCATGAAGTGAATAACTCTATTTCAGAAGAAAAAGAGTGTCATACAAGGCATTTGTAGCAAGCTACGAAGCCTTTGAAGCTGGGACCTTAACACAATCAGAGTTTGCTAGAGAAGATCTAGAACAGTTACATCCGGATGATTTGGAGGAAATGGACACAAAGTGGCATACGACTAACAAGTTCTTCAAGAGGACTGGTAGGAATAATTTAAGAAAGGAAAATGGAGATAGAGTTTGATTTGATAAGACGAAGGTCAAATGCTTCAACAGTGATTGGTTTACAAAACCCAAAGGGTCGTTTTGTTTTTTTTTATCGAGTTCAAGAGTTGTGGTGATAATAAACGTGTACTAGCATACAAGTGTGTTGCTAAAGAAAGTGTTATGTACAAGCTTGTAGTAGGATTTTACTATAAATCCTAAATGAGGTAAATCAACAACAAAGGTACACTTCGTAACTTAGTTAATATTGATTATGTGCCTAATTCTAATTGTTTTCGCTGCATGTTGTTTGACAATCTGATTAGATATATACCTATAGTGGTATCAAGCAGACCGTAATTCAAGTTAACTAGTTAAAAACATCAACAATTGGGGGGGTTTAGTGATTTGGTTCGACCAAAAGATGAAAACAAAATACGGATCTGGAGCCCGACTGCGACACAGTGGATGCAACTGCGGCGCAGCGGGATGATTTTATTAAAAAAAAAATGTTTTTTTAGAATGAAATGTTAATTAGAAGCTAAACCTAAAATAAAATATTTGATGGTTTATTATCTTTGTGTGATTTCTATTAAGCAATAATCATAATCAATAAACTACATAAATATTTTTACGAAGATGATTACGATATTAGATATTTGTTAATTGAAATTGGTTAAACATATTATTACATGAGTTAATTGAATATGTGCAACACTTTATAAAAATGGTCTTAAATGGTTATTTACGAGAATTATTTGATAATTGTATTATATATGTATTAAATAACTTACGCAATCCAAAATTTCTTACTTGAACGGATGTATGTGGTCCGTTTCCAAACGAAATGAGAGTTAATATATATATATATATATATATATATATATATATATATATATATATATATATATATATATATATATATATATATATATATATATGTATATATAATGACCTAGAGACCATTTTGCTATTAGGGCACACTCACTTTGTTGCGTAGTTAATTTTTTAAGTTTTAGATATTATTGTTTAATGTAAACTGACAATTGTTTTGTTGGAAAAATAAAATAATATTGACTAAAGAATTATGAAACTATGATTTAAATTATTTTGTAGTTATATGTTCTAAAACGCATTTGGTTGGGTTAAATATACTATAATATGCTCTAGCAACGGAACGTGTAATTTTATAAAATAATTTAAAATCGAATAATTTTTAAATAAACGTGTTATCTCTAATTCATGATTAATTGTAAATCCTTATTCGTATAATTCCCAACTTGGCTCGCCTATTAAAACGATGTGTCTAGGCAAGTACGGTTGTGAGTATTCTACCCTTAACGAGGTCGGTTTTTAATATGCTTCATGCTGACCAACCTCACCGTTCTTACATGGTCCTGTTGAAATAGAGCTACCGAACGGGTTTTATAATAAAGATGTTACATTTAATTAAACACGTGGTGTATAGGAATTAGACATCTAGCCGCACGTAATATTATTATAAAAGTAATGAAAATCGTTTTAACTTTTAATTAAAAATTATGTTACGAAGTTGTATGCATGCTTCTTCGTACATAAAATATTTTGTCACTAATGGAATTAAGTTAATTGTCATTCGTGTTGCTAAGACAACTTGTACTTGCTCGTTACTTCTACGTGAGACGTAGGTAAAGGGTTTCCAAGGTGGATTACCACTCATTGTGAGACGGTGGTGGACTATCTGCAGTCTTCAGCTGGACGACTTAAATCGAGTTAAGCGGTGTGACATTAAAAACGAGGCAATAAGATGCGACAAAACATGATTAATGTCATGATCACCATATTTATGCTTGATCATTAAATTGACATTAAGTCTATGAAATTATTGAGCGTCACTTACCATTTGAGTAACATTTGTTCCTAGCAGATCAACTGATGGAACGAGTGTTTATGTCATTTGGATCCTAATCTAAATGGAAATTAAACCATAACTTTATCGAAAGTACTAAATTGAACTTTCTTTCTAACGCGATTATGTTGGAAATCAAAACAATGTTCAAAAGCGAAAAACTTACTGGACCAAACTTTAATGGCTGGTTTCGTCAACTGAGAATTGTTCTACTAGTGATGAAATCTTTACAAGTCATTAGTACAGCGATGTCTCCTGAGCCTGCTGATGCTAATGACGAGGCAGCCTGGCCAACTTATAATGCAACGTATGAACGTCATAATGAAGTTGCATGCTTAATGCTCAACAGTATGACCCCTGGACTTAAAAAGCAGTTTGAAAATAAGTGGCCTGATAAGATAATCACTGAGCTTCACACTTTGAATGAGAAACAAGTCGGTCTTGAACTGAACGACTTGTTTCGAGAATTACATAAGTGTAAGTATGTTGATGGAACGCCAGTAGGAACTCACGTTTTCAACATGAAAAGCTACTATGATAGATTGGAAAGGATGAATTACCCCTACCATCAACCTATTGTTGTTAGTATTGCTCTCAATTCCCTTTAAGATGGTTTTGATGAATTTACACGTCACTACAATATGCTTGCTATGGCTAAGAATCTCAATGAACTTCATGCGATGCTCGTGGAATTTGAGAAAAGTCTTTCCAAGAAATCGGCTACCAACCAGCTCCTAGCGACCAGTGGTGGTAGGGTTCCTAAGAAGAAAAGACAACCGCAAGCTAAGGGCAAATCTAAACAGGATGGTGACAATAAAAAAACTGCTGTTTATGCTTCCAAGCCTAAGCGTACCCATCCAGCTAAAAAGGAGCATCCTGCTAAGGATGATGGATGTCACCACCGTGGAATGGTGGGACATTGGAAGAGCTGAAGTGCAAAATAAGAAGCGAGTAGGTAACACCAGACCTTCAGGTATCTTCACTATAGAGTTACATTCTTTCTCTAAAACAAATTCTTGGGTATATGACACTGTTTGTGGTACTCATATTTGTAATTCCTTATAGGGATTTAGAGCAAAGAAGAAACTGAGGAACGGATCTTTGTACCTGTACGTTGGGAATGACATACGTGCAGCTGCGGAAGTCATTGGAAGTTTTGACTTACATTTACCCTCGAGCCTAATTCTTGTTTTAGACAATTGTCATTATGCACCTATTATTGTTAGGAGAATTGTTTCAGTTTATGATTTAAAAAATAACGGATTCACTAATTGTTTTACTGAATTTGGTATTTCTGTTTCCAAACGTAATGTTCATTATTTTATTGCGATTGATATTAATGGTATATTTCAAATAGATTTGCATGATTATTCGTCTTTAAATAATAACTCTATGTTTAATATTAGAAATAAACGAGTCAAGTCTAACTTAGACTCAACTTATTTATTGCATTTTCGTCTTGCACACGTAGGAAAGCATCACATTGAAAGGATTCAACGTGAAGGGCTTTTAAAATCAAGCGATGATTCATTTGAGAAATGTGAATCTTGTGTATCAGGAAAAATGGAACGAAAAACCTTTCCGCATCAAACGCAAAGGGCAACCAATCTATTAGGAATTATACATACTGATGTATGTGGTATCTTTAGACATGTGTCAAAGAAAGGTGCTAGCTATTTCGTTACATTTACGGATGATTTCAACCGTTATGGTTATGTTTACGTGCTTAAACATGAACATGAGGTGTTTGAAACCTTCAAAGTGTTCCAAAACGAAGTAGAAAATCAACTCGGAAAAACCATCAAGATTCTTCGATCGGATTGTGGTGGTGAATACTTAAGCCAAGAGTTTAAGGAACATCTTCAAACACATGGAATTTTCCAATAGCTTACTCCTCCCTATACTCCACAACATAATGGCGTATCAGAGAGGAGGAATTGAACCTTGCTTGACATGGTGAGATCGATGATGAACCTTAGTACTCTTCCATTATATTTTTGGGATTATGCTCTAGAGTCTGTTGTACGCATTCTCAATATGGTTCCAACTAAGAAAGTTGATAAGATACCATATGAAATATGGTACGGAAAAGTCCCTAATCTGTCTTAGTTAAAGGTCTGGGGTTGTGAGGCACTTGTGAATCGTGATACACCTGAAAAAACTCGAACAAAGATCTATTAAGTGTATCTTTGTAAGATACCCAAAGGAAACGATGGGTTACTACTTCTATAATCCTACCGAAAAAACTGTTAAACTTGCACGGTATGCCGAGTTTTTCGAAACGAAGCTTATCGTTCAAGAAAACAGTGGGAGGATTGTAGACCTTGATGAGATTCAAGAGGAAGATGCATCAACTTCTACTCATACTGGTGAACATCAATTTGGGGGGGGGGGGGGGGGGGGGGGGGGGGGGGATTAAGCCTCAGGTTATGCCTCAGTCTTAACCTCAAGTTGATGTTACTCCAATTCGTAGGTCCTAAAGAACCATACATGCACCTCACAAACTAAACCTAAATGTAGATTTAGGAAATGAGGAACATGTATTATGGGATCTTAATGAACCTCGAACCTTCAAAGCTGCATTATCAGGGCCAGACTCTGAAAAATGGCTTAAGGCTGCGAATGTGAAGATGCAGTCTATGAAAGACAACGGCGTTTGGGATTTGGTTGATCGTCCCCCAAATACCAAAACGGTGGATTGTAAATGTCTTTTTAAATAAAGACCGACATGGACGGAAATATACACATCTATAAATCGCGTCTCGTGGCAAAAGGTATTACTCAAGTTTATGGTATAGATTATGAAGAAACCTTCTCCCTAGTGGCAGACATAAGAGTTATTAGAATTCTCTTAGCTATAGCGGCGTTCTATGACTATAAGATATGTCAAATGGATGTCAAGAAAACTTTCTTGAATGGTTATCTAGACAAAGACGTATATATGAATCAACCAGAAGGTTTTATTGATCCATTAAACCCCAACAAAGTGTGCAAACTTAAGAGATCCATTTATAGACTTAAGTAAGCATCACGAAGTTGGAATAAGCGATTTGATGAGTGAATCAAGAAATTTGGTTTTACTCAAAATCCCGATGAGCCATGTGTATATCAAAATACTAGTGGGAGTAATGTTACTTTCCTAATATTATATGTAGACGACATATTGATTATGGGAAATCACATTCCAATGTTACAAGATGTTAAAATCTTATCTTGGAAAGTGTTTGGCATGAAATATTTAGGAGAAATGACATTCATTTCAGGAATCAAGATCTCTAGAGATAGACAAAAGTGGTTAATCGAACTAAGTCAAAGGGCTTACATTGATAAAATATTAAAACGAATTAATATGGAAAATTCCAAGCGTGGAAATGTGCCAATGCAAGAACGACTTGACTTAAGTATCATGCAATGTGCTTCTACACCTCAGGAGGTGGAGCGCATACAGAGGATACCTTATGCTTCGGCAGTAGGGTCTATCTTGTATGCGGTTAGATGCACAAGGCCTGATGTAGCTTTCGCACTGAACATTGTTACTAGATAACAACAGAATCCTGGTGAAAACCATTGGATTGTTGTCAAGAACATTATTAAGTATCTTAGGGATACTAAAGACATAGTTCTTATTTATGCTGGAAATTCTGTGGCTGATCTAAAAGATATTGGATATTGTGATGTCGGATTTCAGATACAGCCATGTCTACAACAGAATTTGAGTACATTGCACCTTCGGAAGCTACCATGGAAGCTGTTTGGATACGAAAGTTTATTTCTGGGCTTCACGTGGTTCCCACAAATAAATCTCCAATGGATATGTATTGCGAAAATTCTGGAGAAGTTATCATAGCCAATGAACCCGGTGTTCAGAAAGGAGCAAGGCACTACCATCGAAGATATCACTATGTTCGTGAGCAAATCGAACAAGGTGAACTCAAATTACTAAAAGTCAACACAGATGATAATCTAGTTGATCCCTTTACGAAGGCTCTGTCAAAAGCGAAAGTAACGCATCATGATGAGGGTATAGGACTTCGTTTAGCTAGTAATCACATGTAGATTTGTGTTTAGTATTTAGATAAAGGATGTAATAAACAATTTTATTATTAAATGAAATAAATATTTGCTATATGAGTTTTTTTCATTTATTATATTAATTGTATCCTATTTTCCATGTTTTAATCCTTGAATAATATTTTTAGGATATATTATTATTCTAACTAACCGTTGTCGATTAATTAGATGGGAATATAATTGAATTAAGACAATATATGAGTGTTTGGTTAGTTTGACTCACTAACTCACATAGTATCTGTAGGATCGATTTGATTACTTAGATCAAGATTTATCAAAGAAGTTCAGCAGCGGAGAAGAACACTTTGATATTCACAAGTTTATGATAATCGAATATTGTATATAAAAGAACAATAAGAACAAACAATAACGATTACCATCAAGCCTCAATCTATTAATAAATTGACAGACGTGTTTCTTTACATACAAGGATCTATAAAAGATCTTGAGGCTAAACCTAGCTTTTCTAGGAAACATCTAACACAGCCTCAATCTATTTGATCAGAATAGACGTGTTTCTTCTCTTTACAAGGATCAATTTGATCTTGAGGCTGAACAAAGGGGAACGATCTCAAGTGGTGAGATCGTTTGGTGTTTTCCTAAAGAATAAACATAATGAAAACCACACTTTTACAATATCTAGAGATCTCTTTATATATAGAGTCTCATATGACTTACATAAGGAAACTAGTTACATAAGGAAACCTAGTTATATTAGGAGACTAATTCTTTTAGATCTTTATCTTGAAAATCAAATCTTCCATAACAGATTTGCAGGAGTAGTAACTTGCAGGAGTAGTAACTTGCAGGAGTAGTAACTGAGCAGTAGTAACTTGCAGTAGTAACTGAGCCGTATTAACTGAGCAGTATTAACTGATGTATGTAACGCAACTCTAGAATAACAATCTCGACAATTTAATCCTAACAATCTTCCCCTAAACTTATGCTTTCTACATGCAAAGCAATAAGTTTCTTCAATGTAAATTGTTGATGAGAATGCTATCACAACTGCTATTTCAACTTTGTCTTCTCCATGTTTCCTTGATGTATATGCTCAGTTTATATTTTGTCTCATCAAATCAAAATATTATCCCAACAATCTTCCCCTATTTGATGATGACAAAACAAACACTAAACTGAGAACTTTAAAAACTTACCCTTCAACTAAGATCTCTTGTGAACAAGTTGATACTTCTTCTACCGTTGATATTTCTATCAAAACACGCCACTTTTTTTTTTTTAAGTAGACTTTCGATATTTTGAAGCCTTCAAATCTTGTTCCATGCCACCACACTTTATATCTTCCCCTTTTTGTTATCATCCATTAGGGGAACATCTCTCTACAAACTTCTTCTTTGAATCGAGAGTTGTTCTTCTTTCACGAGGTTAAATCATGTTTCACAAGTAAGAACCTTTTCCTCAAGTGGTGCATGTATGAGATCACATCTTCCCCTCAAACGAATATTTAGATATTAATACCTCATTTATAGTAACCATGAAGAGCAAACAAGCAGTACTAACAGAGAGAAGCAATACTAACTTCACCATCGAACAGAAAAATGTGTATTGTAGAACTAACAACGTAGCAGCAACATCAATATAAGCCCAATACTAGCTAAAAACTTGCAGCATATTAAAAATTAAGTAACTTTTCATTGACAATTCCGATCATGCTCAAACTTTAGCCCAAAGTAGATCTGTGTATCTGGAACCACATATCAAAAATTCAGAGCAATCCAACGGTTAACGAATACACAATGATCCTTTTACCACAGCTGCGCTCAGCAAACAATAAACATTCAACATCCGATTTTGAAATTGTATATCTCCTTATCTAAACATCCAATAACGATCAAATTTTAACACAAAGTAGATCCGTATTCCTTTAAGCACATATCCAAAATACGCCAAGATCCAATGAGTAACGAATAAGCAACGATCGTTTTATTATACATAAACACAAAATAATTTAACCTTTCAGCAGCAGATTTCGAAAATTAATATCTCACTGATAAAAGCTCAGATCGAATATCCCTTCGGTAAGATTGTGCGTTTATATCTGAAGAATCTACAGTCCAAATGTCGTCCAATTCCGACGGCTAACGAATGAGTTATGCCCTTTTTACTACGGCTTCCCAGATTATGACGAACATAAACCCTAGTTTCCAAACTTGTAGATCTCGTTCTTTCTTCTTCTTCTTCTTGTAAAATTGTGGATCTTTGATCTAGAGCACCTCATGTGCTCTGATACCACTTGTAGGATCGATTTGATTACTTAGATCAAGATTTATCAAAGAAGTTCAGCAGCGGAGAAGAACACTTTGATATTCACAAGTTTATGATAATCGAATATTGTATATAAAAGAACAATAAGAACAAACAATAACGATTACCATCAAGCCTCAATCTATTAATAAATTAACAGACGTGTTTCTTTACATACAAGGATCTATAAAAGATCTTGAGGCTAAACCTAGCTTTTCTAAGAAACATCTAACACAGCCTCAATCTATTTGATCAGAATAGACGTGTTTCTTCTCTTTACAAGGATCAATTTGATCTTGAGGCTGAACAAAGGGGAACGATCTCAAGTAGTGAGATCGTTTGGTGTTTTCCTAAAGAATAAACATAATGAAAACCACACTTTTACAATGTCTAGAGATCTCTTTATATATAGAGTCTCATATGACTTACATAAAGAAACTAGTTACATAAGGAAACCTAGTTATGTTAGGAGACTAATTCTTTTAGATCTTTATCTTGAAAATCAAATCTTCCATAACAGATTTGCAGGAGTAGTAACTTGCAGGAGTAGTAACTTGCAGGAGTAGTAACTGAGCAGTAGTAACTTGCAGTAGTAACTGAGCCGTATTAACTGAGCAGTAGTAACTGAGCAGTATTAACTGATGTATGTAACGCAACTCTAGAATAACAATCTCGACAATTTAATCCTAACAGTATCCACAAGATGCATACTGGATTATCCCATCAATGAATTATATTGGATCTTAGTAATCATGTATAATTCATATATTATTGGTTTACTTGTCCTTAGACTTGAGATGCAAGAAGTTACACTAAGAAGGTGTTGTGTACATGCCTATAGAAGGATTTCACTATAAATCCTAAACGAAGTAAATCAACAAAAAATGTACAATTCTTAACTTAGTTATTGTGACATCCCTTCATTTTTTGATATATTTATTCTAGTATTATTTTACTTGGATTCGCAATTGATTTGACCCTTGTATTTCGCTTTGTTTTTACTCATGGTTAATTCCTGAGATTCGGGTTTTATGTGTTTATTTTGATTCGGCCCTTGAGACGTAAGATTATGTTATTCTAAGTGCCAAATAGTTAGTGTGCTCATGGTAATAATTTAGGAGGTTTATGCCAAATTTGTCGGTTAACGTATTATTTATCATCGAGAAAGCGTGCTTTGCTCGTGTTTATGCTTATACCGAGAAGTATGTATTTTCGAATCGGAATTGAAATCGAATCATTTAATGAATACTAATACCAAGAATACCTATACTGAACATGCCTAAGTTCATATGTAAAACAATCGGGAACCCTAAACAAACGGATGTGCGTAACGATAACTGAAACGGAAAACGAAAATATATATTTGAGGCCTTTATGCGCCGAATCTGCACCTAATGTGCCGCATTAGGTGTGCAGATCAGCAATTTCAGTTTTTCTAACTTTTGTAACTTTTCAATGACGGGCCCAAACCGAGAGTTCCGGGTTTATGCTTTTCCAAGGGGCTTTTTGAGTCCAGTAGCAAGTCCCTAACACCCACAATCAACTCTCATTTCATTTCACAATTACACACACACATAACTCATTCTCTCTCTTTTTCTTTGAAGCATAACACACACAAACACAAACACCCCTTCAAACTTTCTTGTCGTGACAGTGATTTCCAGCAACTAACCTACATATTTCTCCACCATAAATTGTTACTTTCATCAAGGAGAACAAGGTTTATTCATTCCTTTGGAAGTTTACATTGGGTTATCTCATTTACGGGTCGAAATCACCGTCTAACATCAAGGATCTTCATCACATCTTGCTTGATCTTCACATCTTCATTTTCTTTGGGGTATAATAACTAATCTCTACTGTATTTTCTAAGATTTACCCATTGCATGTATGATCTAACATATGAAAATAAGTTTTTATGATTACTTACAACCGTTTTAAAGAACCTGTAATAAGCTTAAACTTTTGTATAAAAGGGACTAATTGAACATGTTAACATAATATTGTGCTTGGGATAATTATATAAATTATTGATATGAAAATTGTGAAGCGGGAAGTGTTGAAAACTGGATTTAAGAATTATAACGAGGAAGCGCTGCCCGAATTTACAATATATGATTTTAAAACAATTCCGAACCACTTGTATAAGTAAAGTAATGTGTAATGCATAAACATCGTTTTTGGACTCAAAGACATCAACGCCATCAAAAATGTCGTAATACTAATTTAAGACAAGCGTTTTGACTACTTTTCAATAACTAAATCTTGTTATGATTTGCGATTATCGTCTAAATTCATCGAAAATGTTTTCTTCGACAAATATTTATAAAAGCATTTTTAAAGTCATGATATTCTAATTTTGAAAACTAAAGACTTTAAACTTTTAAAATGTCAAAGTTGACTTTCACTTCGACTTTGACTTTCTTTCAAGTTGACTTTGATTTTACCTCAAATTGTTGACTTTGATTTTTATAAAGTCAACATACTTGACATTTAACTTTTATAAAGTCAACATCCCTGACTTTGACTTTCGATAAAATCAACATCTTTGACTTTGACCAAGTCAACATTTATGGTTGACCTTGGTCGGTCTTAATAAAGCTTGGTAACAATATTCGATTTCAACCGGTATTCCCGTTAGTCCTTTTTCGACTCAAAATACCATTCCATTTTAATTGTCGTTTATGACGTGAAATGTCGATATCTTTCCGATCGGCCCTTTTTGGCGCGGGAAATCGTCTTCTTAATCCGTCATCATGAATCGACTTAATAATCGTTGGAATATTTTAATAAACTTAATCTTAACCGACAAGGATAAACCGGACTACACTTATAGAGATACTGAGACTATGTTATTTATTGTTTTAAGGCACTTAGAAGGTGGAGTTGTAGCTCCGTGATTGTGTAACCGAGATTTCTGCTGAATATTTCATTGTGAGTTATTCGTAGCCCTTGTCTTAAATGTTTTTGGGCTCAAAAGCGTCTTTTAAATTTGTCAGCATGTATGCGGGACATTGTTGATTATCTTGTTTACCTAGTTGAATAGGTCTGCCTTAGATTAGGTGTCTTATACACTCGTTAAGCTTCGTGCCCAACGGTTACATATATATAGCTATATGGGTTATTTTACCTAACCCTCATCTCTCGGTAGGTTTCTATGAGTGGATGTTATGGCCGCTTTTCATTTTTTGTTGACATTGCCTTAGGAATTGGGTCTTTTGGACTGGTAAGGTTCGATGTATAACTAATCTAAGTATGGTATCCTCGCTAGGGTTGAAAAACAAGATATGATATTTGAAATTTTAATGTTTATTGAAAATTGTCGATGGGTCACCTTTTACTTAAAATTGCGAATAATTCACCAACATGTTGTTGATGTCGTTTTAAGGCTTTTCAGGAGTTTGAGGAAGTTCAGTAATCATGCCATGTTGATTTCGGATCGCTTGTTTTGGGAAATTTGAATTTGTAATGTTTGATGTAATTTCCATGTTGATCCGCTTGTTGACTTTGGATGTTGTATTTTGTATTTGGCGTTTCACCACCTTTGACATTGTATTGTACTTTGTAAACGGTTGGCATGGTTAATGTTATTTGATGTTTCGTTTAATGGTTGTAATGTTGTAATCCTTGACTCTTGATATTGTAACTGGAATACCTCGTGTTTCCGCTCTAAGCGGGGTGTGACAGAAGTTGGTATCAGAGCCAAAGCTTATAGCGAACCGAGTGATTTAAACTGAGTAAATCACTTGGACTATGACCATAGGCTTTTAAATTGATTTTCTATGATTGCAATGTGTGCACTATTCTTTATACGTGTTTATTTTCGCGTTTGTTATTTTGGCGTTTGGCCTTGTTTTCGTGTTGCACACATTTTGTTGATCGAGTTTTCTTTTCTTTTACTTTAGAACGATGCCCCCGAAGACGACAGCGACGAGATGGTCAGCGAGACATGGTCGTCCGAGCGCGGAAGTTTGTAACGCGACTCCGAGGGTTGAAGTCAGTGACGAAGAAACGGATATGACGACAGACTTCGACCAGCTCATAGCCGAGCACTTGGAAGCCATGGTGACTACTATCATCGCTCAGATTAGAGATAGCATCGGTACGAAAACTGGTATGGGATCTGATGGTTCGGATCAGGATGATTCCGAGCCGAAGGTTAAAGGTAATGGTCCGGAGGTTGTTGGTACTGGTGGAGGAACGGGACACGATGGTCCTGAGGGTATGATTATCGGGTCTGGTGGAACCGAAGTTGGTGTACTTGGTAGTGTCGTATCCTCCAACCCGAGCGCATTCCAGAGTACTATGGAGATGGTGACCACGTTGATCCAGAATGCGGTCCATGATGGTGGAGTACCGTCAGTTGTAGTTAAGCAAAACTTTGGAAAGAAACGGAGTGGTAGTTCCCGTCATGGTAAATTGCGGAAAAAGTCTAGGAGGAAGAATGCTCGATAGATGGTGACTCCGGGTGCCCAGGGCAAGCCTCCGAAGTGTGATCGGTGTGGTAATCACCACGCCGAGGAATTGGTTTGTTGGAAGTGCTATAAGTGTAATGAGCTGGGACACACATATGGGTTTTGTGAGTCCATGAGAGGAAGATGTTTCGAGTGTGGTTCTGCCGAGCATCTTAAGAATAAGTGTCCCGAGTTGGTTGCAGCAGGTGCTGGTATTTCATCTGATTTGGATTCTCGAGGCAGAGTATTTGTGATTGGTACCCAGAGTAAATACCCGAGGTGTGAACGGTGCGGTAGAGACCACACCAAGGATGTGAAATGTTGGGTGTGAGGACGGTGTAAAAAGTTAGGGACACAAATAATTTTTGTAAGACCCCGAGGGGCAAATATTTCGAATGCGGATCTCCCGAGCATCACAGGGACAAGTGTCCTAAGTTAGTTTCCGCTGGAACATCTTCTGGTACGTGTACTTCTCTATTCTAAGCTCAGCCTGCATTTATTCTATATGATCTTAATGTTTGGCCTTAATTCTCTTAGTGTTGCACACTTCTCTTTTCTCTTCTTTTATTTTCGTTTTCTTTTCCTACTCTTTTGCGTTGGCGGCGAAGAAAGCTCCTATTTGCACAGAATTCGACGAGACGAGGTTGTCCTACGAGTGCGGTTCCGAGAGGTTCGACTCCAAATTTTTAATCTGTCACTTTGATTCGACTTAGTAATCATTGGTACAATACCAAACTATATTCAAGACTCTTCAGAAATCCTTTCATGAACTTTTAAATTTTAGTGAATTAATTCCCCAAATGCATGGTTCATTACGAACTACGCTTAATTTGGCCAACTACGCCTAGTTCGGAATAAATTATGCAAGAACGGAACGTAATTGCTATTGTTGACAGTTTATTTTTGAGTCGATAATTCTCTAGTCAAGTTATTCCCGATTTGAGTCCGTCATTCGATGAGTTTCATATCTGATGCGTTTAGGACTACGAGTCTTTGTACGTATACACCCTTAGCGTATTCCTTCGAGATAGAGTTAGCCGTTGGCGAACTTTGCCTGCTACGGAAGTACTTTCTGCCTATTGCGTTAGTTCCGATGACCATTCTTTTCTTATTGACTTGATCCCGAACACTTTAGGTAGCTTCGACGTTATTATCGGCATGGATGGGTTGTCGACACGTCGTGCAGAGGTTATATGTTTCAAGAAGATTGCCCGCATATCGTTATCGCGGGAAGAACTGTTGTTAGATTAGGGGGATAAGGCGGAGAAGCGCCTTAAGATCGTCTCGTGCTTGAAAGTTCGGGAGTACATCAAATGGGATTGCTCTCTCTTTCTTGCACCCCTAGTGAAGAAAGACTCCGCGGAGAAGTTGGAAGAGAAGCTCGTGGTTCGTGACTTTCCCGATGTGTTCCCAGAGGACTTATATGGATTACCCCTAGTTGAGATGTGGAGTTTCGTATTGACTTAGTTCCGAGAGCAGCTCCAGTGGCGAAGGCTCCTTATCGCTTAGCACCTTCGGAGATGTAAGAGCTAACGAAGCAGAAACAGGAGTTGGTGAGCAAAGGCTTCGTTAGACCGAGTTTCTCTCCTTGAGGCGCTCCGGTACTTTTCGTAAAAAGGAAAGATGTTGAATACAAGATGATGTCGATGGATTGAGTTGCATAACGATTATGATTGTGAGACTTGCTACCATCCGGATAAGGCGAATGTAGTGGCCAATTTGTTGAGTCGCACAGAGTCGGTTAAGCTGGTGAGAGTACGCGCCATGATGGTTTCTATTCAATCGAGCTTGAGGACTCGTATTATTCAGGCTCAACAAGAGGCTCTCACCGAGGATTGCCTGAAGAACGAATGATTATTTAGTTTGGCGCGTCAGTTGGAGCCGAAAGATGACGGAGTATTGTATTTCTTGGACCATATTTGGGTTCTGGTCGGTCTTAGGCAGTTGATATTGGATGAGGGGCACAAGACTAATTACTCCGTTCATCCCGGAGCGGATATGATGTACCATGACTTAAAGGATTTTTTTGGTGGCCTGGTATGAATAGGGCAATTTTCGAGTATGTGGGAAAACGTTTGACCTGTTCTTTGGTTAAGGCTCAGAATCAGAAGCCTTCTGGCCTTCTTTAGCAGCCGGAAATCCCGCAGTGGAAGTGGGAAATATCACGACGGATTTTGTTACGAAGCTTCCTAGGTCTTCAAGAGGTTACGATACCATTTGGGTCATCGTCTATCGGCTGACTAAGTCAGCGCTTTTTCTGCCTATTCGAGAAGATTACCGAATAGAGAAGTTGTCTAGATTATATATTGATGAGATCATGGCCAGGCACAACATTCCTATATTGGTTATTTCTGATCGCGCGCGATTTACCTCGAGGTTCTGGCAGACGCTACAGCGAGCTTTGGGCACACGATTGGATATGAGCACGGCTTATCACCCTCAGACTGATGGGCAGAGCGAGCGCACGATTCAGACATTGGTAGAGATGCTACGCGCGTGTGTTTTAGATTTTGGCGGGAGTTGGGATAGACGTTTACCGTTGGTCGAGTTTTCGTACAACAATAGTTACCACTCCAGCATAAATTGATCGCCTTTTTAGGCTCTTTACGGTCGTAAGTGTAGGTCACCGCTTTGTTGGGCTGAGATTGGTAATAGCCAGATTACGGGTCCCGAGCTGATCCAGGAGACGACTGCTAAGATCTTTAGGATCAAGGATCGTCTGTTAGCCGCATGAGATCGTCAGAAGAAATATGCGGATTTGCGTCGGAAACCTTGGGAGTTCAAGGTCGGCGATGTGGTGTTATTGAAAGTTTCTCCTTGGAAGGGTGTGTTTCATTTCGAGAAGCGCAACAAGTTAAGTCCATGTTTTACGGGTCCTTTTAGAGTATTGTCTCGTGTTGGGCCAGTGGCTTACCGCCTTGAGTTGCCACCTGAGTTTTGCGGTGTGCACAACGTATTTCACGTATCGCAACTCAAGAAGTGTCTTGCTGACGAGTCTTTGATTGTTCCTTTAGAGAAACTATGTTGGGATGACTCGCTTCACGTGATAGAGGAGCCGGTGGAAATCAGTAACCGAGTTGTCAATCGTTTGCGGCAGAGTCGGATACCGATAGTGAGACTCTAAGATTGGAGCCAAGTTTATTCGGGAACGGGAGTACGAGATGCAGCGAATCTACCCCATCTCTTTCTAGCAGCGATGCTCAGTAGATATTTCGAGGACGAAATTCTTTTTACTGGGAGAGGTTGTGACGTCCAGTCATTTTTGGATATATTTATTCTAGTATTATTTTACTTTTATTCGCAATTGATTTGACCCTTGTATCACGGTTGAGACGTAAGATTATGTTATTCTACGTGCAAAATAGTTAGTATGCTCATGGTAATAAGTTAGAAGGTTTATGCCAAATTTGTCGGTTAACATATTCTTTATCATCGAGAAAGCGTGTTTATGCTTATACCGAGAAGTATGTATTTCCGAATCGGAATTGAAAGCGAATCATTTAATGAATACTAATACCAAGAATACCTATAATGAACTTGCCTAAGTTCATATGTAGAACAATCGGGAACCCTAAACAAACGGATGTGCGTAACGATAACTTAAACGGAAAACGAAAATATATGTTTGAGGCCTTTATGCTCCGATTCTGCACCTAATGCGCCGCATTAGGTGTGCAGATCAGCAATTTCAGTTTTTCTAACTTTTGTAACTTTTCAATGACAGGCCCAAACCGAGAGTTCCGGGTTTATGCTTTTCCAAGGGGCTTTTTGAGTCCAATAGCAAGTCCCTAACACCCACAATCAACTCTCATTTCATTTCACAATTACACACACACATAACTCATTCTCTCTCTTTTTCTTTGAAGCATAACACACACAAACACAAACACCCCTTCGAACTTTCTTCTTCTGAAGGTGATTTCCAGCAACTAACCTACATATTTCTCCACCATAAATTGTTACTTTCATCAAGGAGAACAAGGCTTATTCATTCCTTTGGAAGTTTACATTAGGTTATCTCATTTACGGGTCGAAATCACCGTCTAACATCAAGGATCTTCATCACATCTTGCTTGATCTTCACATCTTCATTTTCTTTGGGGTATAATAACTAATCTCTACTGTATTTTCTGAGATTTACCCATTGCATGTAAGATCTAACATATGAAAATATTTTTTTATGAAGTTTTAACCCATTTACATTCAAAAACGGGGTTTTATAAAATGGATGTTTAGATCTTTGATTTTGTTGTTAAAGATCCAGGAAAAACTGTAAACTATCAAGTATTTTGATGTTTTTACTATTGCATGTCGAAATCCACCATCAAAATATTATTTTTCAACATAAAAACGAGTTTGGCTACAAACCAGTCAAAGAATGCTGCTAGAGCAGGTTGCAGGAAGAATTTTTTTTTTTTTTGTCGTTTTCGGTATAAGTCGTGATATTGAGCTTATTACTTACAACCGTTTTAAAGGACCCGTAATAAGCTTAAACTTGTGTATAAAAGGGACTAATTGAACATGTTAACATAATATTGTACTTGGGATAATTATATAAATTATTGATATGAAAATTGTTAAGCGGGAAAGTGTTGAAAACTAAATTTAAAAATTATAACGCCGAAGCGCTGGTCGAATTTACAATATATGATTTCAAAACAATTTCGAACCACTTTTATAAGTAAAGTAATGTATAATGCATAAACATCGTCTTTGGACTCAAAGACATCAACGCCATAAAAAATGTCGTAATACTAATTTAAGACAAGCGTTTTGACTACTTTTCAATAAATAAATCTTGTTACGATTTGCGATTATCGTCAGAATTCATCGAAAATGTTTTCTTCGACAAATATTTATAAAAGCATTTTTAAAGTCATGATATTCTAATTTTATAAACTAAAGACTTTAAACTCTTAAAATGTCAAAGTTGACTTTCACTTCGACTTTGACTTTTTTATCAAGTTGAGTTTGATTTTACCTCAAATTGTTGACTTTGATTTTTATAAAGTCAACATACTTGACATTTAATTTTTATAAAGTCAACATCCCTGACTTTGACTTTCGATAAAATCAACGTCTTTGACTTTGACCAAGTCAACATTAATGACGTTGACCTTGGTCGGTCTTAATAAAGCTTGGTAACAATATTCGATTTCAACCGGTATTCCCGTTAGTCCTTTTTCGACTCGGAATACCATTCCATTTTAATTTTCGTTTATGACGTGGAATGTCGATATCTTTCCGATCGGCACTTTTTGGCGCGGAAAATCGTCTTCCTAATCCGTCATCATAAATCGACTTAATAATCGCTGGAATATTTTAATAAACTTAATCTTAACCGACAAGGCTAAACCGGACTAGACTTAGAGAGATACTAACACTATGTTGTTTATTGTTTAAGACACTTAGTCGGTGGAGTTGTAGCTTTGTGTTGGTGTACCCGATAATTGTTGTTGAAGATTTCACTGTGAGTTATTTGTAGCCCTTGTTTTTTAATCTTTTTGGGCTAGAAAGCTTATTTTTAAATCGTCTGCATGTATGCGGGACATTGTTGATTATCTTGTTTACCTAGTTGAATAGGTCTGCCTTAGATTGGGTGTCTTATACACTCGTTAAGCTTCGTGCCCAACGGTTACATATATATAGCTATATGGGTTATTTTACCTAACCATCATCTCTCGGTAGGTTTCTATGAGTGGATGTTATGGCCGCTTTTCATTAATTGGTTGCCTTTGGTTGACACTGCCTTAGGAATTAGGTCTTTTGGACTGGTAAGGTTCAGTGTATAACTAATCTAAGCATGTTATCCTCACTAAGGTTGAGAAACAAGATATGATATTTTAAATTTCAATGTTTAATGAAACGTGTCGATGGGTCACTTTTTACTTAAAATTGCGAATAATTCACCAAAATGTTGTTGATGTCGTTTTAACGCTTTTCAGAAGTTTGAGGAAGTTCAGTAATCATGCCATATTGCTTTTTGGATCGCTTGTTTTGGGAAATTTGAATTTGTAATGGTTGATGTAATTTCCATGTTGATCCGCTTGTTGACTTTTGAAGTTGTATTTGTACATGGCGTTTTACCGCCTTTGACTTCATTATGTATTTTGTAAACATTTGGCATGATTAATTTTATTACAATGTTTTGTTTATTGGTTGTAATGTTGTAATCCTTGACTCTTGATATTATAACTGGAACACCTCGTGTTTCCGCTCTAAGCGGGGTGTGACAGAAGTTGGTATCAGAGTAATCATGTACAAATATAACTTCAAAAGTCAACAAGCGGATCAACATGGAAATTACATCAAACATTACAAATTCAAATTTCCCAAAACAAGCGATCCGAAAAGCAATATGGCATGATTACCGAACTTCCTCAAACTCCTGAAAAGCGTTAAAACGACATCAACAACATGTTGGTGAATTATTCGCTATTTTAAGTAAAAAGTGACCCATCGACACGTTTCATTAAACATTAATATTTCAAATATCATATCTTGTTTTTCAACCCTAGTGAGGATACCATGCTTAGATTAGTTTACTTATAGAAGTGGTTCGGAATTGCTTTAAAATCATATATTGTAAATTCGGGCAGATCTTCCGCGTTATAATTTTTAAATCCAGTTTTCAACACTTTTCCGCTTAACAATATTCATATCAATAATTTATATAATTATCCCAAGCACAATATTATGTTAACATGTTCAATTAGTCCCTTTTATATATAGGTTTATGCTTATTACAGTTTCTTTAAAACGGTTGTAAGTAATAAGCTCAATATCACGACTTATACCGAAAACGATAAAACAAAAAAAAAATTCTTCATGCAATCTGGTCTAGGAATGCGCCGCATTCCTAGACTGGTTTGTAGCCAAAATCATTTTTATGTTGAAAAATGATATTTTGATGGTGGATTTCGACATGCAATAGTAAACCATCAAAGTACTTGATAGTTTACAGTTTTTCTTGGATCTTTAACAACAAAATCAAAGATCTAAACATCCATTTTATAAAAACCCGTTTTTGAATGTAAATGGGTTAAAACTTCATACAAACTTATTTTCATATGTTAGATCATACATGCAATGGGTAAATCTTAGAAAATACAGTAGAGATTAGTTATTATACCCCAAAGAAAATGAAGATGTGAAGATCAAGCAAGATGTGATGAAGATCCATGATGTTAGACGGTGATTTCGACCCGTAAATGAGATAACCCAATGTAAACTTCCAAAGGAATGAATAAACCTTGTTTTCCTTGATGAAAGTAACAATTTATGGTGGAGAAATATGTAGGTTAGTTGCTGGAAATCACTGTCACAAGAAGAAAGTTTGAAGGGGTGTTTGTGTGTGTTATGCTTCAAAGAAAAAGAGAGAGAATGAGTTATGTGTGTGTGAGTGTAATTGTGAAATGAAATGAGAGTTAATTGTGGGTGTTAGGGACTTGCTACTGGACTCAAAAAGCCCCTTGGACAAGCATAAACCCGAAACTATCGGTTTGGGCCCGTCATTGAAAAGTTACAAAAGTTAGAAAATCTGAAATTGCGAATAAAAGTAAAATAATACTAGAATAAATATATCCAAAAATGACGGGACGTCACAGCCTCCCCCAGTAAATAGAATTTCGTCCTCGAATTATCTACTGAGCATCGCTGCTAGAAAGAGATGGGGTAGATTCGCTGCATCTCGTCCTCCCGTTCCCGAATAAACTTGGCTCATTGCTTCCGCTGCATGTTGTTTGGGTTGGTATTTGAATAGTTTTAACAAATGTGTGTCAGTAAATGTGTGAGCCTACGGGAGCGCACGCATCGACATTTATACACGACTATACGTTTGTTGTTATCTAATTATCAATTAAATGAGTTAATTGTAATAATTAGTAAATATGAGGGTGTATTATGTAATTAGGAAGTTTCCTAATTGTAATACAACTTGTTCAGCAAGTTATTGTTTACCTATATAAACAATACCCAACCCTCATTCAAAAACACACCAAATAAACCTAAAATCGATTTAGGTTTCTTCATAATCGATTTTCTGCTTTTCTAGTCGACCGAAACCCTTCATAGGGATGTTTGACTTTCGGTTTTTCGAGAAAAGAAGGTTGCTGCTTACGACGTAAAGGGGGTTCGAGCCAGATCTGTTTGAGCATCCAAGTAGCATGTTGTTCAAAGCAGAAGGTGTGTACAAGACAAAGGTTGTAAGTTACAAACGTGTACTAGCATACAAGTCAGTATATAAAAGAAGGTGTCGCGTACGTAACCGTAGAATAGATCTTACACTTAGATCTACAAAACTTGCTTGCTGGTAATTCAAGACTAAAAGGTATTACTTTATCCGATTTAATTATTCCCTTGTGATCCTATTTCCGCTTCCATGTATCGTTTGACAATATGACTCGAGTTGTATACCTATAGTGGTATCAGCCAAAACATAGGTAAATATTATTTTGGATCTAAAACATTAAAATTGAGGGGGGATATATGATTGGTTTATTGAATGATTTTACAAAATTGAAAGTTAATTTGAAATCAATCTACCTTGCAATTTGATGTTGAATTACCTTATTACTTTTATGCAAAATTTTGTTTATAAAGGTACATGCATAACTTTGTAAGCATAATTAGATATATTGATATTGTTAAAAAGTAATTTGAATTAGTAACATATTATTAATTGTTAATTGAATATGTGCGACACAAAAGGATTTGATAAAAAGTTATGTGTGGTTTATTTGATATACGAATTGTTTACATATTGATAGCTTAGGCAATCCAAACTTGTTTATTTGGATGAATGTATGTGGTCCGTTTCTTTTGAAATAGGAGTGATTCAATATGTAAACAATGACCATAGAGACTTTTTAGGCATTACTCAATTAGTTGCGTAGAATAATTCTAAATTGTTTATTATAAATATTGTTTGTCAATGTCTTTTGAAAGAAACAAAATTTAATAATAAGACTAAATAATTATTATGACGAGTTATTAATTTATTTTGGCACTTTTATACGTTCTATTACGCATTTGGTTGGGTTTATATACCGTAATTTGGTCCAGCGATGAAACATATAAATTTACAAAATATCTTAAAAACCATCGATTTAATAAGCGTGTGATTGGTAATTTATAACTAGATTGTACATACTCAGTGTATTATTGCCCAACTAGGCTCACCTACAACAGGGGACGATGTCTAGAAAAGTTATACGGACTGGGGTACACTCCTAATGAGGCAATGCTATTAAGAAATGTTGAACCATTCGCTACAGCTCACATGCTTTCCTGGTCGTACTCTCGTAGAGCTACCGAAAGGGTTTTAATGATGACCATGTTACGATTAGTTGTATAAATTAGGTAATCATAGAAACACGTTTAATAACCAGTAAAATAAAAACATTTTGTTATTAATTAAATTACGTTACGAAATTGTTGCATGGCAATTGCGTACGTAGATTTTTAACACCCATAGAATTTAAGTCAATTGCTATCCGTATTGCCTAGACAACTTGTACTTGCTCGTCACTCTACGTGAGACGTAGGTGAAGTGTATCCAAGGCGGATTACCACTCATAGTGAGACTGTGGTGGACTATCTACAGTCTTCAGTCGGATAACTTAAATCGGGTTATGCAGTGAGACTGTAAATGCCAATAGCGATAAGATGCGACGAAACATGATTAATGTCACGATCACCATTTTGATGCTCGGATCGAATTATGACATTAAGTCCCATTTTCTAGGAGTTGCACCGGTAAATGCAATTACGGATCGTCACTTACCTTTTGAGTATTATTTAGTTCCTAGCAGATCAACTGATGGAACGGTAATATGTCAATTGAGTCCTAGTCTTAACGGAAAGTAAACCATGGGTTTTATGTTTTGTTAAGAAATCTTATGTCGAAAGTACTAATGAGAACTTTATTCTGTTTTGTAGAAATGGCACAAAAACCCGATTTAAGCGGGATTATGTCAGAAATCAAAACAATGTTCAAAGGTGAAATACTTATTGAACCAAGTTTTAATGATTGGTTTCATCAGCTGATAATCGTTCTATGAGCGATAAAGTAATTACCAGTCATTAATAAACCGATATCTCTTAAGCCAAAGAATGCTTATGATGAGATAACTCGGGCAAGTTATCAAGAAGCGATAAGTAGCCGGATATAATGATTTTTAAGCTTCACATTATATATGAGAAACAAGTCGGTCTTGAATTGAACGACTTGATTCGAGGATTACATTAGTGAAAACATGTTGCTGGAACATCAGTATGGACTCACGTTGTCAACATAACAAGCTAAGTTAATCATTTATAAGGATGAATTACCCTATCATCAAACTATTGTTGTTCTAATTTGCCTTTCACAAGGTATTGGTGAATTTACACCTAACAACAATATGCATGGTATGGCTAAAATTCTCAAGAACTTCATATGATGCTCGTAGAGTTTGAGAAATTCCTTACTAATCGGTTACCGACCAGATCCTAGAGTTCAGTGGTGGTATGGTTCACATAAGAAAAGACAACCGCAAGCTAAGGGAAAAGCTAAACAAGATGGAACGAATAAACACACAATTGTTTATATTCACAAGCCTAAGCTAACCCCTCTAGCAAAAAGAGAACTAACTACTAAGGATGATGGTTGAAATAATTGTTAAGTGATTAGGAATTGAAAGAGGAATTGTCCTACTCTAGCCGAGGTGCAAGATAAGAAGAGAGTCGGCAACGCCGGATCGTCGGGTATCTTCACTTATAGAATTATGTTTTTTCTCTAAAAACAAATACCTGAGTATCTGACATTGGTTGTGGTACTCATATTTGTGATTCCTTACAAGGATTTAGAGCAAAGAAGAAACTGAAGAATGGATCTTTATAACTATACGTAGGCTATGTCAAACGTGTAGTTATGAAAACCATTAGAAGTTAAGACTTACATTTACCCCAGGGCATAATAATTGTATTATACAATTGTTATTATGCACTTACTTATGTTAGGGGGAATGTTTCAGTGTATGTTTTACAAAATAATGAATTTTGTATTTCTGTTTCGAACATAATGTTATTATATTAATATGATTGATATTAATGACATATATGTAATAGATTTGCATGCTCATTCTTCTTCTAATTATAATTCTATATTTATTATTAGCACTAAATGCGTTAAATCCAACTTGGAGTCAACCTATCTATGACATTGTTGTATCGCGCACATATACAAGTATTGCATTAAAAGGCTTCACAGCTTTTAAAGTCAAATGATATTTTATTTGATAAATGCGAATCTTGTGTGTGTCGGGCAAAATGACAAGGAAACCTTTTCCGTATGAGACGAAAAGGGCAACTGATCTTTTAGGAATCATACATACTATTGTATGTGATCCCTTTAGACATGTGTCAAAGAAAGGTGCTAACTATTTCGTTAAATTTACGGATAATTTCAACAGTTATGGTTATGTTTAACTTGCTTAAACATAAACATAAGGTGGTTGAAACATTCAAAGTGTTTCAAAACGATAGTAGAAAATCAACTCGCCAAAACCATCAAGATCCTTTGATCGGATTGTGGCGGTGAGTACTTAAGCCTAAAGATTAAGGATCATCTCAAAGCCTGTGGAATTGTCCAATTGCTTACTCCTTCCTATACTCCACAACAAAATGGTGTATCGGAGAGGAGAAATCGAACCTTGCTTGGAAGGGTATGATCAATGATGAACCTTAATATTCTGCCATTATCTTTTGGGATTATGCTCTAGAGTCTGCTTTATGCATTCTCAATATGATTCCAACAAACTGTTCAACTTGCACGATATTCCGAGTTTTTCGAAACACGGCTTATCGGACAAGGAAACAGTGGGAGGGTTGTAGAACTTGACAAGGTTCAAGAGGGAGATACATCACCTTCTACTCACACTGGTGATCAACAATTCAGGGGGGAGGGGATAGAGTTGAGCCTCAGTTTATGCCTCAATCTAGTCCGACTCAAGTTGTGATTGAGCCACAAGTTCAGTCTCAACAATAAATTTTTGATGCTCCAATTCGTAGGTCCGAAAGGACTATACGTACACCTTCTAGGTTGAACTTAAACGTTAATCTAGAGGATGGTGACGTATAAGGGGATCTTAATGAACCTCGAAACTTGAAAGTTATTATTAGGTCCAGACGCTGAGAAATGACTTCAAGCTGCGAATTTGGAGATTCAATCCATGAATGACAACGAAGTTTGGAATTTGGTAGATAAAACTCCAAATGCCAAGACTATCGATTGCATATGTTTCCTTTTAAAGATAAAGAACATACATGGATGGGAAAATACACATCTATAAAGCTCGTCTCGTGGCAAAAGGATTTACTCAAGTCTATGGTATAGATTATGAGGAAACCTTTTCCCCAATGGCAGACATAAGAGCTATTAGAATTCTCTTAGCCATAGCGGCGTTCTATGACTATGAGATATGACAAATGGATGTCAAGAAAACCTTTCTAAATGGTTATATAGACGATGACGTCTGTATGAATCAGCAGAAGGTTTTATTGATCCATTACATTCCAACAAGTATGCAAGCTAAAGAAGTTCATTTATGGACTTAAGCAAGCATCAAGAAGTTGGAATAAAAGATTTGATGAAGAAATCAAAAGGTTGATTTTGTTCAGAATTTCGATAAGCCATGTGTGTATCAAAAATTCAGTGGGAGTAATGTTACTTTCTTAGTCTTATATGTAGATGACATATAGCAAATGGGAAACAGTGTTCCAATGCTTGAAGATGTTAAATCTGATACTGTAAAATGTTTTGCCATGAAAGACTTAGGAGAAGCAGTATTTATTTGGGAATCAAGATCTTGAGAGATAGATTTGAGCGGTTAATTGAGTTAAGTCAAAAAGCTTACATTGATGATATACTTAAGCAGTTAGTATAGAAAATTCCAAAAATGAAAATTTATCGATGAAAGATAGACTTAATCTCAACATCAAGGATAGTGCTCTTACACCTCAAGAAATGGAGCACATGCAAAGGATACCTTATGCTTAGGCAAAAGGATATATTTTGTATGTGATGAGATGCACAAGGCCTGATGTGGCTTTGGCGCAGAACATTGTTAACAAGATTTAACAGAATCCAGGAGAAAGACACTGGATTGCTGTAAAGAACATACTAAAGTACCTTAAGGATACTAAAGATATGGTTCTTGTCATGTATGGTGGAAATCTTGAGGCTAATATTGGAAATTGTGATGCTGGATTTCAGAAATAACCATCTCTACAACAGAATCTGAGTATATTGCATCTTCCAGATATGCAAATGGAAGTTGTTTGGATCTGAAAATTTATTTCTGGACTTGGTATTGTTCCCACAGCCAAGACTCCTTTGGATAGATATTGCAACAAAACTGGTTCAATGATCATAGCCAATGAACTCGAGGGTTCAAAAGGGAGCTAAACACTTTCAGAAGAAAATTCACTATATTCATGAAAGAGTCGAACATGGTGAAATTCAAGTACTCAAAGTTCACACAGATGACAACTTAGCTAATCCTTTCACCAAGGCTCTGGTAAAGACGAACCTAACTCACTTGGTTGAGGGTATATGACTTCGTTTATCTAGTTGTTTCATGTAATATGTGATTGATATAGTATTTGGACATGTGGATGTAATAAACAATTTTATTAAGAATGAATAATATTGAGGATATGTGATTTCATTTCTTATATAATTGTTATCCAATTTTTCATGTTTTAATCCTTAATTTATATTTAAATATAATTTTTAAATGTTAATTCTAAATATCCATTGTCGATTAATCATATAGGAATAAGATTAAATTGAGACAATGTCTGAGTAGTCAGCTTGGCTCACTAACCCGGATAGTGTACATTGAGATGAACACGAGATTATCCCACATGAATTAGTACTTATGGATCCTTGTCATTAAGTATAATTCATAAGGTTTAATGTCCTTTGACTTGATATGCAAGTTGGGAATAATGTACGTAGTGCATTATTTATTTCTAGTCAAACGCACTCCTGAATAAGGGTGTTATAAAGGCTATTTTTCGTAATGTTGCGAAATACGATGAATACCAATTGTAGTAAAGATAGGATTTGTTCCTTCAGTGAAAACTGAACTGGGCCACTCATGAATACTTAAGATGTATGTTCGACCGAACCCAAATAAATCCATATGTGTCTCGATAGTATTTGGTAATCTTTAAGTGATTCGCGAAATGAGAAACAGTAGTTAAAATGGAATGATTTTTATCCTTCAAAAGATTTTAACTAAGTATCTGTGACAAAAGGATATGAACCGAATATAGACTCACAGTGAGTTTTGGAGAAACTTACTCGTGCATTTATGAGAGCATTGATATGTTGCTAGACATTAATCGATGTTATCATGTTTGTTTGAAAGTTATTCAAAAGTGGGAGTTGTTGGTATTTGAATAGTTTTAACAAATGTGTGTCCGTAAATGTGTGAGCCTACGGGAGCGCACGCATCGACATTTAGACACGACTATACGTTTGTTGTTATCTAATTATTAATTAAATGAGTTAATTGTAATAATTAATAAATATGAGGGTGTATTATGTAATTAGGAAGTTTCCTAATTGTAATACAACTTGTTCACCAAGTTATTGTTTACCTATATAAACAATACCCAACCCTCATTCAAAAACACACCATATAAACCTAAAATCGATTTAGGTTTCTTCCTAATCGATTTTCTGCTTTTCTAGTCGACCGAAACCCTTCATAGGGATGTTTGACTTTCGGTTTTTCGAGAAAAGAAGGTTGCTGCTTACGGCGTAAAGGGGGTTCGAGCAGATCTGTTTGAGCATCCAAGTAGCGTGTTGTTCAAAGCAGAAGGTGTGTACAAGACAAACGTTGTAAGTTACAAACGTGTACTAGCATACAAGTCGGTTGCTAAATGAATGTGTCGCGTACGTAACCGTAGAATAGATCTTACACTTAGATCTACACAACTTGCTTGCTGGTAATTCAAGACTAAAAGGTATTACTTTATCCGATTTAATTATTCCTATGTGATTCTATTTCCGCTGCCATATATTGTTTGATAATATGACTCAAGTTATATACCTATAGTTTGACAATCTAATTAGATGTATAAATATAGAGGTGACCAATAATTAAAGGTTTTTGTTTGTATTTTCCAAATTGGATTTGGGGAGGGTCTGTCGTGGCAGTGGGGTGATAATGTGACCGACTATTGTAGAATGGTGTAGGTGGTGGACTTGAAGGGACTAAAGTGTAGATATAAAAATGACAAAATGATAATTTATACATATTTAAATGTAGGTTGTTACATTTAACCAAATAGGGACAAAACTGAGAAAAGTATAAAATATTGGGACAGACACCGTCGTTTTCGAATTATAACAAAAACTACAATTTGAGTCGACTATTTTGTAATTTATGTCTTTGATATGAGATCTCATTGAGTTGTTATAATTGTACAATTTTTCAATACAAGTATGCCTAATTGCTTATGTGGATCGATCTATATATGTAACTGATACTCCTATTCTTGTAGTTGTTATTGTTCCGACACAACTCGAAAAGGACCTAAGACTTGTATGAATATAATCACCAACATATATTGGTTTCCAGTCGTAGAGCATTGAATTTTTCATTCTTTTAAAGGCGCCACAAATGAAAGATTGATACCCTCTAGAACGGTGTATTGTTTGCATATTGATAATATATGTAATCAATGATATTTGGTTCTACATAATACATATTTACATCTATGTATGTATGTATGTATGAGATGGAAATGTTCCTTTGGCATGCAAAGGTAGGTCACTTATTTTGTCGTTAGTTTGTGAACATTACTAACTCTTTTCCCTCTCAAATACATTTACAACTTACAAGAACCATGATTATGTTACCAAACAACAACGCCAAATGGGGAAACTTCTCAATCCATCAAATTTTATTGCATATCATTGTATGTCTTTCTAATCATTACGTATTTATAGATTTTTGTTCTATAATACTTATATGTAACTGAATTTAATGTTACTAAGTATTACATTAAAACTTAATCAAACAGCCGACCAAATGTATAAAATTAGCATCAACAACTCTTTTTGATTCCATGAAAAAGTATTAAATTAAATCTTTACTTGAATCCACAAGCTTCAAATATATCGTCACACACGAGATGTATAGTCTTCAGACCGACTTACATTGAAATTGTTGTATGGTCGAACATATATATTTTGCTTAAAATTGATAACACTTTAACATTTTTGGTAGCACATCTACTCTTATTAAAATTCTATGATATTACACAAAACAAAATCCATAACACTTATTAACTACTCCCTTCGTCCAATTTAATGTCCATATTTCAAAGTTTCAACCAATTAAAAGAGATTTTAGTGGATGCATATAACATTTTACTGACTGATAGTGTAAAAAATTAAATAAACAAGGCTCCCTCTAACCGGTCTTAACATGGGGCAGATCCGAAAATCAAATTAGAAAATGACTTACTTCTAATATTAGATGTCTCTAATTTTTAAACTATCATCGTGGTGACTATTGGTTAAAAGCATAATACTTATATACTAGGCATATTCTCACGTGTTGCGCGGTGGCAATTTCTAAATTACTACATCACGACCGTAAAGTCAATATTTACTAAGATCGAATATATTATTACTAACTTCAATAGTAAAACGGGATGTTTGACTTCAACATGTTATTACTAACTTTAGGCAGCTCAGACCCTTTTCTTTGAAGGGGCATAAATGTCCGCGACGTCACCACCTTTGGAAACCGACCCAACACTTTCAATAGAACCAACCAATTTTGGAGGAGCATCCTCACTAGTGTCCACCAGAAACAGTGGATCCACGTGATAGAAATTCGCAAGCTGTTTGAGCTACGATGGGGGCAACATAAAAGGATACAAAGTAAGGGGAAACACATTTCTAGACATATTTAAAATATGAGTAGCCAATAAGGACACATACCTTCTTCCTGCGTAAAGAAACGAATGCAATAATTCCTTTTTGGTAAAAAAAAAACATGTAAGAAACTAATTTAACCCCCTACGGTTTCCATCGTTGTACATAAAAAACATGGTAGAAATTATTGTATATTAATTTGTTTCTGTGGCGTACCCTTTTTCCGGCATTTAAAATTTTCAAACAAATTAGAAATTACCTCATCATCAGCCATAACCATCTCCAACCCAAGTAAGACATCACCGAGTTTCGTATTTATTGCCTCCCACATTATACAAAGCCGTACATGAACAACTCAATCTTCTCTAGTTGGGTCAATGGTGCCAATCTTGGAGTGACACATGTTTTTCGAAAGAGACATAATTGTACGTAGTTATGGGGCTTGTTGATGCAAAAGTAACTTTTCTGGCGAACTAACTTATATAGAAAAACACAAAACCACCAACCTTTGGAGTACCTAAAAACGTATGTGTTATTAACTTAGGGTAACTCAACAGTTTATATATCATTATACCTCAATAATTAGTATGCCATTAATACCACCAACTTTTGGAGTACCTAAAAACGTATGTGTTATTAACTTAGGGTAACTGAGGAGTTTAAATATCATTATATCTCAATAATTAGTATGCCATTAATTACATTATGGTAATTAAAATATAGGGCAACCAAAGAGTCTGGAGTTTCAAATGTATACCATTTCTCTATTTGGAATATCTCACACACGTTAGATGGACGCCGACTCTAGATGATAAATAATAATAATACTACTATTTAAATAAATGAACAATTAAATTGGGAGAGAAGTTTAAGTTAAGGAATTTCAAAACGTTTGGTTAATCAAACCATAAATTCATCATTATATGTCCAACAAGCCCACCTTGATGGGTATAGTTTTGCTAAGTTGGAGACCAAAGTAGTCATTTTAATAGGACGCATGAAATTTTCTTATATATAATATGATGCCGCCTATGTATTGTCACCCTCGTGCATATGCATGCGAAATTAATTAGTTGAACTTAATTATATAATGAGCTCCATTATTGTGAAGTTCATTTTTGTCTAGGTGCCAATATATAACTCTTTGAATAAGTATTTGATTATTAATAAGATAATTACATGGGTAACTTAGGACTCGTTTATTTATTTTATTGTTTAAATAATGTATGGATATAATGTATGTGTAGATAAATATTGTGTGAATAAACTAGGAATCAATAATGTTTGTTTTAGGTGCTGGATAGCAAATCTGAATAATATATAATAAATTAGAAAAAAAAAACATTATAAATCAATTACTTATTCTTAACATGACTTTTTCTATAATGTCATTTTGTCTAGATTAAGTCATAAACTAACATGCATCTTATGACTTACAACATAAAGTCATTTTCTTATTAAATCAATTACATTCAAATCAAACACCAACATAGTAAGTTCTTATTAAAAGATTAAAGACCATCTAAAATAGGATGTAAAATTTTTTCACATCTTAAATTAAAGATTGCCTTTTGAGTTTATTGGGTTATTGTCCCAACGGTATCCACCTTCGTAAAACTTTTGGGTCCGTTAGTGAGATTTATGGATAAGGTTATGGGTTCGAGTCTCGGCTCGTCCCCTCTAGTTGGTGCCCTACCAAGCCACAAGAGAATTGCCCGAAATCATCCTTGTTAGGTGGACAATGACTGGTACAATTTACATCTTTTCTAGATTATTATGGTGTAGCTTGAAATTTTTTTTATGGGATTAAATTATTACAAAAAATAATATTGTCGTTAAAAGATAAAATCTATAACCACTTACACAGGAAAAATGGGTCTTACCACTACATAAAATAAAATAACAATTTATATCTATTTTGTTCAACAAATTCTTATTAATATTATATTTAATAGCGGTAAAAAATAAAAAAGTTGAATTTTTCGATAAAAATTACCTTTTGTATCAAAATTTTCATGGATGCAACTGCCCCCGTTGCCCCACACTAAATCTGCCCCGATTGCCTGGTTATAAGATATGTAATTACGAAAACAACTTGTCATTTTGAAAAAGTTTGTTATATGTGCTCTTCCTTTCTACTCATTGAGTCCAAAATCCATGATCTCGACTGCGAAGCATTAACAATTTAGTACATAGGATTTTAGAAACTCCAACTCGAAACTAGATTATTCGAACATGACAATAAAAATAAGAACGTACTAAATTTAAGTGGTAGAATAAGTCGTATTAGTCACTTACAACCATTATCCTATCATTCTCAATGAAAACATCTGATGTGAAAACATCTGATAACCTCTCAAACCTTTAATCAGTTTACCTAATATATAGTATCAATAACAAATAATGAAGATAATTTACTTGTACATTTTCTCATCCTTTTAAGTAAAGTTAACCATTAATGCATGTACATATGGTTAATTAGAGTAAATATATACAATATGGTATAACTATGACTATAATAAAATTCGGCAAAATATATAAATGAAAATTTTTGTTATTAGAAGATAATAATATGAAAAAAAAAAGAACAAAATAAAAGTATTTTACTAAAAAGAATATTAGAGAACAAACTATTTTCCACTAGAAAACACATTCCTCAAAAATCTTAGGCGTGACAAACCAAAGTGGGTTACATTATGATGATGACTCACCATCTCCCTCTAATTTTTGCCATATCAAAGCTCTCATCTCTCTAATTTCCATTTTCTTTTTCTTGTTTTTTTTTGTTCGATTTTAATATAACTTTTTACACAAGTCAAACCCACCATCCTAATGACATGAAACATCATGTCATCATCATGAATTCACCCAATGGTCCCTTATGTTTATAGTGTCTATTATATTCTATTAATCCGGCGAGTCGTAAATGTTTGAAAGACAACACTCCCGGCTGCTGGAAACTCATCCATACTACAACTCCGGGATTTCATGCCAAGCTGCTGCTCCAATCCAGACTTGATTCTCATGCACATCTCTTGACTTGCGTTTGTTGTGGCCACCGAAACTGTCCCTGGACCGAATACTTTCACGGCTTTCTTTACCATATCAGCCATGTCATCGTTGTATATCGAACCAACACACTCGAAGCTAGCGTAGCTAAAACCATCTTCTGGTGTTACATGAATCGTTGAGTACCTGTCACCGTCGATTCCATTCATGGAATAACCACATGGGTCGAACGCGAAATCACATATTTTAGCATTAGGGTTAATACGATTAATACCACTACTTTCCGTCATTTCTTTTCCAGCAGAATCAGCATTTTTTCCATCGTTTGGAAACCGGAAAAACTTTTGAGCTAGGGTTTGGTCAAGATCGGTCATGCATACTTCAACAGTGTATAAACCATCATCATCGGAGAAATATTCTAGAGCTCCTGCGGTAAATACATGCCATGAATGAGAAGTGAGTTTTGATGGAATCATAGAAGCCTTTCTATAGCATAAACTGTCTGGTATGTTATCCTCCAAATACACAACTTCTTCATGGAAACTAGAGTGAGGATGGGGTTGAGCCAGTGGGAAAATAAAGCTTCCACGAGTGTAACGAAGAGCGGTTATGTGAAGATTTAGAGTTTGAGCATGATGAATGAACGGTTGAACCGATTTCAGAAGTTGTGTGGTGCCACAAGTTTTGATTATGATCTTGGTAGGATAAATAAAGAGTGATGATTCAGAAAGTACGTAAGAATCAAAGTGTGGGTTGCCAAGTGCAGAAACGACAGTACATTGTACTTCATCAAGAATTTGTTCAACTGATTTGAAGTCAAGTTCCCGGAGACCGATGCCGATCACCGGATTGTAACTAGAGAATTGAAGCTCAAGACGTTTTTCGAAGCCTTCAAAACCAGAAACAGCCATGGAATTGAGATTGTGAAGAAAACTTATATGATTGTGTGTTAGATATATTTGTGTTTGGGATGGGTATTAGAGAAGAGTGGGGGTAGGGGAGTGTTATATAGGGGTGTGGTAATGGAAAGAGAAAGGGTGGGAGAAGGAGCATGCGGGTTAGGCAACCAAGAGATATGATTGAGAGCATAATGAATACAAGATTTTAGCTTATGCTTCAAAGATAAAGTTGGTATTGGCTCGATTGTGTCTGCTAATGCTATGTCACAAAGACACAAACTAGGTTCATCCAACTAGACACATTAAATATACTTAGAAAGTGATATTTCATAACTTTCACTTATACTACCTTTAGATTTACCCATCTTTTACTTTTTATAAAATGTGACCACTAGGAGATCGATTTGTGTGAAGGTATATGTGACCTTTTGTTTCGTATTAGGAGTCTTTAGTTTAGTCTATTTGATGGGTTGATGGGTTATCGAAAATGAAAAGGTTCAATAAGCTAAAAAATTAGTGGCTTATGAGCTTATAAGTTAATAACTCAAGAGCTTACAATATTATTAATTCAAAGATTTATAAGCCCAAGTTGTATATAAGACCTTAACAATGAATTATGGACTTTCAAAATATAAATAAATTTATAAACCCTACAAAAAAATTAATCATAATCTTAGTTTGTAGTCGTATTTAAATATAGTGTCACTTTTCTCTCGTCGTTGACTATATTAAGGTTTGTCAAAACTTTGGGTACGTCTAATGAGGTCCCACTTTCCGACCATAGATAGATTAAAAAGACCAAAAGACTGTATAAAATGAGTATAATTCATCGTATGACCGCCTAAGATCATGAAAATACACAATGGTGCTCACATTTCAAGTATACACATTACATATTATGTGAATTTTGAATGTGCTCGAGGAGGACATGTATATTTTGAATAGTTATCACGGTTCAGGGACAAATGCGGTCATGTGTTGGGCCTAATATGTCTTGATATGGTTATTATTGATTGCATTTTATGAACCATATCTTGGTATTATTGCTCGTTATTTTCGCATTTTGTTATAATATGGGTATTGTTTCTTTTATTTATGCAGGAATAAGGTTTACTTGTATGCAATATAAAACGAATTGAAAACCATGGAAAAACAAGTGAAATTAAGCAAGTTGTACAATCACCAAGAGTGTGAGCCGTCCACTGGTATCTTGGTCAACAAAAGTCAACAAGTGAGGGTTAACCTAATTTGAGAGAAATGCTGCCAAGAAGGATTTTTGGAGTTTCAAGTGATCAAGACTCAATATGTAGCTATTATTTACGGTTTGCTTAATCATAACCTATCATCAAACATGTCTAAGTGTTATTTGATTTGTTTTGAAGGTCAAACTTTGAATATGAACTAATCTTTTTTAAGTTATTTGTTTGGCTTTGTGAAACATATGATTTTAATGGGGTGAGTTTACGTTATATTGGATTCTATTAGTATTTATGTTTAACCGTCAATCCTTGTTTAGTATTAGTTCTAGATTATTGACTCTACGTGATTAGTAATCTGTTGGGATTAAAACTTAGTTAAAATAGTTTTAGTTTCATTAATATTGTTTAGTTAATAATGCTCAGTTAATACTGTTTCATTGATACTGCATGAATATCATTAATACTGCATTGAAGACAGTTACTATGGCTGAAGATCACAAGACAATTACTACTGCTAGTTACTACTGAAGATGTCCATTTCTACTGCCTGTTGGTGTTTCTACTGCTTAAAGATAATTATGGAATTATCTTGTTCCACAAGTTTAGCAATTCTAATTAGAATAGAATTGTAATTGTATTTGGATGTTTCCTATTTTAGATAGGGTTAGCCTCAAGGTATATATATAGATCCTTGTAAACAAAGAGAAACACGTGTATTGATTTATATTATTTCAATCGGCTTAATATACGACAAACATTATTGTTCTTCATTGTTCATAGTTATTCATATTATACAATATTTGTTTGATCGTCAAACTTGTACTATCAAGGTGTTCACCCGATGCTGAACTTCCTTGATAATCAAGATCTTGGTTTAATCATACTTTGGGTTTACATAACCTAAACGATCCTGACAAGTGGTATCAGAGCACAAGAGGTGCTCAAGATCCATTGATCTACAAGTTTATTAGAAGTCTCAACAAGAAGAATTCAATCAACAATCATGACGGACGTATTGGTCAACAAAGTTCGTGTAATCAACAGATGCGATTTTGATCTCTGGAAGTTACGTATCAAACAACACATACTGCTCTCTGACTATGCAGTATGGGATGTCATTGTTAATGGCAACAAAGAGATTTCCATTCTCTCAGTTGATGGATTTCCTGGAACTGTTACTCGTCCCACAAGTGATCTAGAGAGAAGAGAGAAGCAAACAGAGTTAAAGGCACTGAGTATCCTTCTTATTGCTATTCCCAATGAATACCAATTACAGTTTGAAGGATACAATGATGCTAAGTCTTTATGGGAAGCCTTGGAGAAGAGATTCAGCGGAACTAAGAATACAAAGAAGAATAAGAAGGCTCTTCTCAAGCAAGAGTATGAAAACTTCAAGGCATCGAAGGAAGAGAGAATGACTCAAATGTTTGATAGATACAAGAAGCTTACTGGAGAGTTGGGGAGTACAGGAGTAAGAATTGATAAAGATGATATCAATAGAAAATTCATAAGGTCATTGGGTGATGAATGGATCATTTATACTGTCTCATACAGAGAGGGTGATGTTTTGGAGGAGATGGAGTTGGATGATCTCTATAATGATCTAAGAGTTTTCGAAGCTGAGGTTGAAGCAAAGAAGCCAAGCAGCAGTAACAACAGTATTAATAACTTTAATACTGCTCTTATCACATCTTCTGAAACAACTCAGCATGAAAGTGGAGAAGATCTGTCCATTGAAGCTTTTATCTCACAAAGCTCTTGTTTAACCAATGAAGATTTGAAGCAGAACCATCAAGATGATTGGGAAGAGATGGATCTCAAGTGGAAGATGGTCATGCTTTCATTGAGGACAAGAAGGTTTGTAAACAGAACTGGCAGAAGATTCAATCCAAGAAACAATGACAGAGTTGTCTTTGACAAAAGCAAAGTGAAGTCCTATGACTATGGAGAACCATGTCACTTTGCAAGGGAATGTAAAAACAAGACAAAGATCAACAACTCAAGAAACACACAAGAAAATACCTCAACAACATTAATCACGCAAGATGTATTTGGGTATGATTGGAATGACCTATCGAAAGAAACCAGTCAAAACATAGCTTTAATGGAGTTTGTGATTGATACTACATCTGTTCTAATGAGACGGTTTCTACTGCTCCCCATGCATGCATTGTAGTTGCTGTTAATACTGAAGGAGGTGATACTACTGTAGCTGGTGTTTCTACTGAGCCTGTTTCTACTATCACCGATGAAGATGTTCTTGGATATGACTTCACTCTCATTCAATCTTTGATGGCCATTGATACCTCTCCAAAGGACACTGCAACTTCATCTCTCATGACTGAGGTAAATCCAAACTTTGCTCTTCTGAATGTAAGGAAGTCATGCTTAATTATAGAAATCATAATCAATTTTTGCGTGACTCACTTAAAACAGTAGAAGAATAACGAAGGTCAGCTACTAGGGGTATAGAAAATCTAGAAAATCAGATAAAGTCTTATAAAGTGAATAAATAAAGCTATCAAGAAAAGATTAATTTGGTTGAATGGTAGAGAGATGATTTGTTAGTTAAGCTTCAGGATGCTAGGGAAGAAATCAAAAGAATAACCGAGGAAAAAGATAAAGTTGAGTTAAATGTAGGGAAACTAGAATTTGCATCAAAATATGTAAATAACCTTATTCAACAACAGATTCATGGAAAAGTAAAAGTTGGATTAGGTTATAAAGAAGTAGCCCCACCATTTAGTCACAACTATATCCCTCCATCTTTAGATGAACCTAGAATTCTTTTCTCACAGACACCTCCAACAGAATCATTCGAAGTTGATCCAATCAACTATGATGAAGTTCTGATTGAGGACTTAGTTGAAGAGAGTAAACTGAATATTGTGAAAAACAAGGATATTCCTTTGGAAAATTACTTAATCACAATTGAAGGAGTTACTCAACAATCTTCACAAAGTCTGGTGTCATTGGTGCCCAATAAACATTCTAAGAAGACAACTAAGTATGACTGTAACTGCTGTAAAAACACAAAACGTCCTAAAGAAAAAGAAAAGTCTTGGGTTCATATTGATACAAGAGGAAATCAAAGAAATAGGAACCAATTGAAAATTTAAAATGGACAACTTCCTGAAAGACCAGTTAAAGTGTGTTTTATTTGTGGAAAAGCTAATCACTACGCAAAAAGCTGCGTTTATAATCCTGAAAATCAAAAGAAAATGCTTCAAAAGCAACACAGGGGGTTGGGGTATACTAGCAAGGTTGAAAATCATGGAAAAACTGCTTCAAAAACCATAATTGTACTTGAAAGAAAACCTTCGTTGAACAGTAGTAATAGAGTTAATATTGTTAGGAATAACTCTATTAACTGCATCGGGTAGTAGATGTGTTAACAAAAATTCGTTTAACAACAGTAGAAATAGGATTAATACTGCTAAGCAAAGTTTTGTTAATACTGCACGTGTTAATACTGTAAAAAATAATGGTGTTAATACTGCAAGTGTTAATACTGCAAAACGTACTTCTGTTACTACTGCAACTGTTAATGCTGTAAAAATTTTTTTTGTTAAACCAATATCCGTTCCTACTGCTAAACCAAAACTTGTTAATACTGCAAATGTTTCAAAAGTTTAATCAATTAAACAAATATGGAAACCAAAGGTCAAAGTAACTCAACCACCTAGTCCACCTGATTTCTCAAACTTAGTCCAAAGGAAGGCCAGTTACTTTGATGAAATGGACAAACCCAAGTCAACTTTGGCTTGGGTCCCCACCAGAAACTAACTCCTTTCTTTATGTGCAAGTTCAACCAACAAAATATGAAGAAAGCAGTTGGCATGTAGATAATGGTTGTTCCAGGCACATGACGGGCAACATCTCTTGTCTCAAGAAATTTGAAAAATTCAATGGAGGGTATGTTTCCTTTGGCGGAAATCCAAAAGGAGGGAAAATCACTGGGAAAGGAACTGTTAGCAATGGAAGAATAAGTTTCAAAGATGTCTTCTATGTGCAATAGTTACAATACAATCTGCTTAGTTTATCACAAGTGTGTGATCAAAAGAACACTACCATCTTCAATGCAACTGAATGTTTAATAATGGAGCCTGGATATGTCATAGATGAGAGCAAGGTTTTGCTCATAACTCCAAGAAAAGACAACGTCTAGTACTTTGATATGTCCAAGGTTCAACCAACTGGAGAGGAAGCATGCTTTGCATCCAAAGAAACTTTAGATGAATCCAATATTTGGCACATGAGGATGTGTCACATGAATCTACAGAATATCAATGAGCTGGTGAAATCCAATCTTGTCATAGGTCTCCCTAACAAGCAGTTCTTTCTAGAATACAATTGTGTGGCATGTTTGAAGGGAAAGCAACACAAGTCTTCTCACAAGACCAAGGAAATAAACACCATCAATACTCCTTTACACCTGCTTCATATGGATTTATTTGGACCCACCAATGTAAAGAGTATAGCCAAGAAGTCATATTGCCTTGTTATTACGGATGATTACACAAGGTATACATGGGTGTACTTCCTTGCCACCAAAGATGAAACCAATCAGCTACTCATCTCCTTCATCACCAAAGTGGAACATCAAATCAATCTGAAGGTCAAGAAGATCGGATGTGACAATGGGACTGAGTTCAAAAATCAAGTGATGAATGAATTCTGTGAGAAGAAGGGAATAGAAAGACAATTCAGTGTTGCCAGAACTCCACAACAAATGGAGTACCTGAACGAAGAAATAGGACTCTCACTGAAGTTGCTAGAAGTATGTTGCCAGACTCCAACTTACCTATATTCTTTTGGGCAGAAGCAGTTAATACTGCTTGCTATGTGCAGAATCGAGTTCTATTGGTGAAGTCCCAAAACAAGACTCCTTATGAGCTCCTACATAAGAGACAACCATTGATTAGTTTCTTAAGAGCATTTGGATGTCCATGTACAGTTCTCAACTCTAAGGACTATCTTGGAAAGTTTGAGAGCAAGGAAGATATTGGATACTTTGTTAGATATTCTTCTCAGAGCAAATCCTATCGATCCTACAGTCATAGGACAAGTATTATTATAGAGAGTGCCAACGTATCTTTCAATGAAAACACCCCCAACACACGAGGCCAAGGACCAAACTGGATCTTTGACATAGATTCCTTAACCAAATCGTTGAACTTCAACTTTGACTTCCAATAATCCACATCTGTTCCTACTGATCCTGTTCCTACTACTCCTGTTAATACTGCTCCTATTAATACTAAATATGTTTCTACTGACAAATCTCCAGTTGTTGGTACATACATATTGGATGTTATGGAGTATCTCTATCTCCTTATTTCAACTGATGATCCTCTCAATCTCTATGATACTATTGACAAGGCAGTTGAAGAGGAGACACACCAACATGAATCTACTGAAGACCACCCCTTCCATGATGAAGAACTTCAAGTTACACCACCTGGCAAAGAATTTGACATGAGATCCAATGGAATTCCACACTTGGTAGAATAAAATGAAGAAGGGGTTGAACAAATAGTTACTGAAGAAATCGAAGATAGTGATGCTGAAATGTCTACTCCAAATAGCACTTCTCCAAATTCTGGTCCTCCTCCATGGCTATGAGATGCTAGACATCAATGATACAAATTTGGATGCGAACTTAAGAGTGGAGAAGATTCCAACTTCCCGTATACACAAAAATCATCCTCCATCTAAAGTCATTGGTAACTTAGATATATCTATGGAAACAAGGAGTCAAACCAAGCCCCCAAAGGAACCATTGAGGGATATAAACACCTGTTTATTTGCATGTTTTCTCTCGCAAATGGAACCAAAGAAAATACAAGAAGCTCTTCTTGATCCAAACTGGATTTAGTCTATGCAAGCAGAACTGCTCCAGTTCAAAATCCAGGATGTTTGGAAATTGGTTAAACTACGTCCAGGAAAGAAAGTCATTGGAACAAGATGGATCTTCAGAAACAAGAAAGATGAAAGAGGCATAATCATCAAGAACAAGTCCAGGCTGGTGGCTCAAGGCTACACTCAAGAGGAAGGAATAGACTATGAAGATGTATTTGCACCAGTAGCAAGAATGGAGGCCATCAGACTATTCCTTGCTTTTGCATCATTCATGGGCTTAAAGGTGTTTCAAATGGACGTGAAAAGTTCTTTTCTTTATGGCGTTATTGAAGAAGAAGTGTATGTGAGACAGCCACCAGGCTTTGAGGACCCTCAATATCCTCAGCTGGTGTACAAACTCGATAAAGCTCTTTATGGGCTTCATTAAGCACCAAGAGCATGGTATGAAACACTCTCAGACTATCTCCTTAAAAACAATTTCAAAAGAGGAACAATAGATAGGACCCTTTTTTATCAAGAAGGTGAACTCAGACATTCTTCTGGTTCAAATCTATGTGGATGACATCATCTTTGGCTCCACCAATGAAGACTTATGTAGAGATTTTGAAAAGCTGATGCATGTTAAGTTCCAAATGAGCTCGATAGGAGAATTAAGCTTCTTCCTAGGCCTACAAGTCAAACAGAAGCATGATGGACTCTTCATCAGATAGTCCAAATATGTGAAAGATATTCTAACCAAATTTGGTTTCTTGGAGGCAAAGATTGCCAGCACCCCTGTGGAGACTCACAAACAGATGACTGCAGATCTTGAGGGGGGGGGGGGATGTAGACATTCACAACTACAGGTCCATGAATGGCTCTCTAATGTACCTCACTGCTTCAAGACCTGACATCACGTTTGGAGTCTGTGTGTGTGCAAGATATCAAACCCGGCCTAAGATGTCACATATACATGCAGTCAAGAGGATATTTATATACTTGAAGGGAAAACCTACATTAGGTTTATGGTATCCCAAAGACTCTCCTTTTGAATTAATTGCTTATACTGCCAGTGATTATGGTGGTGAGAGTTTGGATAGGAAATCTACTACATGAGGATGTCAATTCCTAGGCTCAAGGTTGGTATCATGGCAGTGCAAGAATCAGACAACTGTGTCAACTTCCTCAACAGAAGTTGAATACATAGCTGCATCCAGTTGCTGTGCTCAAGTCTTGTGGATTCAAAATCAGATGATGGACTATGGATATGCTTTCATGAACACTCCAATATACATAGAAAACAAGAGCACAATAAGCATCATCAACGATCCGGTGAAGCACTACAAGACCAAGCACATTAAGGTAAGAGATCACTTTATAAGAGACTGTAATGAAAAGAAGTTGATTCATGTTGAAAAAGTCCATACTGATAATCAGTTTGCTGATCTTCTCATAAAGGCTTTTGATGTGGAAAGATTTACATTCTTTATTACAAGTATTGGCATGATCAGCATGGATTAAACAATATTAATTAGTCTTTTAAATATCTCAATTAATGTCCCTTCAAGAAAAGCAGTAGTAACCTTAAGTGCCTTACTTTTTAGTATTGTACTATGTTACTACTGCAAAAGTAACAGTAGAAATAAATTTTGGCCAAAGTATTATTAGTACGGAAAGTATTCTCATTACTATGGAAAGGTTTCACTACTACTCCCCATAGTGATGTTATTACTGCTTGAATGGTTACTACTGCTAATAATTTCATTACTACGGGACCTCTAGTTAATACTGGAAGTAATGTACATTACTACTGCCAGACCGGTTAATACGGCCCGTTGGTATCATTACTATTGTAATTAACCTAATTACTACGGCATGATTTGTTAATACTGCAACGATTAGTACTGCATGGGTTTTCTTAATTAATAAGATTACTATGTTAATACTGCGTTGACAAGTCAAATCTCAAGTTGCAACTAACTTTTAACACGTGGCGGTTTGTGATTGGACCTCCAAATTTAAACTACGACGCGCGTTCAGTCTTTTTAACACGTGGCATTTCACGATTGAACCTTCAATTTTAAACTCCGGCGCGCGTCTAATCCAACTCGCCAAGTTGTTACAAAATTAAGCGTATAAATAGGGTTTAATTTTAATCTTTCCGTTAATTAAATTTCTCAAATCACTTGACCCCTAATCTTTTAAAGGTTACCGTTGCAACTCTAAATCAATTTTTCTTCAATCTTCTCGCAAAATCTTTCAATAAAAAAACAATGGAAGAACTACAATTCTTTGACAGCCACAATCTAGGTGCCTGTTTTGTCAAGAATAAAGAAAACCCATATTTTTGTCCTATCATTGATTTCTTTAAACACAGCCACATCAAGTTTGCTCTCATTGTAAGTCCAGAAATACATGTTGAACATATTAGAGAGTTATGGGAAACTGTTGTTGTGTCTTCAGAACAATAAGTACTCGTTATCAATGCTATAGTTGATGGTACAAAAGTTACAATTTTAGAAGCTACTCTACGGACACATCTTCAACTCCAGGATGGAGAAGGTATTAGTTCTTTACCTACTGAAACTCTTTTTCACAACTTTTGAAGAATGGGGTATGAGGGGCCTCTAAACACAACTACTTTTCAAAAAGGCCTCTTGTCCCCTCAATGGAAATACTTACTCCATACTTTACAGCAATGTCTTTCTCAAAAAAGAACAGTCTGGAATGAAGCAAGCTATTCCTTGGCTACTGCCATGGTTTACCTTGCTACAAACCATACCTTTAACTTTTCAAAACTTATCTTTGATGGAATGCTTTGGAACTTGGGACATCCTGCACAAAATTTTTTGATGTACCCAAGATTCCTACAACATGTGTTAAACTATTAAATCATGGATCTTTCAAGGTCCCAAACTGTTTTTCCTGCCCACTCTCATGGTAAAAAGGTTTTTGCTAACATGAGAAGGCAAAATAAAGGATTTTCAAATCATGTTACACCAATATTCTCTACAATGGTGGTGGCAACATCTTCCACATATGAGAGACAAGTTACTTTACCTCTGTCTCAACCCCCATCTGTTCCTGTTTCTACTGCAAGTACCTCTGCAGTTCCATCTGCAAGTACTACACCCATTACTACTGAGGGAACTTCTATAGTTTCTACTGCAAGTGTCCCTCCAGTTACTACTGAGAGTATTCCTCCAGTCATAACTGAAACCAATGTCACCACAATTGTGATAGAACCCGCAACCCTATCTGATTCTACACCTCTTCAAACACCTCCATTGGTTGCTACTTTTACAAGAAAGGCTAAGTCTAAACCTACCCCACTTTCACTTTTTACCACTTCCTTACCTGAACAATCTTCAGGTGAGGCTTTTCAATGGGAAACCAATGAGCCATCTCCGCGGCTTACTGAGGTGGTATCTAAGGAGGGGGATGACCATATGGGAAGGGCTCAAACTACTGTTGCTCCTACTTCTTCTAGTGGAGCACGTGACAGTTTGAACATAACTAAGACCCAACTCACGACAACACACATTATTGATGGTGCTTTTATGGCATCATTAGAAAGTGGTCCTAGGAGCCAAGAGACCTTGAGGGAGGGAACAACTTCTAATGGGCTAAAGGGTCCTTCTACATCCTATGATCCACCACCTATTGGTACCCAACAAGCAAGAAGTGAGGATAGATATAACTATTCACAAATTGAATTGTTGGAAATGTGTGCCACTTTCGTTGTCAAAATTGACAAACAAGGGGAGAAACTTGCTGAGTTAACAAAATTGTTCCATCAATTGGTTGAGCAACAAGCAGTACTAACATCTCAGTTGATGAAACCAAAGACAGAAAGGAAGGATGTTGGTACCTCTCCAATCTTCTCCAGTTCTTCTACTTCTTCAGATGACACCCCAGATGATGATAAAAAGGGGGAGAAAGATGATGATAATATTTTGTCAATGGAAGAAAAAGAAACTGATGATGAAGTGGTTAAGGGGGAGGAAGAGAGAAAAAGGGATGAGACTGTGAAAACTGCTACATTTGATAAAGAGGAGGAGATTGATATTGAAGCAGTAAGCATGGATTTTTCAAAAATTTAAGTTAATACTTACAAGACAGTGAAGGAGGTTGGGGTTGTTAATGTTGAGGGAGAGAAGGTTGAGAAGGAAATGGGTGATGATGACATTGAGGGGGATCAGATGATGATTGATGATGATAAAGCTAAGGGGGAGCAAGAAATGGAACAAGAAATGGTTAATACTGAAGTTCCAAAGAACCAAGATGAAGAAGTTGTTACTACTGCTTCTATTGATACTGTGACCATTTCTACTAAAGTTCCAGCTACTGAAGCTCCAACAATTACTACTAAAGTTCTAGTTTCTGTTGAGGTCCACAATTAATATTGAAGGAATCATTGATATTGACGTTCCGGTTTCTTCTATGGATATCTCCATTCCTACTGCAAGTTCTATTACTACTGAATCAGTTCCTACTGCAACTTCTACTGCAATTGTGGAGAATATTTCTACTGAGAGTCTTTCTATTGAAGCTATCTTTGTTTCTATTCCTATTAGAGAAGCTCCGACTATTATCTTTTCAGAAGCTACTACATCAATCTTCATAGAAGCTACAACAGTGAAAACTGTTAGTAATGAAGCATCCACTCAAGTTGTTGATGAACAGGCAGCTGTTGCAGAGCTTCTAAAACTAGAAAGAAGCAAGATCATAGAACAGAGAATGAAGGAGCAAGCTTCCAGACCAAAGGAAAAAGGAGTTTTAATTCCTACTGGAGCTGAAAGAACAAGAGTAGTTGAAGGAGTAGACTACACTGTTGATCCATCTGCACCTTTTGGTGTTGTACCACTCATTCCTCCTCATACCACGTATATTCCCAGTTCCAGAAAACAAGATGAACCAACTGATAAAGAAAAGGGAAAGAAGGTTGTGGTGGAGGAAGGCAAGAAGGATAAGGAGAAGGATAGGAAGGAGAGGGAAGAAAAGATGGCTGAGTTAACTGCTTTCCAACTAGCCTCAGAAGAGTTAGATGTTGGTGATGATCCAGAGACTATAAGAGAAGTCCACACTAAACTTCAATAGGCTGAAATGGATAAAATCAAAAGGTTGGAAGAACATCACTTATTCTTATTAGCTGAACATGAAAGGGAATTAGCCAAAATAAGAAGAGAAGAAGAAGCTGAAAAAAGAAAGAAAGTGGTTAAGAAACAATCAACACAGGAAAAGCTAGCAGGTGACAAGCAGAAGTTCATGACTTATCTAAAATCAAAGGGCTATAGTGGTAAATCATTGGGTCCAATGAAAATGGGGAATCTGCCTGCCCTGGTGGAAAAAGAAAGAAAGAAGGAAAGCTGGAAGAATATCCAACTGACTAAAAAGAAAAATCAAGAACAATATGAGTTGGAAAGAGCAATGAAACAAGCTCAAGAAACTAGCAGAGTGATGAATGATTCTCAAGGAAAAGAAATTCACAATCCTTTTGCTCCAGCAAAACCAAGTCAGCCAGACCAGGTGACGAGGAAGAAGTCTCATGCAACTAGAGTGCCAAGTAAAAAGATAAGTCAAGGCGAGGTTACTACTGTTTCCACTACTACTACTACTGAAAGAAGTTCCAATGTATCTTCACCTACTGCAACAGAGTAAGTCAAGGCCAAAATTGAAGAAAAGGAGGGAGATATTGAGATATCCGAGGATGACTGCTCAGCATTGATAGTGCATGAAGAAGGGTTATACATTGAAGCTCTTGCTGTGGAGTTGTCAGAGATCATTGACTGGAATTTTTATGGAGGACCAAACAAGACAATGTATGTGGTAACTAGATCAGACAACAAGAAATATGTGGTACCAGCCTTCTACAGCCTTCTACATGATGGTAAGAGATTTTTCAAGGGAAGACGTTCATAGGTTATATGATATTGGTATTAGAAAATATTCTCAATCAAGAGGAGAATGTTCTGGTACTGATATGGCAATGGATTGGCTAAATGGAATGTTTAACCTTGAAGAGAAGATGGTAAGCACAACGTTCAAAAAGGGAGGTGTTAATAACCCTGTCATCAACTAGTATATCTATGAAAGAAGTGGGATTCATTCAATAGTTAGAAGCCACGGAGCAATGCAGTTCTACCTAGTTGAAAGAAGGTATGATTTGGGTTTAAGAAAACTTCAAGAGCTGATCTCAGTTAGACTACGTGGTCTAAGAACTTCTAGGATGGCACATGAATTGGTGTGGAGGATTGTGAGTCAACTACATGAAGAGTTGAAGAAGCAAGTTGAAGAGAAGGAAGCCAAACAAAGAGAGGAGTGATAGTAATTTGTAAATCTTAAGTAGTTAACCTTGTTGAAAAACTTGTACTTTATTTTGTAATAAAATTTCAAGTTAGGGGGAGATTGTTGGGATTAAAACTTAGTTAAAATAGTTTTATTTTCATTAATACTGTTTAGTTAATACTGCTCAGTTAGTACTGTTTCATTGATACTGCATGAAGATCATTAATACTCCATGGAAGACAGTTACTACGGTTGAAGATCACAAGACAGTTACTACTGCTGGTTACTACTGAAGATGTCCATTTCTACTGCCTGTTGGTGTTTCTACTGCTTAAAGATAATTATGGAATTATCTTGTTCCACAAGTTTAGCAATTCTAATTAGAATAGAATTGTAATTGTATTTGGATGTTTCCTATTTTAGATAGGGTTAGCCTCAAGGTATATATATAGATCCTTGTAAACAAAGAGAAACACGTGTATTGATTTATATTATTTCAATATATTTAGGCTTAATATTCGACAAACATTATTGTTCTTCATTGTTCGTAGTTATTCATATTATACAATATTTGTCTGATAGTCAAACTTGTACTATCAAGGTGTTCATCCGCTGCTGAAATTTTTTGATAATCAAGATCTTGGTTTAATCATACATGGGTTTACATAACCTAAACGATCCTGACATAATCTTATGTCATAACTAGCGTTCATATAAGGTTATTAGTTATTGATAATTGAATAAATCATTTGACAATTATTTCTTGAAACTATAGTCAGAGATAGGGGTTGAGAGTAATCGTAATCGTAATCTGGTTACTGATACGAACAAGACAAATATAGTGAGAATGAGTAGTTGTTAGACACTCGTTAGCACGAGATCGTTAGGTTAAATCATATACATAAGTGAGGTATTTAATGCACACTTAGAGCTGGACAATCAAGGGCGGTTTTACAGGGTGGACAGAGTAGGCGGCTGACCACCCCGATATTTTTATTGTTAACGTAAAATTTTCGAAAATTATGATAAATTGAAAAAGTGGGCCCTTTAAAAAACACGTATAAAAGAAAATAGTTTAAAAATGAAAAACAAAACTCCTCGTGGTCCATGGGTTAGAGTATTTGGATTTTAAATTGGAGGTTTTAGGTTCAATTCTAAGCATTGTTAATTTTTTTTTTCTATTTTAAATCAACTACTTCTGCTTTTCAATCTATTCTACTTTGTATAATATTAAAATTCTGTAAGTGCGCATAAATTTATTAAACTAGCAATAATTTTTATTTATTTTCTTATAATGTAGTTAAACATAAGTAAAATATAACGTAAATTTATTTTATTATTATAACCCTTTAGAAATCATCCTACGGAAGCAAAGACCCGACTCGATATATAGATAACTTTTACCCCTGCGAAATTTTTTCTGGAACCGCCTCTATGGACAATCTAGGAGAACTCCTGTTGATAGTTTCTTAGTGTCTTTCCAATAATTGTAGGTTTAGGTGACTTGATAGAGAAACCTATTCTATTGTAGCTTATTCACAATAGAATCCCTAAAACCTTAATTAGAACTCAAACCAGTGAAATCTAGGGAAAACGTAAAGATCCAAATGCATAATTTTTTTAATTATTTATTAAAAACCATAATTACTTTGTTAGTCGTTTTTATTACAATTGTCATTTTTATTTCTATAAATTAAACAATTTTTTACTTTAAATTAAATCATTTCTTAAAATGTTCAAACGGAACTAAAACGCCCCATTTATACTGCTTTTCAATAGTGTAATCCGTTATTAACAATTTAAACACGTATTTATTAAATTGTTTCCCTGAGAACGAAAACCGGACCTGCTAAAGCTATACTACTATACGAACAAATATAATTGTCTTCATTGATTGTGTAGTAGTCACTGTCCGAAGTATTTCTTTTTTTATTAAAACAATATAAGACAGGATTAACACACACACAAACACAAAACTTAAAACACTCTTAACACTTTGATTTGATTTTAGCAATAAAACATATTGAACACACTCTTTATTTTTCAAATATTGATTCTATTTTGATATAAAGAAATTCCACGTATGTATGCGGTACTAGACTAGTTTAACCTAATCTAATATATTTCCTTTAAAGGATTTACAAATTGGTGCAGGAAGACTTCCTTTTTACCTCCTTTTGATAACAAAACATCACATTATATCTAGATAAAGCATGTTTTGTGATTTATTTTCCTAACAGATGAATTTTGCGGTGATTATATAAGGAGCAAAAAAAAGGAGAAAAGTTGTAGAAAGCGGCTAAAATCGGCAAAGGTTGCACGAAGATCGTAGATGCTACCTCTGAAAGACGATCAGGAGATTCTGCTAAACTTAGAAGGCCTAGACAACACCTTTATCATGAATGTGTGAAGTGATCTCGAATATATAAGTAAACCCGTGTGGTAGGAAGCTTATGAGAAAAAGTCTAGAAATCTAAAGAATACAATAATTAAACGGACCGTATATAGTAAGCATCCAGATCAACCTGGAAAAGTTATCAAGATAATCTCGTGCAAAACCCAAATCAGCGTCGAAGCCACGAGAGAGCCAATAAAGCACGAGGAACACACCATAAGAAACAGGTTGCCCCCTTCAGACACACCTCTTTACACCATTTCTCTACCTTATCGGACTAGTTTCTCTGTCTAGGATTTCTTTTAGTTGCAGTTTTTGGTAGTTTGGATTTAGAGGAGGGAAGTTTATTCCCTCACTCGATATTGTACTGGGTGTACAGAATGGAGGTGTTGCGGGAACTTTCAAAATATTTGTACTATCTTTTTATTCGTTATATTATTCATGTTTTGCTTTCTTAAATTTCACTATTTTAAACATGTTCTTGTTTGATTTTGTTTTTATTTTGTGAACTTAGGATTGTCGTGCTTGCCATGATATAGTAGAATTATTGTTGTTTTCCATGATAGATTCCATGCTAGGGTTGTAAGGATAGACTAATGTCCCTATATGGTTAAGTATGATATAAATATGAACTTTATGATGAATTTGTGATCTACACCTTGATCTGTATACCTTTCCAACTTATTTTGTTGCGATAACATATGCTTACTGACCATTTTAGATGAGTGTTGGAGGGCCAAGAGGTAGCACTTGGGGTTGGGAACGAAGCGTATAAAGGAACCATGGATCGGGGAGTTTGTTTGATTACTTGGGAGGCTTGTTTGGCTCCAAATGACACTTCGGGACTCACGGCGACGCATCATGAAGTCACCGCGTCACAACTAGAAGTTGGAAACACGGAGTAGGAGCGTTGAAGGCTCACTGCGACGCATCAAAGTGTGATGCGCCCCAGCAGGTTAGTTTTGGGAAGACGTTCGTTTTGCCACTATTTGGGTGCGGCACAGCGATGCTTCCGTCCAATTTTTGTGTTTTGTAACCTTTTATTTTCGTTTGTTTAAGTCCTAGTTATTGTCTTTTAATTACTAGTTTATGTCTCTCTATATGTAAACGTTTTCCTTGGTTAGAACTCAATTATCCATGTAACGAACTTGAAAGGTTTTCCTTTTCTTAGAATTGTTGATTACAATTTGCAACTCGTTATTCCTAGATCGTGTTATCTAGTTTGATTCGATTTATCAAGTAGCAGGTCTTGCTTGATTGTCGTCGTTGTTCGATTTATAGATCTAAATCGATTAGCAAACTATCATTGTTCTTGTTTTCCGCTGCGATTCGCATCATAAGTGGTATCTGAGCCACAATTGGCTCTTGATTTTGCAACAAAAAGATGAATTTCAATGACGCTGAATTTTTTCAAAACCTCCGAGAAGCATTACGAAATTTGTTGGAGGGTCCCAGGCTAGCAAGGCGTGGGGAAGTTAGAGCCATGGATGAATTCAAGGATAATGAAAAACCGGGATTTCTAGGTGTAGCGGGCCCGAAAGAGTATTTGGAATGGGAGAGAAAAATCAATCGAAAGTTCGATTTTGTGAAATTGGAGGATGACAAGAGATGCAAGTATGCCATTCTTTGATTAGAAAGGAGTGCTTCCTTGTGGTATGAAGGAGTGGAGAACAAGAGACTCCGTGCTGGTAAGGAGAAAATTTCCTGGTGGGAATTGTTGAAACGTAAACTTCGTAAATGTTTTTTTCGACTACACATCGTGTAACGACATGGTTTTTAAAAATCACTTTTTTCAAAAAGATATTTCAAATATCAGAGCTATAACAGCGGAAAATATAAAGAACGTGATTAGCAGCTCACAAATTTCAATTTAACAACACCATTCGTTACGTTCATAATTACAATATAAAAGCAAAGTATATTTTACAAGGTGAAAAAAGATCCAAAGGGACACAGGGACCACAAGCTACCCCAAAGCATCCCAAATCACCAAGCACTAAGCGACCTACGAGCAAAAGACAATTTTGGAAAAAGAGTATCAACTAAAGCTGGTGAGACAATAACTTATTAGTAAATTATTATAAATAAGTTTGTCTTTACTAACCCAAACCATACCCGCAACCTCGTAAGCAGATAAGAATAACAATAATCAATATCATAATATAAATTCATATGAAAATAATCTCATCATATAATTAACTCCGTAAAATGCATATAACTTCTTACGTCATACTGAGACCATCGTGCCCAAATTATCCATAACATTAGGCACCATTTTATGCCTCAAATATTTTTAACAATAGGCACCATCGTATGCCTCAAATATTTATCTTAAGTGGATCTAACACTAACCCAAATAATCATAACAGTAGGGTCCATCTTATGCCATACGGTTACTACCTCATTCGTTGCTGGCACATTTCGCATATTATTATAAGAATTAGGGCGCTACTCCCAATCTCTATAATATCCCGAAATGTGGCTTTCACTACTCCGACGTTGAAATTTAATCCATTGTCGTTAAGGAGGGATCTACATGCGCCATCGTACACACTTCCCCGCTCCTACATGATGTTTTCGGATGACCCATCGTAGTCAAACATCACTCCAGTATGAGTGTACACCTCTCACCACATGTTGCAAGAGAGGTCTAAAATTCCCTGCAACTAATTTGACCCCACCGTAGTAAAATATCTCTTGACCCATCGTAGTCAAGTATTGCAATTCGGCTAGCACTTTTTCACCTAGTTGGTCAAACTTGGTCTCATCCTTGTCTATGAGAAGCTAAACCTACCCATTATCAATAAAAGACATCTTCTACAAAACTAAGGTAAACTCCTTATAATGCATAAAACAAATAAAAACAAAAGAAATATATAACACATTTATAATTCAAATAAATGTGTCCTTCATCGCAATATACACTAAACCGAACACGAGTAGCCAGAATTACTCAGATTATCAAACAAGTTATACTGTTGATTGGGTTCATCGTTATTTGATCAAAACATCCGTTTAAAATGTTTCTTTACTGTTTCAACGTCATTAGTCTAAATGATCGGTTTTACAAAACCATATTGTGCTCTCCTCAATTGCTTAAGCAGCGGCTATTGTAACAACCAAAGTCGCAACCAACCTTCCGTTTACGAACCGTGTTTCGATACGACTCGATATCAACCTTAACGAAACTAACTTTCGCTTACGCCAACGTGTTCCTCACAAATCCAGGAGTTCAATTGTATGTTTCGCTTAGCTATCCGGCATGAACTTGCGTTCTACACCGACTTAAACTTTCTTCTTTCTCCCTTTTGCTACACTCAACGCATATACACACCAACAAAATCTGGTTTCCTTTCTCTTAAGGAATCTTAGTATATAAGATTTAAAACTTTTACAAGATAAACCTCAAACTATGCCATAATAACACTTTTAACCCAAAATGTCAATTTCCTTACAAAAATGGTCCTATATCAAAACTTATTACAATTCTAGTCCTTTTTATGATTTTGGGCCATTACACATCGTATTTCTACCTATCGTAAGATTTCCGATATTAAACAGGGGAAATTAAGTGTTGGGGAATACATAGATGGGTTTTGAGAACTTGTCTTTGATGGGGAATGTGGAGGAGGTCGAGGAACAAAAGATTTCACGATTTGTACGTGGGTTGAATTATACTATAGCCAATGTCGTTGTTTATACCCGTATGAGTATTTTGATACCTGTGTGGGTTATGTTTGAAATTGGAAGCGCAAGGAAAGTCGAGGTTTGGGGGTAGTTCGAGTGTATATTATGCTAAACCCAAGCATGGGGTGAAAATCCGATTTTATGGTTAAGTCTACCGCCCGGGTGGTTAATACGGGTGATTCTTCTAGTGTCCAATTTGGAGGTTCTTCCCCATTTGATCCAAAGGTGTCTAGTGCACCAAGGGAAAACAACGTATTCAAGACTCGGTGCTTCAAATGTCAAGGGTTTGGATATTTCAAAAAGCATGTCCAAACAAGAGGGTTGTCACTTTGAGGGACGCGGTGGAGTGTAGAGATGAGTTGTTTAAAGAGGAACATAAGTATGAAGAGGCGGTTTTGTTTTATGATTATGAGGATTAAGAGGAGAGTTATGAGGCTTTGAATGTGGAAACGACTTTGGTTCTTCCAAATTTTAAAACCCAAGTTGCTTCCACCGATTTGGACCAACGGGATTAATTGTTTCACACCAAATGTCAAGTCAAGGAAAAATGGTGCATTGTGATTATTGATGGGGGTAGTTGTCCGAATGTGGCTTCTAGTGAAATGGTGACCAAGTTGGAATTAGCCACCAAGAATCATCCTAGGCCTTATCCACTACATTGGCTCGATGACGGGAGTAAGGTCAAAATGTCAAAACATGGTCGTGTTGAGTTGACGTTAGGTTCATATGTTGTTGAGATTTTGTGTGATGTCATTCCCATGGATGCTTGTCACATTCTATTGGGGCGTCCTTGTAAATTTGATAGGTATGTTTTTCATAGGGGAAAAAGCTACGAGTATGAGTTGAAGGATGGAAGGAAGAAGATAGTGTTGAAACCTATGTCTTCTCAAGCGGTTCAGACGATGAGTACCAAGCCAAAGAAAAAACCAACTCTCAATGTGTTGGCTAATAAAAGATATGTGGAGCATGTGATCGAAAGGGGAGAAGTTGTATTTTTGCTAGTTCCTAAGGAGAAATCAGTGGCGGGTTGGGTTAAAAATGTAACGGGTCGGGTGGCTAAATTGTTGTTGGAGTTCAGGGATGTTTTTCCGAATGATTTACCATCGGGTTTACCTTCTATTCGTGGCATTGAACATCAAGCTAATCTTATTCCGGGTTAAAAATGCCGCTAATCGTTGTAATCCGAAGGAAACGAAAGAGCTGCAACGGCATATTTCAGAGTTGATGGATCGGGGGTATGTGAGGGAAAGTTTAAGCCCTTGTGCGGTATCGGTTTTGCTTGTCCCTAAGAAGGATGGTTCTTGGCGAATGTGTGTGGATATTAGAGCTGTGAATAACATCACAATCAAGTATCGTTTTCCAATCCCAGATGATATGTTGGATGAGCTACATGGGTCGGTTATTTTCTCAAAGATCGATTTGCAAAGTGGCTACCATCAAATTCGTATGTGTGAAGGTAATGAATGGAAAAAGGCCTTCAAAACGAAACATGGGTTGTATGAGTGGATTTTTATGCCCTTTGGTGTAACTAATGCACCTAGTACCTTCATGAGGTTGATGAATGAAGTGCTCAAGATATTTTTGGGAAAATTTGTGGTAGTATACCTTGATGGCATTTTGGTTTAAAACAAAAATAAAGAGGAACATATGGAGAACTTGCAGCGATTATTTGAAACTATTAGAGCTCAAAAGCTTTATGGTAAGAAGTAGAAGTTTTCATTCGGTGTGGATAATGTGATGTTCTTAGGATACGTGGTTTCCAAATATGGAGTGTCGCTTGATGAAACCAATATTGAGGGAACAGAGAATTGTCCTAATCCTTCCACTATTTCCGAGGTTCTTTCTTTTCATGGTCTCATTTATTTTTATAGGCGGTTTATTCATGACTTCATCACTAATACTAGTCCCATTACTAATTTCTTGAAAAATAGGGCGTTTGTTTGGGGTGTTGATGCTCAAAAGGCGTCTGGTTTGATTAAGGAGCGTTTGTGTACCGCACCTAGTTTAGCATTACTGGATATTTCACAACCTTTTGAGGTTGAATGTGATTCTAGTGGCGTGGGTATTGGGGAGATTTTGGTTCAAGGTAAACGACCCATTGCTTATTTTTCTGAAAAGTTGGGAGGTGCTCGGTTGAACTATTATACCTATGACAAAGATTTTAGGCCATCGTCAGAGCTCTTGATCATTGGTGTCATTACTTGCGTCCGAGTCATTTTATTTTGCATTCAAATCATGATTCGTTGAAGTACACTAATGGGAAGCAAAATTTGAGCCCGAGACATGCTAAATGGGTTGAGTTTTTACAATCTTTTCGCTTCTCTTCAAAATATAAGGATGGTAAGAGCTATGTAGTTGCAAATGCTCTTTCTCACAAGTACAATTTACTTGCTACTCTCGATATGCGTTTGTTGGGTTTTGATACCTTGAAGCTTATGGAGCGGATGCGTATTTTGGAACTATTATGGAAAAATGCACAACTGGTGCGTTTGAAGACTACTTGTTGCAAGATGGGTTTCTCTTCAAAGGTAACCGTATTTGGTTCTTAAAAATTCTTCGTGAATTACTAATTCATGAACCACATGGGGGTGGTTTGGCGAGTAATTTTGGTGTCACAAATACCTTGGAAATGCTAAATGAACATTTTTATTGGCTGAAAATGTTGGGGGATGTAACGAGTATCGTTGGGAAATGTTCACTTGCCATATGGCCAAACGTTCTTTCAAACCGGGTTTGTACACTCCTTTATCAATTCCGATTAGACCTCGGGAAGATGTTTCTATGGATTTTATTGTAGCTTTATCGCATACTCAAAGGGGAAACGATGTTATCATGGTGGTTGTGGATCAGTATAAAAAATGGCACACTTCGTTACTTGTCATAAGAGTGATGATGCTAGTAACGTGGCTGATTTGTATCACCGGGATATATTTCGATTACATGGCATTCCCAAGACGATAGTTTCTGATCGAGATTCCAAGTTTCTTAGTTACTTTTGGAACACGTTGGGGAAGAAAGTTGGTACCAAATTGTTGTTTAGTACTTCTCATCATCCTCAAACAGAGGTTACTAATAGGACCTTGGGAACATGGTTGCAAGGATTGGTTAGTAAGACCCAAAAAGATTGGGATATCAAGCTTGCTCATGCCGAGTTTGCTTATAACAGATAGTCCACCTATGCAACGGGTCATTCTCCATTTGAGGTTGTGTATGGAGTTAACTCATTCGTTCCTTTGGATGTAATTCTGTTACCAAAGGAAGAGTTGGTTCATGTGGATTCCTAAGCTAAGCTAAAGTCTATGTTAAAGCTACACCAACAAGTGCAAGATCGTATAGAGGCAATGAATGCGGTTTATCAAAGAAAGTCAAATAAGAACCGTAAGCCAAAGGTGTTTGGATAAGGTGACTTGGTTTGGTTCCATTTGAGGAAAGATATGTTTCCTAATAAACACAAGAACAAGATCATGCCTCGTGTTAAAGGTACGTACAAGGTATTGGAAAGGGTAAACGATAATGCTTACAAAATTGAACTTCCCAGTGACTATGGGGTGCATTCTACTTTCAATATTGGTGATCTCTCACCTTACCTCGATGATGATGAGATTTCGGAATTGAGGTCAATTACTTTTAAAGGAGGAGGAGATGTGTGACATCCGTCTAAATTTCAGGTGAATTATGTATTCTATATCTTCGAGATATTTGTTATTACTCTTAACTGCACTTATACCATACACGTGTGTGTGTCAGAATCAAAATCGGAATCAATAAATGAAACCTAATACCAAGAAAACATAATGAACTTGACTAAGTTCATTTCAAAAACCAACTTGAAACTCTAAACAAAGATGTTTCTTAACGATAACGAAAACTTAAAACAACTTTAACTGGGCTAGCCACCCAGCCGACGGCTGAGGTCCAGCTGGCGGCTGAAGTCACTCAGCCGGCGGCTAAATATCGCTGGTCCAACCACCAAATTTTGGTGAGTCATTCTTGCATGTAACCATGAGTCCACACCTGTACCAACCCGATAGGACCCCCCAAAGTGGCGGGGATTCAGTCCCCAAAGCCACTATTACCCCACTTGCTTCCTCTTCTTTCTTTTAAAACATCACAAAACAACACACACACCCTTTTTCTCTCAAAAACTCTATCAAACTCCCCCATTTTCACCCAAGTATTGCAGAGAAAATCATACCACATCATCCTCACAAATTGCCACCTTTAACAAGATAAGCAAGATCTTTCATTCCCGTTGATTACATACATCATTTCCACCGTTTTCGGAGCCGAATTCACCGTTAAGTAACTCAAATCTTTATCTATCCACTTATCTTTCTGTATATTCATCAATATCACTATTTTTTATATATAAATAACTCATTGCATGTTGGATTAAACACCTAAAAATGTATTTTTATAAGAATTTATGGTCATAATCATCAAAAACTCAAGATTTGAACCTTATACATAAATCTTTATATAAAATGGTGTTATTTGAAAAAAATCTACAAACATTTTTCAAGATTTATCAGTTGAATGTCAAAATCTACAGAAAAATACTCAAGAATCGTCGACGACTGAATTGTTTCAGCCGCCGTCTGAATCTTTCTGTTAAAACTAAATCTGCATTTTTAACGTATTAACGGTAAAAATCAACGAATGTATAATATTTAAAGTTAATAAAAATTGTGTTAACAGAAACTAGTAAAACAATATTAGAACATGCATGATATATTGTTAACTAAACTACCTTGTCATTGTTTTATCGTTATTTAACATGGTTAATTGAGAGGGAAAGTGTTGAACATTTTGGACTAAACTTTTATAGCGCGGAAGCGCTGCCCAAATTTCGGTAGACCAGGTTATGACACTTCAGAAACGAATTAATAAAATAACGAACATTTATAGACCTTGGACTTCGAATATAATGGACTTATTTGGACTAAACGAAATTATATAAAATATAACAATATTGTGGACGTCTTAAGTTTTGGTAACAAAATTAAGCTTTGTAAAATGTTATAAGAGATTAACATAAAGTAATTATTATACTAACTCGAGAACTTGATTTGTTTTAGGACTTATTTGATTCCGACGCCTTTCCGGCCACATCCTCTCACACGTCTCATTCTACGCAAACCGTGAGTTACATCCCCTTTTATTTACTGTTTTTATACAACTCTTTTTGGAGGAAACATGAGAATTAAATGTTTTATAAACTTATATGCGTATACTTTTTATTTGCCACTGATCGGCACTCGTTCGAACTTATGATTGATTGTATAACATCCATGACTCTTGATGAGAATATAAATGCTCGTAAGTGCCTACTATCATTTTAAAATAACATTAGTGCCCAGCTTTCGCAACACACTATTACCTTGTTAAGCCGTTTAGTATTATGGGTATCGATACTTAGGAAAGGACCGTTCCTTACTTAGATGGCAGTCTAAGTACATATTACTAAGAACATAAATACTCCTCGTAGATAGTGCGGGGTACGGGGCCTCACGGTCGGTTAATCGGTTTAGTGTGAACACTTATAGTTATATTATGCCAAGAGGTTGATACAATATTTTAATCAATAATTTACTTTTCTTTTATGCATATCTTTGGGCGTATATATTTAGAGATATACTATTCCGCAACCATCTTTTAAGTATTGTTATACTTTGTCATAAATCATTTCTAGTCGAGGACTATAAAACTGTATCTCACTCAATACTTTATGTAGATGACACTTTTTCTCATGTTTCAGGAAACCAAGTGTAAGGACTCGAAGTGCATAGCTATTGGGCGGGTCAGGAAAGTCACGTGTATTCATGAATCGGGAGAAGACCTTGTTTAATCATTTTGGGAATGTTGTTGAATGTTTAAGTTTGTACTTATTTGAAATGAATTGTTAAACACTTGGTTACTTTCGAATTTGTAAAAGTTTTATTTCTTAATGCAAATGACTTGAAACCGTTTATATTTACTTGAATCGTGTTATGATATCGATGCTCTTCGCACCCCTGTGTTTCCGCTTTAGCGGGGTGTGACAAGATGATACGGTTGCGGAGGTCCAAGAGGTAGTTCTTGTGGTTGGAAACGAAGCTATGAACGCACCATGGCTTGGGGAATTTCTTTGGTGACTTGGAGGCTTGTTTGGCTCCAAATGACACTTCGGAACTCACCGCGACGCAACATGAAGTCACCACGTTGCAGCTAGAAGTAGGAAACACGGAGTAGGAGCGTTAAAGGCTCATTACGACGTATCAAAGTGTGATGCGCCGCATCGGTTTAGTATTAAGGAAACGTTCATTTTGCCACTACTTGGGTGCAACGCTGTGAGCATCATTGTGGCGCAGTGATGCTTTAGTCCAGTTTTTGTGTTTTGTAACATTTCATGTTCCTTTGTTTAAGTCCTAGTTATTGTCTTTGAATTACTAGTTTATGTTTCTCTATATGTAAATGTTTTTCCTTGGTTAGAACTCAATTATCCATGTAATAAACTTGAAAGGTTTTCCTTTTCTTAGAAGTGTTGATTACAGTTCGCAACTCGTCATTCCTAGATAGCATTATCTAGTTTGATTCGATATATCAAGTAACAGGTCTTTCCTGATTGTCACCGTTGATCGATTTATTGTCTAAATCGATTAGCACACTATCATTGTTCGTGTTTTCCGCTACGATTCGCATCATTTTGGTGGTTGGGATTTAGAGGAGGGAAGTTTATTCCCTCACTCGATATTGTAGTGAGTGTCTAGAATGGAGGTATTGCGGGAACTTTCAAAAGTTTCGTACTATCTTTCTATTCGTTATATTATTTATGTTTTGATTTCTTAAATTTCACTATTTTAACACATATTCTTGTTTGATTTTTGTTATTATTTTGTGAACTTAGGAATGTCGTGCTTGCCATGATAGAGTATAATTATAGTTGTTTTCCATGGTAGATTCCATTCTAGGATTGTAATGATGGACTGATGTCCTTATATGCTTAAGTATGATATTGATATGAACTCTATAATGAATTTGTGATCTACACCTGGATTTGTATACTTCTAGATTATTTTATGGCGATAACATATGCTTACTGACCATTTTAGACGGGTGCTGATAATAATCCTCTAAGCGAGAATCTCGAAAGAGCTTCGATCTCTTAGAGTAAGGAGAATAAGAGCAGATATAGGTTAGGTCTAGTATCACTTAGTAAATACTTTTAGGGAAACCTTCGGGGTACTTACGATTTTAACCAGTTTCCTATTAAAATATAAATTTCCAGCAAACACTTAATTGCATGTTCTTGTTTAATGTTGCCTTTACTATTTGTCTTTCCTTTAAGCTTTATCTAGGTTGCATGTTACGTTTAAGTTTTCAAATAGAACAACTCATATCATATATGTCGTTCCCATGTATGGTTAAATGTTACTTCAATATCTTTAATATCCTAACTATATTCGCGAGGTTTTTCCATGTTCATGTATTATCGATAAGACGAACATGTCATGACTCCAAATCTTAATTGGGATGGATCATGGGGAGATGGGAGGAGATGGACTAAAGGATGGACGTTGACTTGACTGATTACATTGCACAAGACAACTCCAAACAAATATAACAATACATATCTATAATTCATTGAGACAAGTTGCATGTATTATTGCATAAACTTGAGATATACATACATTTGAGTTACGAATATGGATCATTCGATATAAGAGTGTTATAGTGCGAACTCAACCTATTAATTTGAACTTCTCATGCGTAGCATGTGTTGATATCTTGGTAAACAACCCTTCTTATCTATTGCTTTTCCACTACCTGACTATCTTCTTTATTTTCTTTGTCTGCTTTCTTACCTTGGTTTAGTTACAAAAATAAAACAAACCCCTTTATTTGTAAAACCCAACTAAGAAGTGTTAACCAATTTAAAAGGACTGTGTTCAATTCACTAAGTTCATTAGTGACGACCTAGGACATCCTTACCACTAACTACGCAAATTGTAGTAATAAAAGATTCATTAGTAATCCCTAGGTCTAATAAATTAATTCCTACCGATATGTTTGGACTGACAATTTTTGGACTAACAATTTGGGCGTATCAATCCCACCTCCTTAAAATCAGGTTGATGCTCCTCATTTCTAAGTGTAACCATGAGCAATCCTCTCGGAAAAACACACAAGTTTCTCCATAGAACACATCCCTAGATTAATTCATATAAATGAAGTAACATCTAAACCAACATAACAAAGACTTGTTTTTTAGGAACCAAATGGATTTACTCAAAAGCCTCGAGAAAAATATATGTTAAATGGATCAACGTGTAGATGTCTGACAGCGTAGAACTCTACATAGAAGCACTACCCACAACCCACACAGGAGGCTAAACATATTAAGACAACACCAATACAACACAACATTTAAGAAAACTTAGGATATTCATGACATTTTACTTACCGTGCTCTATCTCCCACTCCGATTATTCTATCTATAATTGATCTTGGATTCAATGTCAACATTATGCCACACCTTTTAAAATCCAAGATAACCATTCCCAAGCTAAAACCCGCTAGCATTAATATGCAACTTACTGGTATGACTATCATGAAAACATCGGTATAGTGGCAGACGTTATAGTGAAAGTAAACCAGTTACCTTCCCTGCATATTTTGTAGTCATGGACACTAACGAGGATGACATGATTTCTCTCATGTTAGGTCGACCATCTCTCAACACAAATAAAATACTGCTTTATGTGTTTTCACAAACAATGAAGCTACAATCTGGAGATAAATTTGCCACCTCCAAGATGAATCCATCTAACTAACTCCTCGAGGAATTTTAATGTTTTATCTACTATTCCATGAGATTATACATTATATTATATTAAGCCAGTTTGAAAACCCGTCTTTCAAAACTATAATCAATGTTCAGCAATTCTAGACATAGGCTCAAGAATGGAAGTGTTGGTATTTAAACACGTCAAATAAAATGTGTGTCTATAAATATGTGAGCCTACGGGGTTGCACACATTGACATTTAGACATGACTATACGAAATATGGTACGAAAAAGTCCCTAATCTTTCTTACTTAAAGGTCTGGGGTTGTAAGGCTCTTGTGAAGCGTGATATGCCTGACAAATTCGAACAAAGATCTATTAAGTGTATCTTTGTAGGATACCCAAAGGAAACGATGGGTTACTACTTCTATAATCCTACCGAACATGCGGTTAAAGTTGCACAGTATGCCAAGTTTTGAAAAACGAAGCTTATCGTTCAAGAAAACAGTGGGAGGATTGTAGAACTTGATGAGATTCAAGAGGAAGATACATCAAGTTATGCTCAAACTGGTGTACATCAATTTCAGGGGGAAAATGATTGAGCCTCCAGTTATTCCTCAGTCTCAACCTCAAGTTGATGTTACTCCAATTCGTAGGTCCGAAAGGACAGTACGGGCACCTCAAAATCTAAACCTAAATGTAGCTTTAGATAATGAGGATCATGTATTAGTGGATCCTAGTGAACCTTGAACCTTCAAAGCTGCATTATCACGGTCTTACTATGAAAAATGGCTTAAGGCTGCGAATGTGGAGATGGAGTCCATGAAAGACAACGACGTTTGGGATTTGGTCTCCAAGTACCAAAACAGTGGATTGTAAATGTTTTTTTTTAAATAAATACTGACATGGATGGCAATATACACATCTATAAAGCTCGTCTCATGGCAAAAGGTTTTACTCAAGTCTATGATATAGATTATGAAGAAACCTTCCCAGTGTTAAACATTAGAACTATTAGAATTATCTTAGCATTAACTGCGTTCTATGACTATAAGATATGGAAAATGGATGTCAAGACAGTCTTCTTGAATGATTATCAAGATAAGCCATGTGTATATCAAAAAGCCAGTGGGAGTAATGTTACTTTCCTAATCTTATATGTAGACGACATATTGATCATGGGAAATAATATTCCAATGTTAGAAGATGTAAAATATTATCTTGGAAAGTGTTTCGCCATGAAAGATTTACGAGAAGCGACATACTTTTTAGGAATCAACATCTATAGAGATAGACAATAGCGGTTAATCGAACTAAGTCAAAGCGATTACATTGACAAGATATTAAAGCGATTTAATATGGAAAATTCCAAGTGTAGAAATGTGTAAATGCAAAATAGACTTGACTTAAGTATCACGCAAGGTGCTTCTACACCTCATAAGGTGGAGCGTATGCACATGATACCTTATGATTCGGTAGTAGGATCTATCATGTATGTGGTTAGATGCACAACGCCTGATGTGGCTTTCGCACAAAACATTGTTAGTAGATACCAATAGAATCCTGGTGAAAACCATTGGATTTCTGTCAAAAACATTCTTAAGTACCTTAGAGCTACTAAATATATGATTCTTGTTTATGGTGGAAATCCTGAGGCTGATCTAAAAGATATTGGATATTGTGACGCCGGATTTCAGATAAAGCCATGTCTACAACAGATTCCGAGTACATTGCATCTTCGGAAGCTGCCATGGAAGCTGTTTGGATACGCAAATTTATTTTTGGGCTTGACGTAATTCCCACAATAAATCTCCCATGGATATGTATTACGACAATTTAGGAGAAATTATCATATCCGATGAACCTGGTGTTTAGAAAGGAGCCAGACACTACCATTGGAGATATCACTATTTTCGTAAGCAAATCGAACAAGATGAACTCAATTTACTCAAAGTTCACACATATGATAATGTAGTAGATCCCTTTATGAAGGCTCTGTCAAAAGCGAAACGAACTCACCACACTGAGGGTATAGGATTTTGTTTAGCTAGTAATCACATGTAGATCTTTGTTTAGTCTTTGGATAAATGATATATTAGACAATTTTATTATTAAATGAAATAAATATTGGATATATATGAGTTTTTTCATTTATTATATTAATTGTATCCAATTTTTCATGTTTAATCCTTGAATAATATTTTTAGCATATATTATTATTCTAAATATCCCTTGTCGATTAATTATACGAGAATATAATTAAACTAAGTCAATATTTGAGTGTTTGGTCAGTTGGACTCACCAACTCACATAGTACCCATAAGATGCATATTGGATAATCCCATCAATGAATTATAACTTTATGGATCTTAGTCATTGAGTATAATTCATAAATGATTGGTTTATTTGTCCTTAGACTTGAGATGCAAGAAGTTACACATGTATGGAGTACATTATTTGATCATAGTTCTACCTATTATGAATAAGGATAGTAAAAAGACTATTTTTGGTAATTTAACAAAATACATGGCTAACGCTTGTATTCAATATAGGATTTGTTCCTTCACCTTGCAACTGAAGTATGATACTACTGGGACACTCATGAACACTTAGAGATGTATATCCGGCCGGATCCAATATTAATCCAGATATGTCTCGATTTAATTTGGTAATCTTAAGTAATTCGCGAAATGAAAACAGAAAGTTAAAAGATGGAATGACCTAGATCCATATCCATATTTAACTAGAGTATCTGTAACAAAAGGATAGTAAACTCAAACATAGACTCACAGTGACTTCTGGAAACTTCACTCTTATATTTATAGGTGCATTGGTCGTGTTGCTAGACGCTACCCAATGTTATCACATTTATTTAGACATGCTCAAAGTGGGAGCTGTTTGTATTTGAACACGTCAAATAAAATGTGTGTCTATAAATATGAGAGCCTACGGAGTTGCACACATTGACATTTAGACATGACTATACGTTTATATATTTATTATATATTACTTAATATGTTAAGTGTAATATTTAATAAAAGGAGGATGTATTATGTAATTATTGAGGTTTCCTAATTATAATACAACTTGGACTACAAGGTATTGCTTAACTATATAAGGAACACCAGGTCCCTTATTCTACCCATAATTGATTTTCGGGGTTCTTAAACCCAAATCGATTTCTCCCCTTGTTCCTATTCGATCTTTTCAACAAACCCAAGGGTTTTCGGTTTTGTGTTGGTGATCGAATTCAAGGGATTTGACAGGTCCTTGAATTCCTCTTAACACCGAATCGAATTGAAACAACAACAGGTCATGATGCGGAATCTCATGACCTGTGTCTTGGAATCACAATTGAAGGAAATGTATTAAAGTTTGAATTTGTGAAATTGATTAGAACAAACATTTGAGCGTAACTGTTATCATAGATTTCATTTGATAGTGATGACGGGTTTTGGAAACGAGCTTGCTACAACGACATTCCAGCTCACGGAACCTCTTTGAGAGTGTTCCGGGTTCAAAGACAACAAACTCGAACTACCTATCACACTATTTATAGACAAAATCTAACTTACATACACACTACGAATTAAATATTACAACATTATCAACATTTTAATTTCACTTCGGGGAGCTCACTTCAGTTCTGAACTAAAGTCTTCATCTTCCGAATTGATTTCTTCAATGCCGACTTCTGTTGACTTAACTTAAACTTCAGTTTCTTTTCAGTTTGGAGGAGCTTCAGTCAGTTCGGAGTATCCTAACTGACATGTTCCCCGAACTGAAAATTACACTTTAGATTATTGTTGATGATTTCAGTTCGAATCCTCCACGAACTGAAATCATCTTTATTCAAACGCACATTTAGACTTCATAGATTCATCCATTTCACTCCATGGCCCAACAATCGCCCCCTTTGTTTGATGCTATGAATCTTCCACCTTCATACCTTATGCTTCTCCAAGGTGAGCTTCCTCCAATTCATTATTCTTGAATCTTGAAAAAATTCTGGAGGAAAAGCTGCAGAATCACCATTTTATGCTTTTGAATCAATATGCCCAGATTCTCCAAGGAGAGCATATATACCAGTGGCTTATATCAACTTTCTTCCCATCATAGGCCAACTTCAGATCTAAACTAGCAAGCTTTGATCCTTGTCGACCATCTCTTGGCATGAAAGTTGAACAGCCACAGTGATTTACCTACGAACCACACCCTTCTCTTAAATTGATTGCTCGTGTTTTCGCTCCTTATACACCATCCATGCTTGAATAATTAACGTGTAACCCCAACTCCACCATGTACACCTTGAAATCTAAACAGGATCTTCAATTCAGCTCTTCAATTTCACTTCGGACTTCTTCTATTTCACTTCGGACTCCTTCAATTCACTGATAGTTTGACCTAATCTTCGAATCAAGTCAAATTGATGAACCATACTCAATCGAATTCAATCAGTTGGTTTGTTTGGCTCTGATACCAATTGACAGGTCCTTGAATTCCTCTTAATATCGAATCGAATTGAAATAACAATAGGTTATGATGCGGAATCTCATGACCTGTTTCTTGAAATCACAAATGAAGGAAATGTATTGAAGTTTGAATTTGTGAAATTGATTAGAACAAACATTTGAGCGTAACTGTTTTCATAGATTTCATTTGATAGTGGTGACAGGTTTTGGAACCGAATTTGTTTCAACGACATTCAAGCTCACGGAACCTCTTTGAGAGTGTTCCGGGTTTAAAGACAACAAACTCGAACTACCTATCACACTATTTATAGACAAAATCTAACTTACAAACACACTACGAATTAAATATTACAACATTATCAAAATTTTAATTTCACTTCGGGGAGCTCACTTCAGTTCTGAACTAAAGTGTTCATCTTCCGAATTGATTTCTTCAATGCCGACTTCTGTTGACTTAACTTAAACTTCAGTTTCTTTTCAGTTCGGAGGAGCTTCAGTCAGTTCGGAGTATCCTAACTGACATGTTCCCCGAACTGAAAATTTCACTTAAGATTATTGTTGATGATTTCTGTTCGAATCCTCCACGAACTGAAATTATCTTTATTCAAACGCACATTCAGACTTCATAGCTTCTCCATTTCACTCCTTGGCCCAACAATCGCCCCCTTGGATGATGCTATCCGTCTTCCACCTTCATACCTTATACTTCTCCAAGGTCAGCTTCCTCCAATTCATTATTCTTGAATCTTAAACAGATTCTGGAGGAATAGCTGCAGAATCACCATTTTATCCTTTTGAACCAATATGCCCAGATTTTCCAAGGAGAGCATTTATACCAGTGGCTTATATCAACCTTCTTCCCATCATAGGCCAACTTCAGATCTAAACTAGCAAGCTTTGATCCTTGTCGACCATCTCTTTGCATGAAAGTTGAACAGCCACAGTGATTTACCTACCAACCACACCCCTCTCTTAAATTGATTGCTCGTGTTTTCGCTCCTTATACACCATCCATCCTTGAATAATTAACGTGTAACCCAGCTCCACCATGTACACCTTGAAATCTAAACATGATCTTCAATTCAGTTTTTCAATTTCACTTCGGACTTCTTCTATTTCACTTCGGACTTCTTCAATTCACTGATAGTTTGACCTATTCTTCAAATCAAGTCAAATTGATGAACCAGACTCAACCGAATTCAATCAATTAATTTTTTTGGCTCTGATACCAATTGACAGGTCCTTGAATTCCTCTTAACAGCAAATCGAATTAAAATAACAACAGGTCATGATGTGGAATCTCATGACATGTGTCTTGAAATCACAATTGAAGGAAATGTATTGAAGTTTGAATTTGTGAAATTGATTAGAACAAACATTTGAGCGTAACAGTTTTCATAGATTTCATTTGATAGTGGTGACAGGTTTTGGAACCGAGCTTGTTTCAACGACAGTCAAGCTCACGGAACCTCTTTGAGAGTGTTCCGGGTTCAAAGACAACAAACTTGAACTACCCATCACACTATTTATAGACAAAATCTAACTAGCAGACATGATACGAATTAAATATTACAATATTATCAACATTTTAATTTCCCTTCGGAGAGTTCACTTCAATTCTGAACTAAAGTCTTCATCTTCCGAATTGATTTCTTCAATGCTGAATTATGTTGACTTAACTTAAACTTCAGTTTCTTTTCAGTTCGGAAGAGCTTCAGTCAGTTCAAAGTATCCTAACTGACATTTTCCCCGAACTGAAAATTTCATTTCAGATTATTGTTGATGATTTCAGTTCGGATCCTCCACAAACTGATTCAAAAACACATTCAGACTTCACAGCTTCATCCATTTCACTCCTTAGCCCAACAATCGCCCCTTTTGATGATGCTATGAGTCTTTTACCTTCATACCTTATGCTTCTCCAAGGTGAGCTTCCTCCAATTCATTATTCTTGAAACTTGAACAGATTCTGGAGGAAAACCTGCAGAATCACCATTTTATCCTTTTGAATCAATATGCCCAGATTCTCCAAGGAGAGCATATATACAAGTGGCTTATATCAACTTTCTTCCCATCATAGGCCAACTTCAGATCTAAACTAGCAAGCTTTGATCCTTGTCGACCATCTCTTGGCATGAAAGTTGAACAGCCACAGTGATTTACCTACGAACCACACCCTTCTCTTAAATTTGATTGCTCGTGTTTTCGCTCCTTATACACCATCTATACTTGAATAATTAACGTGTAACCCCAACTCCACCATGTACACCTTGAAATCTAAACAGGATCTTCAATTCAGCTCTTCAATTTCACTTCGGACTTCTTCTATTTCACTTCGGACTCCTTCAATTCACTGATAGTTTGACCTAATCTTCGAGTCAAGTCAAATTTATGAACCAGACTTAATCGAATTCAATCAATTGATTTGTTTGGCTCTGATACCAATTGACAGGTCCTTGAATTCCTCTTAAAAGCGAATCTAATTGAGACAACAACAGGTCATGATGCGGAATCTCATGACCTGTGTCTTGGAATCACAATTGAAGGAAATGTATTGAAGTTTGAATTTGTGAAATTGATTAGAAAAAACATTTGAGCGTAACAGTTTTCATAGATTTCATTTGATAGTGGTGACAGGTTCTGGAACCGAGCTTGTTTCAACGACAGTCAAGCTCACGGAACCTCTTTGAGAGTGTTCCGAGTTCAAAGACAACAAACTCGAACTACCTATCACACTATTTATAGACAAAATCTAACTAGCAGACACGATACTAATTAAATATTACAACATTATCAACATTTTAATTTCCCTTCGGAGAGTTCACTTCAATTCTGAACTAAAGTCTTCATCTTCCGAATTGATTTCTTCAATGCTGAATTTTGTTGACTTAACTTAAACTTCAGTTTCTTTTCAGTTCGGAAGAGTTTCAGTCAGTTCAAAGTATCCTAACTAACATGTTCCACGAACTGAAAATTTCATTTCAGATTATTTTTGATGATTTCAGTTCGGATCCTCCACGAACTGAAATCATCTTTATTCAAAAACACATTCAGACTTCACAGCTTCATCCATTTCACTCCTTGGCCCAACAATCGCCCCCTTTGATGATGCTATGAGTCTTCCACCTTCATACCTTATGCTTCTCCAAGGTGAGCTTCCTCCAATTCATTATTCTTGAATCTTGAACAGATTCTGGAGGAAAAGTTGCAGAATCGCCATTTTATCCTTTTGAATCAATATGCCCAGATTCTCCAACGAGAGCATATATACGAGTGGCTTATATCAACTTTCTTCCCATCATAGGCCAACTTCAGATCTAAACTAGCAAGCTTTGATCCTTGTCGACCATCTCTTGGCATGAAAGTTGAACATCCACAGTGATTTACCTACCAACCACACCCCTCTCTTAAATTGATTGCTCGTGTTTTCGCTCCTTATACACCATCCATCCTTGAATAATTAACTTGTAACCCCAGCTCCACCATGTACACCTTGAAATCTAAACATGATCTTCAATTCCGCTCTTCAATTTCACTTCGTACTTCTTCTATTTCACTTCGGACTCCTTAAATTCACTGATAGTTTGACCTAATCTTCGAATCAAGTAAAATTGATGAACAAGACTCAATCGAATTCAATCAATTGATTTGTTTGGCCCTGATACCAATTGACAGGTCCTTGAATTCCTCTTAACAAAGAATCGACTTGAAATAACAACAGGTCATGATTTGGAATCTCATGACCTGTGTCTTGAAATCACAATTGAAGGAAATGTATTGAAGTTTGAATTTGTGAAATTGATTAAAAAAACATTTGAGCGTAACTGTTTTCATAGATTTCATTTGTTAGTGGTGACAGGTTTTGGAACCGAGCTTGTTTCAACGACATTCAAGCTCACGAAACCTCTTTGAGAGTGTTCCGGGTTCAAAGACAACAATCTCGAACTAAATATCACACTATTTATAGACAACATCTAACTAGCAGACAGGATACGAATTAAATATTACAACATTATCAACAATTTAATTTCCCTTCGGGGAGTTCACTTCAGTTCTGAACTAAAGTCTTCATCTTCCGAATTGATTTCTTCAATGTTGACTTTTGTTGACTTAACTTAAACTTCAGTTTCTTTTCAGTTCGGAGAAGCTTCAGTCAGTTCAAAGTATCCTAACTGACATGTTCCCCGAACTGAAAATTTCATTTCAGATTATTGTTGATGATTTCAGTTCGGATCCTCCACGAACTGAAATCATCTTTATTCAAACTCACATTCAGACTTCACAGCTTCATCCATTTCACTACTTGGCCCAACAATCGCCCCCTTGGATGATGCTATGAGTCTTCCACCTTCATACCTTATGCTTGTCCAAGGTGAGGTTCCTCCAATTCATTATTCTTGAATCTTGAACATATTCTGGAGGAAAAGCTGCAGAATCACCATTTTATCCTTTTGAATCATTATGCCCAGATTCTCCATGGAGAGCATTTATACCAGTGGCTTATATCAACTTTCTTCCCATCATAGGCTAACTTCATATCTAAACTAGCAAGCTTTGATCCTTTTCGACCATCTCTTGGCATGAAAGTTGAACAGCCATAGTGATTTACCTACCAACCACACCCCTCTCTTAAATTGATTGCTCGTGTTTTCGCTCCATATACACCATCCATCCTTGAATAATTAACGTGTAACCCCATCTCCACTATGTACACCTTGAAATATAAACAGGATCTTCAATTCAGCTCTTCAATTTCACTTTGGACTTCTTCTATTTCACTTCAGACTCCTTCAATTCACTGATAGTTTGACCTAATCTTCGAATCAAGTCAAATTGATGAACCAGACTCAATCGAACTCAATCAATTGATTTGTTAGGCTCTGATACCAATTGACAGGTCCTTGAATTCCTCTTAACAGCGAATCGAATTGAAATAACAAAAGGTCATGATGCGGAATCTCATGACTTGTGTCTTGAAATCACAATCGAAGGAAATGTATTGAAGTTTGAATTTGTGAAATTGATTAGAACAAACATTTGAGCGTAACTGTTTTCATAGATTTCATTTGATAGTGGTGACAGGTTTTGGAACCGAGCTTGTTTCAACGACATTCAAGCTCACGGTACCTCTTTGAGAGTGTTCCGGGTTCAAAGACAACAAAGTCGAACTACCTATCACACTATTTATAGACAAAATCTAACTAGCATACACGATACAAATTAAATATTAAAACCTTATCAACATTTTAATTTCACTTCGGGGAGTTCACTTCAGTTCTGAACTAAAGTCTTCATCTTCCGTATTGATTTCTTGAATGCTGACTTCTGTTGACTTAACTTAAACTTCAGTTTCTTTTCAGTTCGGAGGAACTTCAGTCAGTTAAAAGTATCCTAACTAACATGTTTCCCAAACTGAAATTTTCATTTCAGATTATTGTTGATGATTTCATTTCGGATCCTCCACGAACTGAAATCATCTTTATTCAAACACACATTCAGACTTCACAGCTTTATCCATTTCACTCTGTGGACCAACAATCGCCCCCTTGGATGATGATATGATTCTTCCACCTTCATACCTTATGCTTCTCCAAGGTGAGCTTCCTCCAATTCGTTATTCTTGAATCTTGAACAGATTCTGGAGGAAAAGGTGCAGAATCACCATTTTATCATTTTGAATCAATATGCCCAGATTCTCCAAGGAGAGCATTTATACAAGTGGCTTATATCAACTTTCTTCCCATCATAGGCCAACTTTATATCTAAACAAGCAAGCTTTGATCCTTGTCGACCATCTCTTGGCATTAAAGTTGAACAGCCACAGTGATTTACCTACCAACCACACCCCTCTCTTAAATTGATATCTCGTGTTTTCGCTCCTTATACACCATCCATTCTTGAATAATTAACGTGTAACCCCAGCTCCACCATGTACACCTGTAAATCTAAACAGGATCTTCAATTCAGATCTTTAATTTCACTTCGGACTCCTTCAATTCACTGATAGTTTGACCTAATCTTCGAATCAAGTCAAATTGATGAATCAGACTCAATCGAATTCAATTAATTGATTTGTTTGGCTCTGATACCAATTGACAGGTCCTTGAATTCCTCTTAACAGCGAATCGAATTGAAATAACAACAGGTCATGATGCGGAATCTCATGACATGTGTCTTGGAATCACAATTGAAGGAAATGTTAAAAAGTTTGAATTTGTGAAATTGATTAGAACAAACATTTGAGCGGAACTGTTTTCTTAGATTTCATTTGATAGTGGTGACAAGTTTTGGAACCGAGCTTGTTTCAACGACATTCAAGCTCACGTAACCTCTTTGAGAGTGTTCAGGGTTCAAAGACAACAAACTCGAACTACCTATCACACTATTTATAGACAAAATCTAACTAACAGACACACTGCGAATTAAATATTACAACATTATCAACATTTTAATTTCACTTCGGGGAGTTCACTTCAGTTCTGAACTAAAGTCTTCATCTTCCGAATTGATTCTTCAATGCTGACTTCTATTGACTTAACTTAAACTTCAGTTTCTTTTCAGTTATAAGGAGATCCAGTCAGTTCAAAGTATCCTAACTGACATGTTCCCCGAACTGAAAATTTCACTTCAGATTATTCTTGATGATTTCAGTTCGGATCCTCCACGAACTGAAATCATCTTTATTCAAACGCACATTCAGACTTCATAGCTTCATCCATTTCACTCCTTGGCCCAACAATCTCCTCCTTGGATGATGCTATGAGTCTTCCACCTTTTTACCTTATGCTTCTCCAAGGTGAGCTTCCTCCAATTCATTATTCTTAAATCTTGAACAGATTCTGGAGGAAAAGTTGCAGAATCGCCATTTTATCCTTTTGAATCAGTATGCCCAGATTCTCCAAGGAAAGCATTTATACCAGTGGCTTATATCAACTTCTTTCCATCATAGGCCAACTTCAGATCTAAACTAGCAAGCTTTGATCCTTGTCGACCATCTCTTGGCATGAAAGTTGAACAGCCACAGTGATTTACCTACCAACCACACCCCTCTCTTAAATTGATTGATCGTGTTTTTGCTCCTTATACACCATCCATACTTGAATAATTAACGTGTAACCCCAACTCCACCATGTACACCTTGAAATCTAAACAGGATCTTCAATTTCACTTCGGACTTCTTCTATTTCACTTCGGACTCCTTCAATTCACTGATAGTTTGACCTAATCTTCGAGTCAAGTCAAATTTATGAACAAGACTTAATCGAATTCAATCAATTGATTTGTTTGGCACTGTTACCAATTGACAGGTCCTTGAATTCCTCTTAAAAGCGAATCGAATTGAAACAACAACAGGTCATGATGCGGAATCTCATGACCCGTGTTTTGGAATCACAATTGAAGGAAATGTATTGAAGTTTGAATTTGTGAAATTGATTAGAACAAACATTTGAGCGTAATTGTTATCATAGATATCATTTGATAGTGGTGATAGGTTTTGGAACCGAGCTTGTTACAACGACATTCAAGCTTACGGAACCTCTTTAAGAGTGTTATGGGTTCGAAGACAACAAACTCGAACTACATATCACACTATTTATAGACAAAATCTAACTAGTAGACACGATACGAATTAAATATTACAACATTATCAACATTTTTATTTCACTTTGGGGAGTTCACTTCAGTTCTGAACTAAAGTCTTCATCTTCCGAATTGATTTCTTCAATGCTGACTTCTGTTGACTTAACTTAAAGTTCAGTTTATTTTCAGTTCGGAGTATCCTAACTGACATGTCCCCCCAACTGAAAATTTCACTTCAGATTATTGTTGATGATTTCAGTTCGGATCCTCCACGAACTGAAATCATCTTTATTCAAACGCACATTCAGACTTCATAACTTCATCCATTCTACTCCTTGGCCCAACATGATTCAACACCTAGGAGGTGAGGTTCGAGCACACGGGTTAAAGAAAGCAAGCTAAACTAGGGTTTTGGAGCTAGACAAGAGTTGTAGGAAACATAAACGTGTACTAGCATACAAGTATGTTGCTAAAGGAGGTGTCGTGTAGAAGCTTGTAGTAGGACTTCACTATAAATCCTAAACGAGGTAAATCTACAACAAAGGTACAATTCTTAACTTAGTTAATATTGATTATGTGTTTGATTCTAATTGTTTCCGTTGCATTGTATTTGACAATCTGATTGGATATATACCTATAGGAAGCTCTAATTTATAGGCTCCTAATGATTATTGTGAACCGAATAATAGAAAATCAATACCAGATATGCAAAATCCATATTCGTCTATCCTCAAGGATCATTAGGAGCCTCAAGGAACATTTATATGGCCTAGTAGTGTCTTAGGGCATGATTTATCCTCTGTTGTATACCTAAACCTCAATTTAGGGCTCTTAATGCCTCTTATATCCATCCCGGGTTTCATCTTCGAGATCAAAATGCGAAGAAGAAGTCAAGTTCATGACTTAATAAGAGAGCGCTTCTCTATAGGCAACTTGTGTCTAGCATTTTTCAATTTATTAAATTTAAAATAAATAGAAAGTTTTCCCAACAATCTTTCACGATAGGGAATCAAAAGCATATTTCAAATAAAAAAACATAAGGGTTACATTTGTTATAATGTAACGCTTTTTTTTCTATTTTTGTTTCTTCCAAATACGTATTTGGTATAATATATTTTATTTTTATTCAATTGCGTACAGTCTGAATACAATTCTTTAGGTCGCCGTTCTTATCAAAATTGTTTTATTGAGTTTTTATTCTATAGTTTGCATTGTTTCTTAATTCCTTGTACTCTCGGGTTTTTATTATATATTTGTGTTTTAATTTGACTAGATAACCACTTTTAAAGTACATGGACTTAATCTGCCCCAAAAAATAGTACATGGACTTAAATAAACAAAATTAAAAACAAAAATACATTATATTAAATTCATACTTGTTAAAAATTATTTATATTGTGACTTTAATTCTTAAACAAATATGAATAAGTATGTATGCGTTAAATATGAAAACCTCAAAGAATTTCATTTATAGAAAAATGTTGTCAGGTTCAAAGGAAGAGTAAAATGTGTCCATGTAACAAAATTGAATTTAAAAGTAAGATTTTGCTAAATTTATTACGGGGGACTAGTAGGGTACCCGCGCGTTGCAGCGGCAACTATAGTTATTTAATGTATATGCAATTTGATTTATTTTGGCAATCGAGACGAATGGAAACGGATAACGGATAGCGATGACTTTTGGTTATCATAAATATAACTTAGATTAATGCAAAGATAGATTGTGTGAGATGGTTCACAACTTTTTTAGAATGATGTAAAAATCGAGTAGTATATAATTGTTGGTACTAAAAGAATACATATATGATATTCATAAGAAAACATAACTTGCGGTATTCAACAACTACACACATGCATACTTTATTTGTCATGTAGAACTTCTCGATACACTACGTTCGAAGTGTACACTCCATCTCGATCAAAAATTTTGGCACCCTTTACTAATACCTTTGTATTTCCACGTGAAATCCCTCTAGATAGCGCCACGTAAAGTTGTCCATGGGAGAATACCGATTCTGGTAGATACACACCCACGTTTGGAATTGTCTGCCCTTGAGGCTTGTTAATTGTCATAGCAAAGCTAAGCCGGACAAGAAATTGTTTTCTTTTCAGCTTGAACGGAAACATGTCACTTTCTGAAGGGCATAACGGAATTCTGGGAAGAAACACTCTTTTTCCAGCATGCTGACCAACAGCTATTTCCGCGTCAATGACGTTTGGCTGAAAAGCTTTACATATCAATCTTGTGCCGTTGCATAATCCATTAGAGGGGTCAATATTCCTTAACAGTATAATCGGACACCCAACTTTGAGTCGAAGGTAATGAGGCGGCAAACCACTAACAGTTAGTGAGTTTAAGAATTCGACCGGATAATAGTTATTAGTATCATCTACAGCTTCATCGAAACTATAGTAGATTTTTTCTTCGCCGCAAAACCTGTCTATTAACTGATCGTTAATCTCGTCCACGTTCTCATTTTTCGTTGATAATATCGCCCTAGAAATGATGTAATCCGAAGAACCACCATTGATATGCAAATCTGGGAAACTAGCATCGATCAAATCATTTTTTGATGTACTTTCATCTGTGCAAGGTATGACCATGTCATCAGGTATTCGGATATAACTTCCATCAATCGTTTCGTCATCTCCGTTTCCAACTCGAAGTAGAAAATCCGAAAACCATGGGTCTGTCAGTGCTCTCATATTTAGAGTGAGGGGGATCTTCTTAATAGAACCCCAAAGAGGCGACATACGTAGGCTCTAGTCTACTATTTGTGCGCGCGTTCCATGTCTAGTTACCGGCAATACCTGTCTGAAATCACCACCAAGAACCATTATTTTCCCACCAAATGGTAGTCTTACCCCCGTTATGTCTTGCATGGTTCTGTCTACCGCCTCTACTGCTTGCCTCTTTGCCATAGATGCTTCGTCCCATATTATTATTTTTGCACATCGAAGTAGTTGAGCAGTTCCACTCTGTATTATTTTCGTCCCATATAGTTAATTTGACAAAATTATATTGGGAAATTGAAAAAAATAGAAAACTATCTATTTGGTATGAAAAAAAGTAAATGTTAAATAGTATAAAATGTGGTAAAATAATTATACAACTTACTTAAATATTATTTTGTCAAACTTCAATGTGGAATAACAAATTATAGATTCTAGAAATATTATAAAATCATGATTAGAAAAATCATAACGATTTATGGTAAACTTCAATGTGGAATAAAAATCATAACGATTTTGTCAAACTTCAATGTGGAATAACAAATCGTAACGATTTAAAAATCATGATTAAAAAATCATTTGAATATTTACACTCTATAATTATATGGTAAAATAATTATACAGCTTACTTAAATATTATTTTGTCAAACTTCAATGTGGAATAACAAATTATAGATTCTATAAATATTATAAAATCATGATTAAAAATTATCCTAACTAACTAACAATGAAAATTCTGAAAACATATTATTCATGTTGTCAATTCACCAATTTTTAACGAATTAAGTGTAATTATAGCAAATTCTACAATAATCAAAAATTACAAATCAGGGAGTATAAGGATATTTTTGGTTTTGTATTTTTAATTTTTTAAATTTTATTATTAATTAGGAAAATATATTGGTGGGAAATTGATTTATTTAGTAGTTATAAGTTAATTTAATTTGTCCATTTTATAAGTTAAGTTAATATTGAAAGAATATTAAATCAAGTTAACCAAATAAATCAAGGGATTTATGTAATTAATATGGATGATAATGGCACAAGATTGTATAATCGGACACCCAACTTTGAGTCGAAGGTAGGCATACTCTGTAATGCGGCATCCATATTAATTACATAAATCCCTTGATTTATTTGATTAACTTGATTTAAGAATGAAATGTAATTGTACTTTTTTCTAAAATTGAAATTTAAGAATGAAATTACTCTTTTGCCCTTATCATCCATATTAATTACATAAATCCCTTGATTTATTTGATTAACTTGATTTAACATTGTTTCCATATTAACTTAACTTATAAAATGGACAAATTAAATTAACTTATAACTACTAAACAAATCAATTTCCCACCAATATATTTTCCTAATTAATAATAAAATTTAAAAAATTAAAAATACAAAACCAAAAATATCCTTATACTCCCTGATTTGTAATTTTTGATTATTGTAGAATTTGCTATAATTACACTTAATTCGTTGAAAATTGGTGAATTGACAACATGAATAATATGTTTTCAGAATTTTCATTGTTAGTTAGTTAGGATAATTTTTAATCATGATTTTATAATATTTCTAGAATCTATAATTTGTTATTCCACATTGAAGTTTGACAAAATAATATTTAAGTAAGCTGTATAATTATTTTACCACATTTTATACTATTTAACATTTACTTTTTTTCATACCAAATAGATAGTTTTCTATTTTTTTCAATTTCCCAATATAATTTTGTCAAATTAACTATACTATGCTATGTAGAATTAAATTCTATACTACGTAGAATTAAGTTGCTTTTTTTTTCATACCAATATAATTTTGTCAAATTAACTTATAACTACTAAACAAATCAATTTCCCACCAATATACTTTCCTAATTAGAAAGAAAATTTAAAAAATTGAAAATACAAAACCATTTCACTATTATATTTTCCCTCCACATTTTATACTATATAATATGTTGAAAATACAAAACCATTTTACTATTATAAATTTCCCTCCACATTTTATAGTATATAAATAGAGTTTTAACATTTACTTTTTTTCATACCATTTTTTTATATAATTGTACAATGAAACCTATTGGCAACACTATCAATAATCCAATAATCATCGAAGATGACAAGGTTGATCGCATTGCCAATAAACAAAAAAGAGAACAAGACTTGAAAAACTGGAATTGGGACGATGTTATTGTCATCGAAGATAACAAAGTTGATGATGAAGATGTTGCTCGAGATGTTGTTGTAGATGAGGTTACTACGAAGGTTGTTGCTCAAGACGTTGCTCATGAAAAGGTTGTGATCTTTAAAATTTAATGTCCTTCATTTGCTAATGTTACATACATATTATTTTTGCTCAATACTAAATATGTCTAAACTATTATCGATATAGGATCCATTCGACTTTGTGGATATTTTTGGTGAAGATGTTGGACATGTTGTTCCTCAACAACTTTTTGATGTCAATGTAGAGGTTGTAAACTTTTGTTTCTTTTCATTTGTGTTTAGGTTGTAATCGACTATATCCAGACCAAAAATTCGCGTTCGATGAGATAATGCGTTACGTAGATTGTGACTACTCCGGTGTGTTCTTTATAGATGGACCTGGTGGAACTGGAAAAACATATTTATACAAAGCTTTGTAAGCCGAGATTCGATCACGTGGTCTTATAGCAATTGCAACCGCATCATCCGGTCCCGCGGCTAATAACATGGCGGGAGGGAGACCAACTCATTCACGATTCAAAATTCCCCTCAATCTTGATAACAACTCTATATGCAACATAAAAAAAACAGAGTGGAACTGCTCAACTACTTCGATGTGCAAAAATAATAATATGGGACGAAGCATCTATGGCAAAGAGGCAAGCAGTAGAGGCGGTAGACAGAACCATGCAAGACATAAAGGGGGTAAGACTACCATTTGGTGGGAAAATAATGGTTCTTGGTGGTGATTTCAGACAGGTATTGCCGGTAACGAGACATGGCGCACAGATTGTAGACTCGAGCCTACGTATGTCGCCTCTTTGGTGTTCTATTAAGAAGATCCCCATCACTCTAAATATGAGATCACTGACAGACCCATGGTTTTCGGATTTTCTACTTCGAGTTGGAAACGGAGATGAAGAAACGATTGATGGAAGTTATATCCGAATACCCGATGACATGGTCATACCTTACACAGATGAAAGTACATCAAAAAATGATTTGATCGATGCTATCTTCCCAGATTTGCATATCAATGGTGGTTCTTCGGATTACATCATTTCTATGGCGATATTATCAACGAAAAATGAGAACGTGGACGAGATTAACGATCAGTTAATAGACAGGTTTTGCGGCGAAGAAAAAATCTACTATAGTTTCGATGAAGCTGTAGATGATACTGTCACACCCCGCTAAAGCGGAAACACGGGGCGTGAGAGCTGGAATATCATTACATGGTCATAAGCAAATATAAACGATTCAAGTCATTTCCATAAAGAAATTTAAATGGTTAAAGATACAACATTTCAAAAGCAACCAAGTAGTTCACGATTTAACTTAAGACATAATACAAGTTTTAAACAAAAATTCCCAAAATGTGAAGGTCTTTCCCATTAAGCGCCTCACGTGACCATATCGACCCTCCTTGCCATGCATTCCATAAGCTTACATTAATTTCCTGAAACATAAGATAAAGTGTCAACTACGAAACGTAGTGAGTGAGTTACAGTTTAGAGTTTGATAAAGTTTCCAAAAATAGTAAGTTACCAAAACAGAGAGTTACCAAAAATAGAGAGTTAATGGTAAAAGTTATTAAGCAAGCGAGTAAAGTGAATAAACAACTCGCATAGTAGTTATAGCGGAAAGCAGGCGCTAAAATAATGTTTAAGCGGAATCAGTCGCTAAAATAAGGTAAAAGCGGGATCAGGCGCTAAAATAATGTTTAAGCGGAATCAGTCGCTAAAATAAAGTAAAAGCGGGATCAGGCGCTAAAATAATGATAAAGCGGAATCAGTCGCTAAAATAAAGTATATGCGTATGGGATATGTGTCTTAACTTAACTAAAGGTACCTTGTATATCAATCACTTGGCATAATATAAGTAGTAAGTATACACTAAACCGATTGTATGGTCGAGATGGCAGCCCAAAAATATTTAAGTAAGTAATTCAGTGAGTGAGGTAGTAATATGTACTTGGGACGCTAACCCTGAGTAAGGAGTGACCCCTCCTAAGTATCGATACCCATATGACTAACGGCTAATGCTAATAGTGTATAAGAGAGAGAGAGACTAAAACGGGCATTTAAGTAAGGATTCTAAAAACATTCAAGAGATCTTACGGGCTTATATATCCATCAAGGATTGGTTACTAACAAGCATCCTAGTTTAGTTATCCTGCTAAGGCATTAACACAAATACGCATGAAAGTTTGTAAGATTCAAGTTAAAATGTTTCATAGATTCAAAGTTTAGAACGAGATTCAATAATTACCAATAATTTGCAAATAATGTTTATAAGTTACAAAACATGATCTTATGCTTCCCCCAAATAATGTTGAAAAGTATTAAAAGTAAAACATAGTGGGGATGTAACTCACGGTTTGCGAAGAGAATGGAACTCGGAGTCGGTCGGAAAGGAGCCGGGAATCACGAAATTGCCTAAGAATTACCAATATAATTCAAGAGTTAACTTCTTATTAAGTGTTTTATGTATAGAAGATATTGTGTGACTTTTGTTTGTAAATAAAGATTAAGTCCAATATTGTTCCGAAAATTTGGTCCGAAGCGATTAACGTCGAGTTTAGTTTGAAAGTTTATTGTTTTTGATTATTACATCTTAAGTGCTTTTGCTTACTGAAGTGGTTTTATAATTTCTAGGGAAATTTGGGCAGCGCTTCCGCGCCCAAATTTCATGTCCAAAAATTACATCACCACTTCCGTTCACAAATCACCTAAAACACAATAATACATATAATATGGTCCGAAATAGTCCAAAAAGTCCAAAGTAATTCATCCATGTCATTAATATTAATTAACTCAGTCTACAGTAATTAGGGTAAAAGTCCAGAATGCAAACGTAAACTTGAAACGAGTAAAAACGACGATTTTCGGGTGAACAGCAGCTCGGTGCTGCGCACCTGGTCACAGGTGCGGCGCACCTAGCTGCTGTCCGTTTCCCGTTTTGTGTTTTTCTTGCTAAAAACGTTTTGTGACTTAAGGATTTCGACATGGAACCAGTAGGTACTTTATAAAATAGTGTTTTCACGGATTCTAAACAACTTTTAACCACAAAAACATAGATCTAAGTATTATTTAGATAAAAATCGTTTTTGTACACAAATGACATAAATCTTTACAAATACTCGTTTTTGTTGTTTAGATTGAACATGCAACTGGTTAATATCTTCCAAAACTTCATTTTAACAGTTTCTAAAACATTTTTATCCACAGATTCGTGGATCTAAAGGGTTTTTCAATTAAAAACGTTTTTGACCATAAAAAGTCAAAGATTTGTATAAGAACACATTTTCAACCGTTAGATCTTACATGCAGTTGATTATTTAAGTAAAAATAGTAAGAAGAGAGTAATCTACCGAAGGAAAAGCTTGGATGAAGAGTTTTGGTCGGATTTGAGCTTCAAAAGTCTTTACAACCGTGGTCCTTTTTAATAAAAAAAAAACTACACCTCCTTGCTTCTCTAGATGTTTGGAACGATTTGTATGGTTAGAAATGGGGTTTAGGTTGCTGTAAATCACTGGAGAGGATGGGTTCTTGAGAGAAAGTTTGGGAGAAAAAGTTATGTGTGTGTTTTAAGTGTGTGTAAAGTGATTTAGTAAAATGAAAATTAAAAGGGAAAATAGGTGTAGTAATGATAATATGCCCTTGGGACACTGGAATGCAGTAATTAGACGTTTTTCATTGGTCAAAATGGGTGGTGAGTGTGTAAAACGAGAAAAGGACTAAAATTGTAACATTTTTGAAAATCTGGAGCCAGGTGCTGCGCACCTCTTGATGAGGTGCTGCGCACCGAGCAATTTTTCAGCTTCAAGATTTTGCGTTTTTGCGTTATTGCTTCGTTGGACCTTTTTGTTAATTGAAAGTTCTTAAGTATGATTAGTTATGAACTTAGGAAAGTTCAAAAAGTGATTTTATTGGTATTAGGACTTATAATTCGATTCTGGAAGTTATTCCGACACTTGATTCGATAAAATACGGATAAAGTAAATACGAAATTAGAACAATACGAACACCAAAAGAGTAACAAAAGATTCGAACCGAGAGAGTAACTGAAGGATTTCCCGAACTTGGGACGATTGTCACACGAGTGAACATAATGAAGGAATAACTAGAGAACTTCGCCGATATAATAACCGAACGAGTTCCTGATTTTTAGACGGTTGTCACATCATCCCCGGGTTGAAAGAAATTTCGTCCCGAAATTTGACTCGTCATATCAGGTGGAAGTATCCTTGAAAGAAAATGAGAGTACTTTTGACGTATCTGGTCTTCACGTTCCCACGTGAATTCGTGACCACGTCGGGAGTTCTAGCGAACTTTGACGATAGGAACACTGCTTCGATTGAGTTGCTGGACCTTTCGGTCTACAACTTCGAGCGGTTCCTCGATGAGATTGGGCTTGCTGTCGATCTTGACCTCGTCGGGTGGGGCGAACGATGGTCTCATCGAATGGGTACTTTTTCAAGTGTGAGACATGGAACACGTTATGAGCGTTGGAAAGAACAGGCGGGAGTCAGAGTTGATAAGCTACAGAATCAATGTGCTTGATGGCGTCAGACGACCCGGCGTATCTCGGGCTTAGCATTCCGTGCTTCCCGAAGTGGGCTACCCCTTTCCATGGCGACGCGGTGAGAAGGATTCGATCCGCCGCCCTGGGACTTGAAGGATTTACTTCGGTTATCGGCGTAGCTCTTCTGCCGAGTGCGGGATGTCTTTAATCGCTCCCTGAGGGTAGGTCTGAAGGTGGTAGGCTGCGCTAAGATCCAGTCGCGCGCCGAGAGGTTTCTGAGACGGGCTCCATAAGTGAGACGTGAACGACTATCCCTGATAGGGACGATGGATAGAGGTGTTCCGTGGCGAGAGGGAATCTCATGGATGCAACTCTGTGCGGCTTCTCCATTGAGTGGGTTTCTCGTTTCGGCGAGAAGTGAGCGGACTTAATCAAACGATCCACAATTATCCAAATTGTGTCGTTACCCTTTGCCGTCTTGGGTATCCTGGTAGTGAAATCTACCGGGTCTGCGTTCGGACTTCTCCTCGTGGTTGTGTAAGGTTTCTTCCCTTGATTCTTGCGGTCGCAGCTACTTAGCAGTCCGATCCATTTCCTACGTCTTATATGCGAGGTGTAGACAAGGTCTTGTCCTCCTGAGTGAGTTCGTGAACGGCTTCGCGATTTTTGAGAAATCTCGTTGGACCTCTGATGGCAGTCGGTCAACACTAGGAGTTAACGGACTTCCGTAGGAGTCGTCGGGGCTCGACATTTCTCAGTCGCCTCCACCTTAGCCGGATCCACATGAATCCCTTCTTGGCTAACTACGTGACTACGGGGGTGTACTTCTCGGAGCTAGATCTCTTACTCTGAGAATTTGGCTTACAACTTTTGTTTTCGAACGAGTCCTAAAATGAGTCTCGGGTGTTCCGCGCGATCTTTCTCCCTTCTAGAGTAGATAATATCTAATGAACACGATCACGAATTTATCCAGGTAGAGTCTACCGCTCGGTTCATTGAGTCCATGAACACCGCTGGTGCGCTGGTTAGGCCGAACGGTATGACTAGGAATTCGTATTGACCGTAGTGGTTACGAAGAGCGGTACTTGGAATGTCGGCTTCACTGACACGAACCTGGTGGTAACCCGAGCGGAGGTCGATTTTTCGAGAAGTGAGTTGCTCCCTGCAACTGATTGAAGAGATCATCGATCCTCGGGAGTGGGTACCGGTTCCTGGCGGTCAGTGTTGGGTTCACGGTGATCGGTGAGCGTACGAAAGGATTCGTCTTTCTTCCTAGCGAGGAGCGTAGGGGCTTCTCGCGGCGACGAGCTAGGACGAACGAGACTATGATCGAAGGGTCCCTGAAGTTGTTTGGGCAACTCTTGCAATTCCGGCGGGCTAGACGGTAAGGTGTCCTAACGACCGGAGTTGCACCAGGAGTGAGATCAGTTTGGAATTCCATTCGTCGGGGCGGAAGTAACCCTGGCGAATCTTTGGAAGGGACATTAGGGGGATCTTAGACTACGGGGATATCTTGAATACGGATCTCCTTGGGTTTACGCTTAATGACATGTGCAAGGGATGCGTCACAGTCCCTATCAAGGCACTTACGCATTTGGTGGACGGCACCAGTCGGGATGAGCGTCCGGGTTTGTCTTTGTGAACGATAAGGTTTCGGTGTCGGAAAGAGAAAGGTGAGTGATTTTGTCAAGACAGACGATCTCGGCTCTGGAATGGAAGGCCGGTTCATCCTGTTGCTGACATCGACGCCTTTCGGCTCGATAGGGGTCAGGTTGATAGGGAAGGTCTTATCGGACAGGTATGTGGAGTGTCCTATGATCAGATCTCTTGCTTCGACTCCTGACTATTAATGCATTCGGTATGGTGAGGCCATCCTTAAGAACCTTAGATCTTAAGTTAGTGGGGAGTCTAATTCCTAAGAATACAAGGCTCATTCAAGTTTCCGAAATGAATATTTTAACGACACTCGGGCGGTTTACTAGGGGGGGTTTACCTGCGGGGCCCGAGTCCTGCTTCGACTCTTTGGCATTGATGGTGAGAGCACCGAAGGCTTCTGCTACTTGGGATACGGGACAGTTAACACTGGGGTGTCCGTTGCTCCCGGAGTGAGGAGTAATCCACCTCCTTCCCTGATTCGGCACATACTGGCGGCAACGTCGGTAGAGGTGTCCGGTTTGATGGCACAGGAAACACGAGGGGCATCCACCAAAGTGGTGTAGGTAACACCTGTCGCACTTGGGGTGCGATCCAGCGTATCCTTGGCGTCTGATGGTCGGTCTCTTGTTGCGGTTGTTCACTATAGGTTGGTAACTAGTCTTCCGTTTCCTTTCCTTCTTTCGAGGGACAGGGACTGGAGTTGGTAGGGGGCTATTGATTGGGGAGCCTCCTTCTTTCTCCAGCTTCACGGTGGCTGGGAGGGTAGGAGAGACACTGACATTGGTCTCTGGGTGAGAGGCGTAGGGGTTCACATCCCCGAAGATTCTCTCGTTGATTCCGGCGATTACCTGAGCGATCAAATCGGGTATCGCTGCGTTGAGCTGAGCCGTGACCTGATCGGCGAGGGTGTTGGCATTCAAGCGCGAGGGCGTCATGGTTCTACAACAGACAAGAATTTCGGTTTAGTACGCACGAAGCGAATATGATATGAGTTCCTTTAAATGAACAAGCTAACAATCACGCAAGAGTAATATAACAGAATAGGTGGTACGTGCACAACAAGGTTCCAAGAGTTTTACACAGTTCTGATTCACACGCAAGAAGTGGTTCACACAGTATAAGATTCACGAGACAAGTAATAATAGATAATAATAAACGAAACTTCATTCATTAATTAAAAGAGTTGGGTACAAAGTTCGAAATAGAAAGGTACAATACGATACAATAATGGAAATAAAGAAAATGGCACGAAGTTGTATACACTGAAAATTACAACTCGGCCTATGGTACGATACAATAGAGGAAAGACTAATGGCGTCTCTCCATGAATATTTTGGCCATCATGACCACCATCAATGTGCCCATCACTAGACACACTCCGATAAGGTGCTGCACCGTCCGTGCCGTGGTCCTAGTCGATGCGATGACTCGCATCGACTGCTCAGACAACTGGCGAGCAGCGTCGGTGACCTCGCCAATTAGATGGCCCTGCTGTCGGGCCTCTTGGGCGAGTTCCCTTACTTCACGGTGGAGATGGAGGTAGGCGGCCGGTGGGGGTGGTTGCGGCATCAGTTGCCTTGCAGCTTCGGCTTCGCGGGCGCGCTGCATCTCCTCTCGTTGGAGCTGGCGTTCCCACGAGTAGTGGTCCATTACCGAGGTGCGTGGGACCTCGGGAATCGGGTGATGGTAGGGGTTAAGAGGTGTTGGGGGCCGGTAAGGGGCACCCTGCTGAGCTGCCATCCTGTCTGGCAGTCGGCCTGGGAGGATTACCTGTTTGCGTGCCGTTGTGACGACACGTGGTCCACGTCGCTGTGGTGGCGCGGCGTCGGGTACCGGTAGAGGTGGTGGTTGCACCGCCCTCGGGCTGGACCCGATGCTGCTGGACACAGCCATGGAGGTATCCTCCGTGGGGTCCGTAGTTTGGTGACGGAGACTTTCCGAGGCGGTATGGCCCTCGGAAGGCTCATGCGATGATGCGGATCTCTGCTGGGATTGGGATCGGGAACGCGAGGGAGATCGTGAGCGTGATGACTGAGACATAACGGATCTGCGACGTAAAGAGTTTCGTAAGTACAGGAAAGAGATAATGTTAAAGGAAATATGTAAGGAATGCAGGTAAGGGTCGATCACGTGAGGTTGGGAATAATAAGACCGGGAATTTTGTTTTTGACTCAAAACCGTTTATCTTTAGAAATTACGTTCCGTCCTTGCATAAGTCATTTTGAACTAGGCAGGGGTGGCCAGGCCATGCGTAGTTAAAAATAATCATGCAATCGCAAAATTAATTTACTAAAGTTTTGAACCCATAATGATTTTCCGAAAAGCCTTGGTTATAGTTTGGTTTCAAAAACTTTTTAGAAATTTCCAAAACCGTTTTCACTACAACCTGTGCTCTGATACCAAGTCTGTCACACCCCGCTAAAGCGGAAACACGGGGCGTGAGAGCTGGAATATCATTACACGGTCATAAGCAAATATAAACGATTCAAGTCATTTCCATAAAGAAATTTAAATGGTTAAAGATACAACATTTCAAAAGCAACCAAGTAGTTCACGATTTAACTTAAGACATAATACAAGTTTTAAACAAAAATTCCCAAAATGTGAAGGTCTTTCCCATTAAGCGCCTCACGTGACCATATCGACCCTCCTTGCCATGCATTCCATAAGCTTACATTAATTTCCTGAAACATAAGATAAAGTGTCAACTACGAAACGTAGTGAGTGAGTTACAGTTTAGAGTTTGATAAAGTTTCCAAAAATAGTAAGTTACCAAAAATAGAGAGTTACCAAAAATAGAGAGTTAATGGTAAAAGTTATTAAGCAAGCGAGTAAAGTGAATAAACAACTCGCATAGTAGTTATAGCGGAAAACAGGCGCTAAAATAATGTTTAAGCGGAATCAGTCGCTAAAATAAGGTAAAAGCGGGATCAGGCGCTAAAATAATGTTTAAGCGGAATCAGTCGCTAAAATAAAGTAAAAGCGGGATCAGGCGCTAAAATAATGATAAAGCGGAATCAGTCGCTAAAATAATGTGAAAGCGGAATCAGTCGCTAAAATAATGTGAAAGCGGGATCAGGCGCTAAAATAAAGTATATGCGTATGGGATATGTGTCTTAACTTAACTAAAGGTACCTTGTATATCAATCACTTGGCATAATATAAGTAGTAAGTATACACTAAACCGATTGTATGGTCGAGATGGCAGCCCAAAAATATTTAAGTAAGTAATTCAGTGAGTGAGGTAGTAATATGTACTTGGGACGCTAACCCTGAGTAAGGAGTGACCCCTCCTAAGTATCGATACCCATATGACTAACGGCTAATGCTAATAGTGTATAAGAGAGAGAGAGACTAAAACGGGCATTTAAGTAAGGATTCTAAAAACATTCAAGAGATCTTACGGGCTTATATATCCATCAAGGATTGGTTACTAACAAGCATCCTAGTTTAGTTATCCTGCTAAGGCATTAACACAAATACGCATGAAAGTTTGTAAGATTCAAGTTAAAATGTTTCATAGATTCAAAGTTTAGAACGAGATTCAATAAATACCAATAATTTGCAAATAATGTTTATAAGTTACAAAACATGATCTTATGCTTCCCCCAAATAATGTTGAAAAGTATTAAAAGTAAAACATAGTGGGGATGTAACTCACGGTTTGCGAAGAGAATGGAACTCGGAGTCGGTCGGGAATGAGCCGGGAATCACGGAATTGCCTAAGAATTACCAATATAATTCAAGAGTTAACTTCTTATTAAGTGTTTTATGTATAGAAGATATTGTGTGACTTTTGTTTGTAAATAAAGATTAAGTCCAATATTGTTCCGAAAATTTGGTCCGAAGCGATTAACGTCGAGTTTAGTTTGAAAGTTTATTGTTTTTGATTATTACATCTTAAGTGCTTTTGCTTACTGAAGTGGTTTTATAATTTCTAGGGAAATTTGGGCAGCGCTTCCGCGCCCAAATTTCATGTCCAAAAATTACATCACCACTTCCGTTCACAAATCACCTAAAACACAATAATACATATAATATGGTCCGAAATAGTCCAAAAGTCCAAAGTAATTCATCCAATGTTATTAATATTAATTAACTCAGTCTACAGTAATTAGGGTAAAAGTCCAGAATGCAAACGTAAACTTGAAACGAGTAAAAACGACGATTTTCGGGTGAACAGCAGCTCGGTGCTGCGCACCTGGTCACAGGTGCGGCGCACCTAGCTGCTGTCCGTTTCCCGTTTTGTGTTTTTCTTGCTAAAAACGTTTTGTGACTTAAGGATTTCGACATGCAACCAGTAGGTACTTTATAAAATAGTGTTTTCACAGATTCTAAACAACTTTTAACCACAAAATCATAGATCTAAGTATTATTTAGATAAAAATCGTTTTTGTACACAAATGACATAAATCTTCACAAATGCTCGTTTTTGTTGTTTAGGTTACACATGCAATTAGTTATTATCTTCCAAAACTTCATTTTAACAGTTTCTAAAACATCTTTATCCACAGATTCGTGGATCTAAAGGGTTTTTCGATTAAAAACGTTTTTGACCATGAAAAGTCAAAGATTTGTATAAAAACTCATTTTTAACCGTTAGATCTTACATGCAATTGATTATTTAAGTGAGAATAGTAAAAAGAAAGTAATCTACCGGAGCAAAAGCTTGGATGATGAGTTTTGGTCGGATTTGAGCTTCAAAAGTCTTTACAACCGTGGTCCTTTTTGATATAAACAACACCCTTGGCTTAACTTGAAGTTTAGAACGATGTGTTTATGATTGATGGTTGATTTTATGGTGAAATGTCACTGGAGAGGATGGGTTCTTGAGAGAAAGTTTGGGAGAAAAAGTTATGTGTGTGTTTTAAGTGTGTGTAAAGTGATTTAGTAAAATGAAAATTAAAAGGGAAAATAGGTGTAGTAATGATAATATGCCCTTGGAACACTGGAATGCAGTAATTAGACGTTTTTCATTGGTCAAAATGGGTGGTGAGTGTGTAAAACGAGAAAAGGACTAAAATTGTAACATTTTTGAAAATCTGGAGCCAGGTGCTGCGCACCTCTTGATGAGGTGCTGCGCACCGGGCAATTTTTCAGCTTCAAGATTTTGCGTTTTTGCGTTATTGCTTCGTTGGACCTTTTTGTTAATTGAAAGTTCTTAAGTATGATTAGTTATGAACTTAGGAAAGTTCAAAAAGTGATTTTATTGGTATTAGGACTTATAATTCGATTCCGGAAGTTATTCCGACACTTGATTCGATAAAATACGGATAAAGTAAATACGAAATTAGAACAATACGAACACCAAAAGAGTAACAAAAGATTCGAACCGAGAGAGTAACTGAAGGATTTCCCGAACTTGGGACGATTGTCACACGAGTGAACATAATGAAGGAATAACTAGAGAACTTCGCCGATATAATAACCGAACGAGTTCCTGATTTTTAGACGGTTGTCACAGATACTAATAACTATTATCTGGTCGAATTCTTAAACTCACTAACTGTTAGTGGTTTGTCGCCTTATTACCTTCGACTCAAAGTTGGGTGTCCGATTATACTGTTAAGGAATATTGACCCCTCTAATGGATTATGCAACGGCACAAGATTGATATGTAAAAGCTTTTCAGCCAAACGTCATTGACGCGGATATAGTTGTTGGTCAGCATGCTGGAAAAAGAGTGTTTGTTCCCAGAATTCCGTTATGCCCTTCAGAAAGTGACATGTTTCCGTTCAAGCTGAAAAGAAAACAATTTCCTGTCATGAAGTTCTACATGACAAATAGACAACAATTATAACGGGGACAGGAAATTATAACGTAGTGTATCGAGAAGTTCTACATGACAAACGTAGTGTATCGAGAAGTTCTACATGACAAATAGACATGGCATCCGATGTAAAAATCTATGTCCCCGTTAATTTAACTCAAATTAGATTATTTATCATTTTTTTTCTTTATTTTTTTTTTATTTTTTTTAAGTACAAATTTTATTTCTCTTTCCTTTAAAAATAAACTTAATATCCTCCCCAACTATTGTTTTATTTATTTATTCCTTTTTTATTCATTATTTAAAAAGTTAAGTATTAGAATTTTACGTAAGTGAAAAATATGTTTTGATGTATTTGATCTATTATAATGTTGAATATATATATTTTAAATAAAATAAATAAATAAATCAGGATTTACTCAGTTTCTTCCTCGTGTAAATTTTGTGTTTTAGATGTATCCGATATCTCATCGTCATCATGATATTGAGAAGAAATAGACTCAGTTTCTACGTTGTCATTATCTTTTAAATTTCATGTTTCATTACATAAGACCACTCCCAACCGTTGTTCCTACTGAAACGTTCAGGTTTTGCCAACTCAGCGTCATGTCAGCTGACACAAAACTGACACCAAAGTGACTATATCACTGCCAAAAGTTACCCGTCAGTCAGTTTTTCCGGACCCCACATATTTTATTATTTTAATTACAAATTCATTAAATAAAAACAATATATTTATTAAAAAATAAAACATTTATGAAAAAAAAAGAACATTACATTTATTAATACGAGGCGTGCCGACCCGTGCGTTGCACCGGGATTGAGTCATTGGTGAGTCTATGGGCAAAATTGGATTGTTAAGCTACTCCATTCCATTTGAGCATTGTATCAAACAACCGATGCACATAATATTTATAAAACGCTTAAATTTTAAACAAACTTATTTGCTGAGTGCATTATTTGTTTTGGTTGTTTCAGCATCTTACCACACCACATAAACAATTTGCTTATTAATCGAACAAACTGGTCCTCATGTCTAAGCTAAGTTTATTTAGTTTGCGTTAGATGCACGGGTTATAACTTTAGCCTTTTTATTTTATATATGTTTATAAAATGTTGATTTTAGTTTGATACTACATTTTTTTTTTATCATTAAGACATGTTTTCGTATTGTTTTTATTATATATTTTAAATTTCATACAGATAATTAAATATATGATTTATCAAAATTAATTAAAGTTTGTTAATATATGTGAGAATTGTAACTCCATGTTATTTCTTTTAAGATTGTATACAAATCTTTGTATGATTACATAGTAACTCTAAATTTAAGGAATACTTTTGAACAACATTCATAACCACTTTCTTTTCTTACATTCTTTACTATACAAATTGATATGAGATTAAAGATAAATTATAATTAAACTATTATTTGATAAATAAAATAATGATATAATTCAACTAAATACACTAAAAATAATAATCCAACAAAAGACCATGGTAAATGTATACAAAATGCACAAAAGCTTGTGACAATTTTCCCAATAATTGAAAACAAATAGAAACTACGTCTTGAACTGCATTTTTGACACGACTTTCTCCGCCCTTCATTAGCATTTTTTGGTTCATAATGTTTTTCTATGGATCATCAAGAAAAACATGATATCCTTGTTTGGTTGTTTTGGTTTATATCTATTTGAGGATTTGTATTGTAATATAATTTTGTCTATTTATAGTGTTTAGTTTATAATTTTTAAATAAATCATTAGACTCCTTATAAATATTGTTTTACTATAATTTAAGGCAAAACTTTTCATCTTACATTCACTTTAAAAATAAATTAATTTGTTTTAATTATTTGTGATTAAACTCAAACTATAATTTATGACAAACTATTGGTTTTTCATTTTTAGTTTTTATGATTAAACTTAAATATGATTTATGACAAAACTTTTAATCTTTCTTTTGATTAATAATTTATTACTTATCATTTATTATATTATGGGGTAATTAATACTCAAATTCAAAAATGGACCCAAGCTTTATATAGATAAAGATAAAAAAGGAACATTACATTTACTAATTTAAAAAAAAAAAATTAACGAGAACGGAAATATGGTGGGAGAGTCGCAATGTGTTGGATAAGAGCGCCACGAAGCACGTGATGCTCTTGCCGATCTCGCAACTCTTTGTCCATATGCCTATATGTTACAAGTTTGTCTTCCCACGTACGAGTCGGTATATTTTCTTCGTTTGCAAGATAATCTTTCTCCAACCGACACATGTTGCGACCGTTGTCCTGGGTGATCATGTTGTGTAAAATGACACAACAATACATGATTATTTTAATCTTCTGTGTGCTATATGCTCTTGTTGGGCTTTTAATGATTCCCCAGCCCCCCTGAAGCACATCGAACGCTTGTTCCACATCTTTTCTTGCTAATTCTTGGAATTTCGAATACCTTATTTCTTCGTCCGTCATGGGATACCTATACGATTTGAAAAGTGTCGACCGTTCCGGATAAATTCCGTCGGTGAGATAATATCCTTTTGTGAAATTACGCCCAACAATATTGAAATTAACCGATGGAGCACGATCTTGAAGTAAATCGTTGAGTAGATCTGAATTATTCAATACGTTGATATCGTTGCTCGAACCTGCAGCGCCAAAGTAAGCGTGCCAAATCCACATATCATTAGATGCAACCGCTTCGAGCATGATTGTTGGTTTTCCATGATCACCTCGTGTATATTGACCCTGCCATGCCGTTGGACAATTCTTCCAACCCCAGTGCATACAATCGATACTTCCGAGCATCCCAGAAAACCATGTATCTCGTCATGACGGTGTACCAAACGTTGCACATCTTCTTGTGTTGGTTTTCTTAAAAATTCGGGGGAGAAAAGATGAAACACACATTTTGTGAAGTTGTCCAAACAATCATATGATGTTTGTTGACCCATATGTAAGTATTCATCAAACGCATCAGCGGCACAACCGTACGCCAATTGTCGTATGGCGGAAGTCCATTTATGAATGACGTTGAAACCGAGTTTACCAGTAGCGTCTAGGCGTTGATGAAAATATTTAAAATAGTCGGGTATCGGTTCTTGCGCGTATGATGTTATAGATTGACATATATGGAGAAACAACTCTTTTCTCATCCGGTAAAGACGACGAAAAAAATTCGCCGGAAATGTTGGTTCGTCCGCAAAGTAGTCTTCAAACAAACGATTTGCGACGGCTTCTCGGTTTCTACGTAGGAATCGCCTTGGTGCTCTTGGCACCGGATTGGAAATTTCGCCTTCTTCGCCTGAATCGCTTCCAAGCGCATTAACGAAATTTGTCATATGTACCGGATCAAAAGTCGCCGCTAACACTTTGTAGTCTTCGATATCGGAGTTGGAATCCATTTTTATGTGATTTGTGGTTGTTTTGTGTTGTGTTTTGAGAGATGAATGTGTATTGTATTGTTGGTATATGTTGTGTGTATTGTTAAATGTGTATGGATATATATATAGAGTATTAATTTAAATATATATATAACGGCTTCATAGTCGTTAGTTTTTTTTAAAAAATTTAGTGGGGCCCGCAACTTCACGTCCCTTTTCTCCTCTTAAAACCGACGAACACCAACAATTTCAAGCAAACCGATGGCAACCGACGAGGTCGTTGCCATCGGTCTAACAACCGATAAAGAAGGGATGGCCAACCGATAGAACCGTTGGGGCCGGTCTATTGAAGCTGGAAAATGGGGGATTCATCTTGACGGTGTCAATAATGTTAAAGAAGTTCAAAAGTCAAAGATTTCTTCCCCTATACCTGTTTTAGGAAGAGAGAGAAAGTGATTACGTAGAAAAAAGATTTTGATATATCCAATAAAAAAACATATAATTATGAGAGAAAAAAAAGTGATATATAATCCAACTTCAGTTAAGTTAGTGTAAACATTATGTTCAGATCATATACCACATCACTATATAAAAATTTATTAGTAAAATGTTAGTCATTCTATCATTTCTCTAATAGTTAATCTGGTTATAATTTATTATAATTAAATAAAATACATTAAATAGATTAATACACTTTATATTTATATTGAATAATTTTATAATTAGTGTATTAAAATTCTACATAAACATGAGATATATGAGCTTATTTAATACGCCTTATAGAAATTAAGCATTATCCTCGTAACAATAGTTAGCAATTTTTCTAAAAGTAAATTATAAACAATAGATTTTTATTTGTGCTGTATTTAAATCTTGTGTTGGTAAAAGCATTTTATATATATCCCCTTCATTTATATTTTGTAGTTATCTTTCAAATTAATCACCAGAATAATCATCTATAACTTACACTTTACAAAAATAATCATATGATTCGCGACGAATTTCTCGCGACGCTTTATTGTCGCGAGAAATACATAAACAAAATCAGACAAATAACAATTCGACACGTCGTCGCGAAAATGAATATTGACGCGAGAAATGAATAGTCGAATTTTTATTGGTCGGATTAAAATATTTGTACTGTCACGACGAAATAAATGTCTCGAAAAATTCGTTGCTAATTAAGTGATTATTTTTGTAAAGTGTAAATAATAGATGATTATTTTGGTAATTTGCTATTATTTTGAATGTGGGGGTGAAAGAATGATTGAAAATAGGTGGCATTTTGGATATGAGACATAACATGTTAGTGAGATTCAAGTTCAACGTCATGCCTCCCGACACCGCCGATCCACTTCCTTTTCAGTTTAATTCTTTTTGCCAATTTAGCTTAGGATTAATATTGCGGGTCCCTTTATGCATAGATTATAATTAACACTAGTCCTTCATTTGTCTTTACGATTTCGTGGATGTTTTTATTGTTTGTTACTCCAATGGGAAACACTAGTATAAACGTTTTGTTTACAAAATGACGATAAAATGTGAATAAAGAAAATACAAAAAAAGATAATTGGTGAAAGTAATGTGATATTATTTTATACGATTTATTTGAAATTACCTAAATATCAGTTTGTAACTTGAAAATCAATAATCATATAGTTTCTTATATGTGGACATGTTTTTATATAAATGAGATAAATAGTGTATTAACTTTTACATAAATTATACTAGTTTATTTGTAAAAATTGAAGCATAAGTCTTTTTAAGAAAGTACAGTTAGGGATGGAGATTGGAGAGGAAGGGTTACACGCCACATCATTGTACTCGTGCCTTACATGGAATCTCACTTGATTGCTCCACGCAAGCTTCATCATCTCTCTTCTCTCATTTACATTTCCCCTTATTATTATGTTCCCAATTTCATTCAATTTGCTAAAAATAAAACTAAAATTATCTTAGTAATAGTAATTTTGTTTTCCAAAATATTTGTTCACTTTCAAAGTATAAAAAATATAATTTATTGTTTACTAGATTATCCCTAATGATTAATATTATTAATCTGAATTAACTTAATTTTTATAATCAATGATATTTTAATTGAGCACATAAAAATGACACTATATTATTGAAACTATATTTGTTTTAACAATTATATATATATATATATATGTAAAAAGAGGTTTATTGGAAGTTGCACTGTGCCTGTAAATTACCCATCCTAAGAGAGTCTCGAACTCGAGACCTCTTATAGATAGGCAGCATGCTATAACCACTTGGACAAGCTCTAATATATATATATATATATATATATATATATATATATATATATATATATATATATATATATATATATATATATATATACACACACAAAAAAAAAAAAAAAACCCTAGCTCCGAGAAAACCGAGACTTCTATTTCACGGCGGCCGTTTGGATGGTTCGTACCGGCGTTTTGCCGGTGTGACATTGCTTTTGATTGGGATCTAGGTTATGAGCGTAGTGGACTCGGTGAGGAAACGGAAATACGAGAAAAAACTTCATGTAACTTCGGCTAGGGTTTTGCGAGGTCGAGTAATTGCACAGGGAGTTGTGGAGACCATGGGTAAGAAGAAAAAGTCTGTGGGTTCGACAACAAAGGTTTCGACAGGTGATGGTTCTGAGGAGGATGTGCCGGCGAGGAAGATGGTGGTTGCAGGTAATGTTTTGCCGGTGGTCTTGCATATGGATGTTATGTTGGATTTGCAAGATGTTACTCAAAGTGTTACGTTGCATGATGTTACTCAAGATGGTGGTGTTACGTTGTATGTTGTTACTCAAGATGGTGTTCCGCATGCTAATGTTGCGTCTTATCCTCGTGATGTTGCGCCGGTTCCATTTGATGTTACGGTTGGTGTTGCGCCGGTTCCATTTCAAGGTGTTACGTTGCATGATGTTCCTCGTGATGTTGCGCCGGTTCGAGTTGATGTTACGGTTGGTGTTGCGTCGTGTCCGGTTCCACATTGTGTTGCGCCACCATTTGTTACACTTGTACATGGTGTTGCGCATTCTAGTCACGGTGACGATCCATTGACAGTTAAAGGTGTTTCGGTAGATGATGATTTAGATGGTAGTGTTACGCCATCTACTCCGGCTAGGTCGTATCATATGGGTTTTAATAATGCGGATTTAAAGTCACCTTCGTTAAGTGAAAACATAAACTTACACGATGGTTTTCCTGCTCTTGCAGGGGAATCTATGGAGGAATATATGGCTCGATGGGTGGGTAAGATCAAACGGCGACAAACCGAGTTGTTTTCTAGTAATGGTAATTTTTTGCAGAATGATGTTAATATGGATGAGGAAATGATGGGTTCTAAAGGGGTTTCTAAACAGTATTTTGCTGATAAGCTTACAGTGCCACAAGTGACGAGGAAAGTTAATTTTCGTTCGTTTATAACAGAAAATGGTGTTGACGGGGTTGATTTGGAGATACTGAGGGAGGCTGTCAGATTATCAAGTAAGAAATATGAATTTACTATTTATGGTTATTTTATTGGTAATCGACTATCTTTTCCGGTGGTCGATCGGTTTGTGTGGAATGTTTGGCGGAAATTTGGATTGGAGAAAACTATGATGACTACAAAAGGTTTTTTCTACATTAAGTTTTTGAGTGAAACGAGTGTTATGGATGTTTTGGAAGGGGTTCCGTGGATGATCCGTAATGTTCCGATTATTTTGAAGAAGTGGACACCTAATATTAATGTCGAGAAGGAAGATATTACGTCGGTGCATGTGTGGGTCAAATTGCATGATGTTCCTTTTGTGCATTACACGGATGATGGTTTAAGTGCCATGGCTACTAGAATTCGTAAGCCGTTGATGTTAGATTCGTACACCACCGCTATGTGTAATGATACTTGGGGTCGGCCTAGTTACGCTAGAGAAATGATTGAGGTTGATGCAAGTGTTAAATTGAAAGATAAACTTATTATTGCAACTCCCCGTTTGGATGTTGAGGGTAGTACTCGCCATGAGGTGCGTGTTGAATATGAATGGAAGCCGCCGCAATGTTTGAGTTGTAAGGTTTTTAGGCATACTGAAAAAGCATGTAAGCAACATATTCAAAGGGAGGTGATGGTAAATGCTAATAAAGTTGATGATGATGGATTTCAAGAGGTAAATCAGAAGAGAGTAAGGGGGTTTAATGTGAGTCAACCTAAAAAACCGGTTTTTGAGTATCGTCCGAAGAGTAAAGTTAACGTGGCCCGTTTGACAAGTATAAATGTTGATGCGTCGACTTATGAGACATAGGTTCAAGCTCGAGATGCTGGGATTGTGAGTAAGGTTTTAGGTGTTGGTGTCATGGGGTCGGCTAAAGGTAAGGAGAAGCAAGGGGTGCAAGTGGATCGGATGGGTCCTGACGACTTTGGTTTGGATGGGGAGGTTCTGGGTGAGGAGCCGTTTGAGGTTTTTCAAAATTATGAGGGGGAAAGCACTCCCGTTTTAAACGGTTTGAATGTTTAGTGCAACATCGTGGAATATAAGGGGCTTGAAACAAACCCCAAAACAAACAGAGGTTCCAAGGTGGTGCTCGAAAATAGTTTACAAGTTTGCGCTATTTTAAAATCCCATGTTGATATGTCAAAACTTCATGATGTGTGTACAAAGGTTTTTAAAGGTTGACAGTGGACTTTTAATTCTCTGGTGAGTCAAAAGGGTGCACGTATTACTGTTGGCTGGGACTCGGAGAATGTAGATTTGATGGTTGTTAATCAGTCGGACCAGGTTCTTCATTGCCAGGTGCGTTTGATCAGTGCCCAAAAGAGCTTTTATTGTTCGTTTATTTACGCAGGTAATCATTATACGCAGCGGCGTGAGTTGTGGAAAAGTTTATTGATACATAATCAATTTGTGGGGAGTAACGCCTGGACTGTTACGGGAGATTTTAACGTTGCTTTGAATCTAGATGATAGTACCAATGGTGTGTCTGGTGTGTCTATTGGATTAGCTGAATTTAAAGATTGTGTAGAGAGTTTTGGTTTGGTGGATCTGAATCAGTCTGGCATGTGGTATACATGGAATCAACGCCCAAACTCTATGGATGGTATTCTGAAGAAGCTTGATAGAATAATGTGTACTGAAACTGATGCTCATGCGATATTTAAGCCGTATCGTATCTCGGATCATTGACCTGGTGTTCTAAAGATCCCGATGGCGAGTGTCCGAAAGCAAAAGCCGTTTAAGTTTGCAAACTTTGTTGCGAATAAAGATGAATTTTTGCCAAGGGTGTCTGAATCTTGGGTGGAGAACATTGATGGGTTTCATTTATTTAGAGTTGGTAAAAAATTGAAATGGTTAAAGCCTATTATGCGGAAGCTGATGTGGCAAAATGGGAATATTCATAAACGTATTGGGCTTCTTCGAAAGGAATTGGATGTGGTCCAAGCTGATTTAGATAAAAATCTTGGGTCGGAGGAGCTTCGTTTTGAGGAAAATGCTTATATTTGTGCGTTTACTAAGGCTAAATTAGACGAGGATTTGTTTCTGAAGCAGCGTGCTAAAATTCGTTGGTTAAAGGAGGGTGATGGGAATATAGGGTTTTTCCACAATATGATAAAAGGGAAGCGAAATAGGAGTCGTATCTCGTGTGTACATGATGTGGCTGGTGTGTTTCATTCTGATGCCGATGTTGCTAGTGTGTTTGTTCATCATTACAGGCAGTTTTTAGGAACAACTTAGGAGGTAGAGCCAATTAGGGATATGGCGGGGTTGTTTCAACAACGTATTTCGGGTCTTAAAGCTCAGCATATGGTTCGTACTATGTTGAATGCAGAGATTAAGGATGCAATGTTTGCAATTGGGGAGGAAAAAGCTCCTGCTCCTGATGGTTATACGTCTACTTTCTTTAAGAAGGCGTGGGAGGTTGTGGGGGATGACGTCTGTCTGGCTGTTCAAGAATTTTTTCGTAATGGTAAAATGCTTAAAGAGGTAAATAGTACGATTATTGCGTTGCTTCCAAAGGTTGCTTCTCCGATGAAAGTTATGGATTATCGCCCTGTTTCCTGTTGTAATGTGTTGTACAAATGTATTAGTCGTATTATCACTAATCGTTTGAAAGAGGGGTTAACAAATATTATAAATTCTAATCAATCTGCTTTTGTTCCCGGTAGAAGCATTTCAGATAATATTTTATTATCTCAAGAGCTGGTAAAGAATTATCATATTGCGCGTGGGGTGTCCAGATGTGCGTTTAAAGTTGATATTCAAAAGGCATATGATACAGTTGATTGGGGTTTCTTAAGGAATATTCTTATCGGGTTTGGGTTACATAGGATGATGGTGGCGTGGATTATGGAATGTGTGACTACTACCTCTTTTTCAATTTGTGTTAATGGGGATCTCCATGGGTTTTTTCGTGGGAAGCGTGGGTTGCGTGAGGTGATCCGCTATCTCCATATTTATTTACGATTGTTATGGATGTGTTAACATTGTTACTTAAGATAGGAGTGACAGAGTCAACGACGTTTAAGTACCATCCGAAATGTGCGAAACTAAAGATTATTAACTTGTGTTTTGGTGATGATTTGATTATGTTTTCTCATGGAGATAAAAACTCGATTATGATTTTATAAAATGCATTAAATGAATTTAGAAGAGTTTCAGGGTTGAATCCGAGTATTGAGAAGAGTTCGGCTTTCTTTTCATGTCTAAGCGATCGGGTTAAGAGTGCTATTTTGGAGGTGTTGCCTTTTGAGGAGGGGTCTTTTCCTATTAAGTATCTGGGAGTTCCATTGATCTCTTCCAGACTCTTAGTTGAAGATTGTAAGAGTTTAGTTGAGAAAGTTCGGAACCGTCTGGGAGATTGGCGGAATAAATCAATATTTTATTGCAGGTAGACGTCAATTAGTCGTGTCTGTTCTTTCTGCTATGCATGTGTATTGGGCGTCGGTGTTCATTCTTCCTAGTTCTATCATCCTCGATATTGAGAAGCTACTTTGAGGGTTCTTGGGGTGTCAAGGGTTGTTAAAGCAGGGTAGAGCTAAGGTGGCATGGGCCAATGTCTGTCGTCCTAAAGCGGAGGGTGGTTTGGGTATTTGTAGTCTTGTATCTTGGAATTCTGCTTTAATGATGGTGCATAACTGGAAAGTCCTTATTCGTAAGGAGTCTTTATGGGTCAAATGGGTGCATACACATCATCTTGAGGGTCGCAGTTTTTGGGAGGTCCAAGTAAAGGAGAATGCAAGTTATAGTTGGAGAAAGATCTTGGGGTTACGTGATGTTATTCGAATGCATGTCATTAGTAAGATTGGTGATGGTAGCATGATTTCTTCCTGGTTTGATAATTGGAGTGTTGCTGGTCCTTTAAATAACTTTATTTCGAATCGGGTCATTATGAATGCGGGTTGGACGTTAAAAAGTAAACTTGCTGATATTTTAAATGGTAATGGTTGGTCTTGGCCTGTGTTTTGGTTGCAAAAATACGCGGTGTTAAATCAGGTTCCAGTGCCAACTTTGCGCGAGTGCAGGGGTTCGATCGGTTGGGTTGATAATGATGGTTCTGAGGTGTTGTTTTATGCTGCGAGTGCGTGGGATGCAATTCGTGACCCTGATGATCGTATGGATTGGAAGGAAGTTGTGTGGCTTTCTCGGAGTATTCCGCGCCATTCTTTTGTTGTGTGGTTACTCGTTTTACAAAAAATGAAGACTCAGGAACGTATCAAAGACTGGGAGAAATCGGATAAGATCAAATCTGTCAATTGTGTTTTTGTAATCTGCAGTCAGATTCGGATGATCATTTATTTTTTTAATGTTCTTATGCAAAACAGGTTTGGCGGTTAGCTTGTGCTGCCTCGAGGATTCCGCTTCATATGCAGAAATGGTCAGATGTTATTGTATTTTTAAAGCAGCGAGTCCAGAAAGGTAATGCTTGGGGGTGTGTTGGCCGTCTTGTTTTTGCAGCTTCAGTTTATCTTATCTGGCAAGAGAGGAATAATAGATTGTTTAAGAAAGGAACACGTAGTATCAATGTCTTATATAAGGTTATCTTTACCAAGGTCCGATTGAAGCTCATGTCGATTGGGACTGCAAACCGGTTAGAATGGAAGAATATTTCTACTATCTGGAACTTAGAAGTGGTTAAGGGGCTCGAGTAGGATGTGGCTTGGGCGGGTTTTCGGTGTTTGATTGTTTGTTTCTTAGTTAGTCTGAGTGTTTAGTGGGTGTGATGGATGGGTTAGTCTTTGGTTGTGTTGGAGTTTTATTCTCCATGTTATTCTCTCAGATGATTCTTTTGTTTCATCTCGTTATGTAACAGTTGTTTGTTAATATATTTTGCCACGAAATTTCCCCTTTAGCGAATATATATATATATATATATATATATATATATATATATATATATATATATAGAGAAGAGAGAGAGAGAGAGAGAGAGAGAGAGAGAGAGAGAGAGAGAGAGAGAGAGAGAGAGAGAGAGAGAGAGAGAGTTAATTACATAAATTGTCCCTAAGGTTTATCTCAAATTATGGATTTCGTCTCTAAGTTTAAAAAGTTGTATAAATCATCCACTTTTAGAAACTAATTACCTTTTTCAACCTTAAGATTTGTTCCAATTACGAATTTCATCTCTAAGGTTTGTCCTCCATACGGATTTGGTCCCTAAGGTTTGCCGTTAATTTATTTTCAAACGAGCTCTACCACGTCACACCTTTTTCTCAAATTGATGACGTGTGTTAGAGCTCCATTCTACTTCAATCACACCCCTTTCTCAAATTGATAACTAGTGTTTTCGCTCCTTCACCCAGAGTCTTTGAACTGATA
>CAJVGC010000001.1:44387979-44468894 GCA_910822075.1 Senecio squalidus
AGGAGAGCGAGCCAATAAGTACAAGTAGAGTAAAATGTTTTACGCATAAGAGTTCAAATAGTTCGTACAAAATAGTTCCAAAGTCCAATAAGTTCCAAGTCAAAATAAGTTCAATAAGTTTCAAAAGTCAAAATAGTTCAATAAGTTCAAAAGTCAAAGTAGTTCATAAGCTCAAAAGTCAAAGTTCAACAAGTTCAAAAGTCAAAGTTCGATAAATTGTAATTTGATTCATAAAGTTTTCAAATACAATTAATCTTATGTTTCCCCCAAAATTCATGTAAAATATATAAGATAAGGGGTTGTAACTCACGGATTGCGAAGAACGAGAACTCGAAAAGTAAGTCGGAATATGAAAGCCGGGAATTACGGATTGCCTAAAGTTACCAAGATAGTTTAATTAGTTTTTATATTATTATGTTCTTATATAATAATATAGATAAAATTTTATTAAACTTTAAGTGTCAAGGTTAAGTATAGTTAAAATAGTCCGAAAAGGTAATTGTCACGTTTTTGTCCAAAAGTCCGATTTAACGTTTTTGATTATTATATCTTAAGTGCTTTTGCTCGCTGAAGTGATTTACAATTTCTGAGGAGATTTGGGCAGCGCTTCCGCGCCCAAATTTCATTCCCAAAAATTATACAATCACTTCCGCTCACAAATCACCTAAAACGCAATATCATACATAATATAGTTCAATATAGTCCAAATAGTCCAATATAAGTCACCATTATCATTAGTTTTATTCATCCCAGTCCCATAATAATATTAGCAAAAGTCCAGAATGTGTATACAAGTTTTAAACAACCAAAACGACGATTTCTGGGAGGAACAGCAGCCCGGTGTGCGGCACCTGTCAGGGGGTGCTGCGCACCTCCTTGCTGTTCTTCCCCGTTTTGTGATTTCTTTGCTAAAAACGTTTTGTCAACCATAGATTCCAACATGCAATGAGTTTAAACTTATTATAACATCTTTTTAACAGTTTATTATGCATTTTTGGTTACAAAACCGTGGATCTAAAGGTTATTTCGGTTAAAAACGTTTTTGACCATAAAAAGTCATAGATTTGTATAAAAACACATTTTCAACCGTTAGATCTTACATGCAATTGATTATTTGTATAAAAACAGTAAAAAGGAAGAAATCTACCGAAGGAAAAGCTCGGATGATGAGTTTTGGTCGGATTTACGCTCCAAAAACCTTTACAAAACTAATTCTTTTTCGAAATAAATGGCAACCCCTTGCTTCTCTAGATGATTCAAACGTTTTCTATGGATTGAAATGGTGTTTTGATGGTGTAATGTTCCTGGAAATGAAGAACTCTTGGAAGGTTTTTGAGAGAAAATGAGTTGTGTGTGTTTTTATGTTTGTAAAAATGATTTACAAAAATGAAAATGAATTAGAAAAGGAAAAGTGATAATGGGGTGGGTTGGGACTGGTAACAAGTCAGTAATGAGTGTAAAGTCTCGAGTTTGATTGGTTGGTGGTTTACAAAAACGAGACAAGGACTGAAATTGTAATTTTTTTGAATTCTGGCAGTAGGTGCTGCGCACCTAGCCCAAAATCAGTGTTTTTCTGATTTTTCGTTTTTACGTTATTGCTTCGTTGGACCTTTTCGTTAATTGAAAGTTCTTAATTATGATTCGTTATGAACTTAGGAAAGTTCATTATATGTTTCTTGGTAGTAGGACTTATAAAATTGATTCCGGAAGTTATTCTGACACTGGTTCCGACAAGAACGGACTCAACAATTACGAACTAGAACGAAGTGAACACGATAAAAGAGTAACTAATGTTCTGAACCGATATAGTAACTGAAAAAGTACCTGAATTTTAGACGGTTGTCACACTTGAATCGTTTATATTTGCTTATGACCGTGTAATGATATTCTAGCTCTCACATTCCGTGTTTCCGCTTTAGCGGGGTGTGACACAAGTCATTGATTAAATAAATAAAGAGTTTACAAATTCAAAAACAACCAAGTCATTCAGTATTTCAACACAAATACATATTTTAAAGTTTCAATTAAAATTCCCAAAAGAAATGGACAAGTCTTTTCCCAATACAAATCTCACGCAACCATCCTGACCCGTCCATGCCATGCACTTCGTCCTTACACTTAATTTCATGAAACATAAGAGAAAATGTCAACTACAAAAAGTAGTGATTGAGTTACAGTTTAGGTTTATCGACGAAATTTTCGGTGAAGTATATAAAAATAAAGAGTTTCATAACAGAAAGATAGCGGGTGTAGTCGCTTAAAATTTATATACTTTTAAAAGTTTCGAAGCAACGGGCATAACAATACCCTAAAGTTTGTACGGATACGAGTGTAACAATAGTTAGTAAAATGATAGTTGCGGCATCAGTCGCTAAAAGAATGTATATGCGTAGATAAGTAACTAATTAGAATCTTGTATCAACCTCTTGGCATTCTATAACATAAGTGTATACACTAAACCGATTATTCAACCGTGAGGCCCCTTACCCCGCACTATCTACGAGGAGTATGAATGATCATAGTAATATGTACTTAGACTGCCATCTAAGCAAGGAACGGTTCTTCCCTAAGTATCGATACCCATTATTACTCAACGTCTCAAAAGCTAATAGTGTGAAGAGTTTCAAAAAGGTGCGCGCTAATGTAATTTTGTTTCAAAAATGATAGTAGGCACTTAAGAACCGCGTTATAATCTCATCAAGGGTTGGTCTCGCATACAAGTAATCAATAAACTAGTTTAGCCAATTAAGGGGCAAGCCGATAAGTTTAAAATAAGCTAATAGGGGCAATAAAGTGTTTTACGCATAAGAGTTTCACAAAGTTTCAAAAATAGATTAATAGTTTCATAATAGTTTCCAAAAGTTCACGATAGTTGCATCAGTTTCATATTAGTTTCCAAAGGTTCACAATAGTTGCAAATGTTCATGAAAGTTTCCAAAATACAATTTATATCTTATGTTTCCCCCTAAAATTTATGCAAAAATACATTAAATAAAGGGGTTGTAACTCACGAGTTGCGAAGAGTAAGAATGCGGAAATCGGTCGGAAACGAGAGCCGGGGATCACGGAACGCCTGTTAATACCAAGATAGTTCAATAGTTATTATCTTATTATGTTAACTTATATAATATGATAGATAAGATTTTATTAAACTTTAAGTGTCAAGGTCCAAATTGTCCAAAACAGTCCGAAACGGTAAATGTTACGTTTTTGTCCAAAAGTCCGATTTAACGTTTAGTATTGTCATGTTACAAGTGATTTTGCTCGCTGAAGTGGTTTGGATTTTTCTAACAAAATTTGGGCGCGATCCGAAATCCAAGTTTCACTTCCGCTCACAAAACACATATAACACGATATTATATTTAATCAAGTCCATTTTAAGTCCAAATAGTCCATACAAGTCACTAATGTTACTATTTTTACCAAACTCAGTCCCAAACATTATATTTCAAAAAGTCAGCGGTGTATATTAACTCAAAACGTCCAAACGAAAAACTTTTGGGAATTCTGGCAGACCTGTGCGCCGTCCTGGACCTTAGGAACGACGCACATAGCCAAAATACTCCCGTTGCGTCGTCCTGGTCCTTAAGGACGGTGCACAGGTTGAGTTTATGTTATTTTTCGAGCAAAACGTTTATTTTAGCCACGGATTTCGACATGCAATAAGCCCAAACTTAATAAAACTTCATTTTTACAGTTTCTAAAGCATTTTTAACCATAAATTTATAGATCTAAAGGTTATTTCGGTTAAAAATCATTTTTGGTCCATAAGATGTCATAAATCTTTGTAAAAACTTATTTTTAATCCATAGATCATCCATGCAAGTGTTTATTTATGCAAAAATAGTAAAATAAAATAAATCTACCGGATGAAATTGTGTGGATGATGTTTTCCGGATTTGAGCTCCAAAAGTGGTAGAAAAGCTTGAAAACCGAAATAGTTTAGCCCTCCTTGTTTGCCTTGGTGTTTTAAACGATTATTGATGGTGGGAAAGTGGATTTTTGTGGCTTGAAATTACTGGAAATTAAGAAGTTCTTGGGAGGTTTTGAGAGAAAAGTAGTATGTGTGTGTGTTTTATGTTTTAGTAATTGAAAATGAAAATGAAAATAAAGAAAATAATAATGGAAAGGGTTTGGGACTGCCAAAATGCAGTTACGATGGCCTAGAAACGAGTTGGATTGGTTTAAGTGTTGTAGGAATCGAGACATGCGAAAATTCAAATAAATTTCGAGTTTGGTCCTTCCAGGACGGCGCACAAGGCCTTTGTGCGGCGTCCTGGACAATTTTTGTAAAGATTTTTGAGTTTTTGCTGTTTTTTCGTTATTGTTTCGTTGGACCTTTTCGTTAACTAAAGTTCTTTAATATGATACGTTATTAACTTAGGAAATTTCATTAGGTGTTTTCTTGGTATTAGGACTTATATAAATTGATTCCGGGTGTGATTCCGACACTGGCGCTTTTCCGATAAATGAACAGTTAAAGACAACGACAGACAATAAGAGAGACATAGAGTATAAAATGCACCTGAAATTGGACGGTTGTCACATCAGATGATTTGGTTGAGAGAGTTATCCGGAAATCACTCGTAACGGGGTTGAACCTAGTGCAGAGAGAGATTTGAGGCTCGAAGCAAAAGGATTTCATCGGGTATCCCCTGGACATAGAATTGATTCGCCACTGGCTCGGGCCAGAAACGTCTCACTCAACTATTCACGCGCATACACTATGCACAGTGTGGATAGTGTTACTACAATAAATGAGCTCGAAGAGGCGCTAAGACGTTGTGGTGATTAAGTGGAGGAAATAAGGTTCATGTTGGATGGTAAGGGGTATGAATAATGTTAACAGTTTTGATAAGGGTATGAATGATCGACAGGTTGAGATGTAGCCGAAAGTGTGGTTAACCGTGGTGGTGAGGCGGTGAGGGATCGTCGAGGTCGTGGTGAACCGCAATGGAACCATTTTAAGAATTTAATGGATTGCATTCCACCGACATTTAAATGATGAGATGAACCTATGGTTTGCATGCGATGGATGGCTAAGGAAAACGGAACACGTTTTCACGTCAGAAAACTTTGACGGCAATCAGAAAGTGACCTTTGAGGTCTGCGTGCTCGAAAGAGAAACTATGGATTGTGGGACACTGTATATCATTCTATGATAATATTGTTGTCTGGGCCTTCGGAGTGAAGCAGAATCTTCGAGTTGTCTTTCAAAAGTGGTTGACACGATCTATGTGCATCAATCCTGTTTTCTGTCCTTTTCTGCTACTTTTTCCTTCTTTTCTGCTTCTTTTATATATCACTTTAGAATTTACATGTTTGGCAAATCATTCACAAAATATGCTATTCCGGGATAAAAAATGATGTTTTTTTTTACCAAGAGGTGGTAAAGATGTCAGATATCGTTCTACAGAGTAGGTTTTTTTACGCGATATCAAATATCGCACACTTAGAATTTGCTTTTCCTCAAGCAAACTTTCTAAAACCACATTTTTGCTTAATGGTAAGGTGATGAAATGAAGAATCAGTTATTCAGATAAAGAAGCATTTGTAAACAATAAATCTTCAACTAAAGATGTCCAATCAATAATGTACTTATGACTAGGCTTTCTCACGGGGTCACTCAATTCACTCAGGTGTATTGGGTTGACTGTATTCAAAAAGGGTTATTATACTATTTAGCAACTAACTTGTCTAATCATGTAACACCTAAAGTTTTATTTATTATCTATATCATACCTAAACTCTTTTAATTTGTTTCTATAATATATTGTATATTCATAGGTGAAAGGATGGTACCTCGACAAACTTTTATACACAAAAAAATAAGCGTTACAAAACAAGATGAGAATCCCATCAAATAGACAAGTTAAATTTTACATTTTACTCTCACCTATTACATGTATCAATTAACATATACTAACATCTCATTGGTTACATTCTTTAGGTATTGGAGTGCAATACATGACCCTACCCATATCTTTTGACACAATTGCTTTGGTGTTTTAGGAGTTCGGGTAGAGCGAAACGATTACCTACTATTATCAACATCATTTTTTTTTTCTCTCTTTGCGATTCCGCTTTCATTAGATGGGTGATGTTATTGTTTTTCTTTTTTGTGGACCATGTTTGAAAGTTGTAATGATGATATCACAAGTGATTTAACACCGACATTTGAGTTTATAATGAAGATATGTTATATTTATCTAGATCAAGACCGACCCCCTGATATCGCATATTTATATGTTTATTTATATGCGATATTTGGTCGTTTTTCATAGTAAACATGATGGATAGGATAGGTTTTTGCATTTAATCGTGTGGAAAAGTTGTTTTGTCTATTTTACAGGTTTATATGATCGGGAAGTGGAAATGGAGGAAGAAATGAGCTTAAATGACAAGAAGTGGTGAAATATGCTAAGGAGAACGACGTTGTGCTAGTAAGGAACGCGCTCTTGGAGTTTCAATTAGTTTCGAACACGGAAGTTGCCACGTTGCGTCGTCCTATGCCACCACAATGACGCCCTAGCTGCAGTTTTGGAATACTACTCGAACTCGATTTCCTCTTGATTTATCTCTATAAATACAGCCCCAAACGCCCAGGTTTAATCATCAATTATTCTATCAAGTATCTAGAGCTGAAGATTTCGTTTGGAAGCAAGAAGAGAAGATGGAAGTTGGATTTTCGTTACAATTCGGTCACGATGCGTTTTTCAACTTTTCTAGTTTGTTTTCTATCTTTTATTCAAGACTTTTCCAGCATGTTTTCTATTCTTTTATTTGCTGTTTTGAACTTAATAATAGGTAGCTAAACATCTTTTATGCTCGTTTGATTTATGGATCTTGTTTGACGGTTATGTTTCGTTATTTATTGTTTTAGGTGTTTATGTTTAATCATTGCTCCTTAATTGTTTGTGTTTTGATATATATTACTATAAGTTGTTTATATGCAGATTAGTTAATCAATATTCTAGGTATTCGAGAGGAATCTAGATAGATTAATTAACTTGTATGAAATAATCAATCGGTCTTTAATTGGTTTAAAATTGTTAGGATTCGAGAGGACCTAGTAATAACAACTTAGGTAATAAAACGTGAACGAGTAAGTCTATTTGTAAAGATTCGAGAGAACTTAATAATTAGAGAAGTTATTCGAGAGGAAACTTCATAAGGTTGAATTATAAAACACCGGCTTGTTGATTAATGCTTGATTATTGATAATTGTAATTGTATTCGAGAGGAACATTATAATTTGAAGTAGTTAAAGTTAGTAAAATATTAGAGAGGAGTTTTGCTATATATAAGAAGTTAAATATACATTTTATTTCGTAAACATAATTAGAAAACAAGTGAAGTGTCAAACAAGTATACTTTTCCAATATTTGATAAACAACAATTCTTTTTCTCAAATCGATTTTTATAATCATTCTTAGTTTTAATTAGTTAATCATTAGTAATAATAAAAACCCCAAAAACAAATTGGCATTATTAATTCGAGATTTAAAAGCTAAATAAGGCCCTGTGTTCGAACATTTACTTACTTAAAACTATATTATATACGAATAGGTCCACTGCCTATAATGTGTAATTAAGTTGAATAGTAGGTCGACTTTTAAGACTAGATTTTACACATCAAGTTTTTTGCGCCGCTGTGGGGGACTGATTTTTAGTTTTTGTTTCGAATTTGTGATACGATCCGTTCGAGTATTAATATACTTGGAAGTTGCTTTTAAATGTTATTACACCGGTGCGTTTTACGGTTTTCTTGTTTTTGTCTTTGAAGGTACTCATGTAGTTGATGAACACAAGGTCTTCGGGATTACGACTCCTAAGTCCTAGATCGAATCCAGGAGTATCAAAGAAGCTAGGTAAGAAGAAAGGGAACACATTAATTCCGACGCCACCATGGTTTGGACCTTTCTCATCCGTGAAGTTTGAAGATAATACGTTTTCAAAAGTAGGAGGAAGTCATACAGAGTCTGAGGTTGAGGAGTTAATTTTGAAGATAAACCGGAACCACAAGTGGCTATGGATCCATTGGACATGCCGATGGACCGAAGGGCTGCAGCCGTTGCAGTACCATCCACCAGAGGGTAAGCTATTACCACCCCGGACTTGGGTGAGGACTTCGTTGTCAAGGGTCATCATCTCAAATTGATCCAAGACAACACTTTCGATGGACGATACCATGCCGATCCACATAAGCATGTAGCAAAATTCAATGAGCTATGCGAGATGTTCAAGTATGGAGAAGGAAAAAGCAATAGTGTCAAGCTAAGGTTGTTCCCTTCGTCTCTCACCGGAGATGCGAAGGTTTGGTTTGAAGAACTCGAAGAAAACACAATTACAACATGGGCACAAATGTGGGATTCCTTCATCAAAAGATTTTTTCCACCCGCCTTGGGTAGGAAATTGCTACGAGACATTCTAGGATTTCGAAAGGAAGATAGCGAGACATCCACTGAAGCATGGGCTAGATTGAAGGAGATGCTGAGGAGTTGCTATGGTCATGGTCTAAGCAAAGATAATATCATACAGATTTTCTTTTACGGGTTAACCAAGGAGTCACAGAACGAGTTGGATTTAGCTAGAGGAGGAGACTTTATGTACAAGACTACAAATGAAGCATACAACTTGATGGAGGATAAGTTAGTCATAAGCTTATCGAGGGAGTATCGAGACGATGGTAGAGGTCGAAGAGCAAGAGGACATGTCGCTCAAGTGGAAGGTAATAATGATACGTCTATTATTCTAAAAGAGATCAAGACAATGGCAGACAAGCTTGATAGAAGAATGACTTACCTGGAGAAAGAGGTACATGTGATCAAGCATGGGTGTGAGAATTGTGGAGGACCGCATTATGCGAGTGAGTGAAAAGTAGAGGATGCTAATTAGGCAAATTATGGTTATCCTAATCGGGGAACAAATTGGCAAAACTACGGAGGTAACTACAACCGAGGTGAAAATCGGGATAATGGATGGAAAAGAAGCAACCAGAGATATGACCCACCGAAAAATGAATATGACCAAAGTTTGAAGGATCTTATGAAGTCATTTATTCACACTCAGAATGCAAAGAATGACGCGGTTACCAGTCAGTTAAAAGTTTTAAATGATCACATCGAGCAAGGGCAGCGAAATCAGCAGGAAGCCATGCAAGACTTGGAACGAAGATTTGATCGCATGAATGATCGGTTCTCGAGCAGGCCATTGGGCCAGTTACCGAGCAACACGCAACCGAACCCGAGACCACAAAATGTTCAACAGAATCAGGGATCGAAATATCAACCTCCTGGAATGAGAGAAGAACACGTGAACGCAATCATCACACGTTCACAAACTAAGTTTGGGGGAGACAACGGATACTTTTCGTAGAAACTGTCAGATAGGGCTCCGCACACATCCACAGAAAAACGCCCTACTTCTTAAAAACAGCCTGGTGCGTCGTTCCCAGACACTGGAGCGACGCCCCCTCTACTGAACCAGTTTATGACGATTTCGAGATCGAGGACAACGAGGACGAGGCACCACAGGTTCAACCCAAGGCCAAAACACCTGAACCAATGGAGGAAGTTCCAATCAAAGCTTATAAGCCACGTATCCCATATCCTCAACGTTTGAGGAAGGCACACATGAAGGAGCAGTACGGTAAATTTTGAGACATCATTAAATCTGTTAATATTAATGTTCCTCTTGTTGATCTAATTGTAGGGATGCCGAATTACGCAAAGTTCATCAAATAGCTTGTCGCGGAAAAAGGAAAGCCATCAGAGGCGCAATCCGCCTTCTTGAACGCAGAATGTTCAGTTGTGGTGAAGAATACAACACCACCGAAATTGGACGATCCAGGGAGTTTTCTTATTAAGTGTAATTTTAGTGATACCTATAATTGTAGTGCATTGGCCGACTTAGGAGCTAGCATAAATTTGATGCCACAATTATTATATGCTAAACTTGCTTCGGGAGATTTAAAACCTACTAGAATGAGTACACGTTTAGCCGACCGATCATTTCAATACCCAATAAGAATTGCCGAAAATATGCTAGTCAATGTAGGAAAATTCACTTTCCCTGTTGACTTTGTAATTCTAGATATGGAGGAGGATTGTATTGTGCCGCTTATCTTAGGTCGACCATTTTTAAATACCGTGGATGCTATCATTCGTGTAAAGGACAGGGAGATTTCAGTGGGGGTTGGGGATGAGTGAATTACATTTTCTTTTGATAAAGCTCAGAAACATTCATACTCCACTGATGAAACTTGTTTTCGTATTGACATTTTTGATGAAATGTTTGACCTAGATGTGTAGGAAATGCTTGAAGGAAAGGTTGCGGTTGACGATGAGGAAGATGAGGAGCTCGTGGATTTTGATCCCATCTTAAAAATGGAGTTGGAGGAATTTGAGAAGAATTGTACGAGCCTGACAATGGAGAAATACGACCCAGATTTAGAATTATTAGAGATAGAATATTTAATAAATAATCCGGGTACAACATTAATGGATGGAAGATTTCCATTTAAGGAGGAGTTCAAAGATTCTGGTCCAATTTCGAAAACGGAGCTCGCGAAATTTATCAAGTCGAACCCACACATGAAGCATGAGAAATCAAAGTCGAGTTTGGGGGAAAATTGTCAAGGTACATATCACGACCCTTTTGATTTATTTTCTTTAACTTGTCAGGGAAAGGAAAATGTTTTGTAGGAACTCAACTAAGTCGAAAGTGAAACGTCCTGGAGCGAGTTTAAGAAGAAGGATTCCAATAAAAGCAAATGTGACGACGTTTGCGAGATCAGAAAAATTAGCGATGACGGGTTGCTAATTTCCGAGGATCGAGAGTGGCACGATGCTTGGGTAAAGCGAACTAAGGTGTTCAATGTTGGAAAGGAAGCACTTATTTTTGGTGATTATTTTGGATGCAAGTCAAAGGTAGAAATCGTACGATTGGAAGAATATGTTGGAAAGAAAGGCGAGAGAAATATCGACCTTTACATAAAGGCATAAGTCAAGACATATCGAGTCAAGCTAACGACTCGTTCGGAAAAACTAGCGCTTATCGTGAGACAACCCGAGTTTTACTTTCTTCCTTTCTCTTTTGTATTTTATTTTTCTTTTTAGATTTTATTTTTGTAATTTCCCTTAGGTTTTGAGTCGTTAACACATTAGAGGGGCGGCAATATGTTGCTTAAGTTTTGGGGGGGGGGGGGGGGGGGGGGGGGGTGTCATCGGGAAATTTCTTAGTTATATTTTTTGGCACTTAGCTTAGTTTCCATCGTGTTAGTTTGTGTTATTTTGTACATTTTTTAGTCCAAGAAAATCCATAAAAATACAAAAAAAAAATCGAAAAATTTAAAAATTTAAAAAATAAAAAAATATAACGTGTGTAGTCGGTAACTACCTTAAACTTTTAAGCATAACCGAGCGCATTTAAGTACCCTACTGAATTAAATAGTGAGGAAACTTAAGCCTTTGAAAGCATTCATTTTTAATGCTACTTTTTTCGATTCTTGAGTGTGTCAATGGTTGATGACTTTAGAACTTGACATTGTTATACATTTCGAGACCACATATGAGCATTGCATTAGGGTAACTTAGTGTAATTTGGTACAACGATAGGGGCAATTAGGTTAACCCATTTGTTAGCCATTTTCGTTTCTTTTATTATTTTATTTTTTTTGTATAGTTTATCACATTGATGTACATTTTTCCGCCTAACCCTTGTAACACTTATTTTTAGTGTTAGAAACTCTAGTAAAACCATTTTGCGCCTAAACTTTTTTCTTTTCTTTAACACTACTATATATTTTGTACACTCGCCTTATTTTCGTTTCATTTTTAGATTAGATCCGAACTTAAATTATGAGTGCTATTATATTTGAAGTGAAGTTTAGAAAGTTAGTAAGGCATGAAAAAAAGTTATATTATTATTGCCTTTGTATTATTTTTGTGTTTGGAATAAAGTGAAAAAAAAATAGAAAAATAGCCTTTTGAGCATGTGATCTTACCAAAAGATCTATATTGTTGTAAAACATGTACTAGGCTGAAAAAAAAGTGAGTCGAGAAAAAAAAAATCGAAAAATCAGAAAAACGAAAAAAAACATTAGTTGTAGATTTAAAAGAGTTAGTGAATATTGAGTTTTGTACAGTATTTGAGGTTGAAGAAGAAGATTAAGCAATTTAGTTCGTTAAAAATTTTATAAGTTCGGATTTAATCTAAGTTTTTGTTACATTTTATTTTTACGCTTTTACACTCCATTATATATTTTTCACATGCCTATACCTGTATATTACAATGTAGGTCCCAGTGGTCCGATCTACAGGATTAAACTAATACTAACTACGAGGCGGAATCTCGTAATCAATAAACGCACAGGTTATAAACGAAAGTAATAAACGAAATAACACAATTACCGAATTCTCAATGCTTTGATTAACACAAACGATGTTACAATCCAAAAGCATAAACACGAATTCTCTCTCTAAAACCAATAATCCTAAACTGACCTGAACACCTCTATTTATAGAGTAACATGTTCAGCCAGTTTGGGCTTGGGCTCTATTTGGCCTCACGGACATGCAAGTCCGTGAGCAGCCCACTAAGCTAAACTATACTAATCAAAAAAGTAATATTAACAAAAACACAATAGAACATCCAGTCATATCATTCTTGCACCAACAAACTCCCCCTTGAATGATGCCTCTATTCTTTGATCAATATATCACTATCTGCATTGACCTGTAAATTCAAACAACCATCAACAATCCTTTGGTAATCTCTACCAATATCTTCCCAGCCCGCTAGAGAAAGGATGTGGTTCTTCTTCAAAATCTTCAGGTCGTTTTCTGTCAGATTAGCGAGTTGAGTAGCGTCAATGACTCTCAGAATCTCTGTCATTCCATCCTTAACTTCATCATTTTCTTCGTACATCACGGCCTCGCCGGTTGCTGAATCTACTGCCCAAATATGTAATTTTCCAAGAATGTCTCGACCGAAATCTTTCATTGGAATATTTGTCAAGCAAGCGATAGGAGGATATCGCATTCTTCTTGCGGATCTGCCTGTTTCAGGATCCATCTTCTTTCTAGAAATCATGATCTTTCCAATAGATAGTGTAAACTCTTTGAATACCCCGGTTCTTGCTTCGTCTTTAATTACTCTTTCGACTCAGTTTGCATACTCGTCCTTCCCTCTGTTTATTAGATTAAGCTTTGACAAACAGATGAGTTCTGAATTCGGGAATGAATTGAAATTCTCTCGTTTTTTGCTTAAATACTGAACTCCGTCAAATCTCTTAATCACGAAAACCTGCAGCTCAGAATCAAATAGCCAGCTAATTATGCCCAAGTGTGGCTGACGTTCTCTGATAAAAAACCATCTGATCAGTGGTTGTTGCTTCTTTGGATCGAGCTTTCGAAACCACCCTTGGCATTCTTCTAGGCTCGGTTTCGTAATGCTTTCTCCTTCTTCTTCGATGTTTGCTTCCTCTGTGCTTGCTGGTGATTGAAAAACATATTCTCCGTCATCTTCAAATAACCAAGTATCATCGGTGCTTTCCCCAAGCTCTTGTTCTTGATTGTCTCCACCTTGTTTTTGCTGCTGTGGTTGCTCCCCCTGATCTGCAGAAGGATAAGTAACCAATGCTCGATATGTAGAGGCAATCTGCTCTCTTTGGCGTGCAGCATCTTGATCATCATCGGGATCATCTCTTCGTTGTCTGACAGTAGATGTTTTGCACGGAGCAGATGAACGCTTCGAGAGCAGTTGAACTTGGGCTTCAAGAGAGGAAATGCGAAGTGATTTTTCAGCGTCAGACTGCAAAAGAGTGGCAACCTGTGAAGAAAGCTGCAAAACAAGAGAAAGTAAGTCAATAAGAGTAGGTGTGGGGGGTGCAGTCTCCGCGGCCCTTTTCTTGTGTGGGCGCTCAGTTGTTGTAGACGACCCAGACTCTTCACCGCCAGTAAAGGGGCGTTTCCCACGGTTGGATGGATGAAACGAAGAAGTAGCTTCGTTGGCATCAAGATTTAGCTCCTCAGTAGCCGCATCGAAACCTGTTTTTCCGGTTCTAGGACTACGTCATGTTCTAGTCATAAATCGCTTGATCCTATTTGTAATCATGGCAGTTTGCCATTGTAAGTCCATTTCCTCTAGGTCATCCTGATCGACTTGACTAAAATCTTCGTCCCACAATCCTGGATCAGTGATTTTACCTTGAACTTGATTACCGTAAGCAGACAAGAAACATGATAAGATTTCTAAACTTTCTTCTGCTGATTTAACACTCATTGGCATTCTTTGATGAGAATTGGCAGCTTTTGGTACTCCTGCAGTTGTAGTGGTATCAGTAGAGGAATGAGTATCAGAAGTTGCTTGACCATTTTCAGATATGAACGCAGTTGCATTTATAGAAGCATCAGATGTTGAGGGTTGTCCATAGTGTGTGTCATCTGCAACAGCGTCGATAGTTAAACGTATTTGTTCATATCCTCTAAATCTCTCAATTACCTGTGGTAGAGTTATTTCTTTTGTTTGATAGTATTCATCTTTTACTAAGTTCACGTACACTTCCCATCGTTTGGGTAATGCATCCAAAAATCGTTCTACCTTTTCTTCTCCAATAGTTATACGAGCTCTTGCAAGGTCAGAAAGCAGATTGTGAAATCTATTGACAGTGTCTTCAAAACTTTCATTTAAACCTGCTCTAAACGTATTGAATTGTCGTTTAAGAACACTTCCTCTACCTCTTTGTTGAGCAGCACTCCCAACGTATTGAATCTCGATTGTTTTCCAAAGTTCATAAGCAGTTTTGTGATCATGACATATGTGTATCGTTTCAATAGGCAGAGCCATTTTCAGACTTGCCCATGCTCGGTTTTCAGCGTCATATACTCTTCTATGCTCAGCTGTGAAGGAAGAGATTTCAATAGGAACATTTCCACCACCACTTGCACTTGCAGCCTGTATTGGAGGTGTGTATTTGGTGTCGACACATAATATCCACATTTGTACGTCATTATACCGACAGAAGGATTCAAATTTATCGGCCCATTCGAAATACTGTGAAGATTTGATTAACTTAGGAGGGGTGGTAGTTGATTGTCTTGAATCCATTTTAAAAGAAATCAGCGAAGATGTTTGACGAAGATGTAAGGTGAAGATGTGTTCGGCGAAGATGTGTAAAGTCACGAAGATGTTTGGCGAAGATGTATGATCACGAAGATGTAGTTTGACGAAGAAGTGTGTTCGTCAGGGAGATGTGTTCGGCGAAGATGTAAGGTCACGAAGATGTTGTTTGACTAAGAAGTGTGTTCGTCACGAAGAGGTTGTTCGGCGAAGATGTGTAAGGTCACGAAGATGGTGTTCGCAAACTTGGAAGATCCAGTAACGAATATGTACTCACGAAGATGTACCCACGAAGATGTACCCACGAACATGTATCCACGAAGAAGTATCCACGAAGAGGTATCCACGAAAATGTATCGTATCCACAAAGAAGTATCCACGAAGAAGTATCCATGAAGATGTATCCACGAAGATGTATCCACGAAGAAGTATCCACGAAGATGTATCCACGAAGAGGATCCACGAAGAAGTATCCACGAACAAGCAAAGAAACCCTAATCTGTAAATGCAGCCGCCGAAGATGTAACAAGAACCCTAATTCTCACAAACAGCCGTCGAAGATGTACTAAGAACCCAGATTACCAGAATCGATTAAAACCTGAATTTAACCCTGAACCAAATCTCGATAGAGAGCAAACGATGCGTTTGCTCTGATACCAATTGTTGGTCCCAGTGGTCCGATCTACAGGATTAAACTAATACTAACTACGAGGTGGAATCTCGTAATCAATAAACGCACAGGTTATAAACGAAAGTAATAAACGAAATAACACAATTACCGAATTCTCAATGCTTTGATTAACACACACGATGTTACAATCCAAAAGCATAAACACGAATTCTCTCTCTAAAACCAATAATCCTAAACTGACCTGAACACCTCTATTTATAGAGTAACATGTCCAGCCAGTTTGGGCTTGGGCTCTATTGGGCCTCACGGACATGCAAGTCCGTGAGCAGCCCACTAAGCTAAACTATACTAATCAAAACAGTGATATTAACAAAAACACAATAGAACATCCAGTCATATCATTCTTGCACCAACATACAACCCGAATAAAAGTCCCCGTTTAGTTGTATATAGACTCTAGTGGTGGAGATTTGATTATTTATCAAGCATGTGACATAATATTCACCATGACTTAGCAGTTGAGCGATTCTACAGAATACGTTACACACCTTTTAGATTAGTTTGAGAGTTTGTGTGATTTACTTCCCATTAAATTCGTAAGATGTTTGGTTATGCAATTTAATTTGGCTTTGATATATTTTTGAAAACAGTTTTTGCTTTAGGGCAAGCAACAGGTTAAGTTTGGGGGATTTGATATCGCATATTTATATGTTTATTTCTATGCGATATTTGATCGTTTTTCATAGTAAACATGATGGATATGATAGGTTTTTGCATTTAATCGTGTGGAAAAGTTGTTTTGTCTATTTTACAGGTTTATATGAACGGGAAGTGGAAATGGAGGAAGAAATGAGCTTAAATGACGAGAAATTGTGAAATCTGCTAAAGAGAACGACGTGGTGCTAGTAAGGAACGTCTCTCTTGGAGTTTCAATTGGTTTCGAACACGGAAGTTGCCACGTTGCGTCGTCCTATGCCACCACAACGACGCCCTAGCTACAGTTTTGGAATACTACTCGAACTCGATTTCCTCTTGACTTATCTCTATAAATACAGCCCCAAACGTCCAGGTTTAATCATCAATTATTCTATCAAGTATCCGGAGCTGGAGATTTCGTTTGGAAGCAAGAAGAGAATATTGAAGTTGGATTTTCGTTACAATTCGGTCACGACACGTTTTGCAACTTTTCTAGTTTGTTTTCTATCTTTTATTCAAGACTTTTCCAGCAAGTTTTCTATTCTTTCATTTGTTGTTTTGAACTTAATAATGAGTAGCTAAACATCTTTTATGCTCGTTTGATTGATGGATCTTGTTTGACGGTTATGTTTCATTATTGATTGTTTTAGGTGTTTATGTTTAATCGTTGCTCCTTAATTGTTTGTGTTTTGATATATATTACTATAAGTTGTTTATATTCAAATTAGTTAATCAATATTCTAGGTATTCGAGAGGAATCTAGATAGATTAATTAACTTGTATGAAATAATCAATCGGTCTTTAATTGGTTTAAAATTGTTACGATTCGAGAGGACCTATAATAACAACTTAGGTAATAATACGTGAACGAGTAAGTCTACTTGTTAAGATTAGAGAGGACTTAATAATTAGAGAAGTTATTCGAGAGGAAACTTCAGAAGGTTAAATCATAAAACACCGGCTTGTTGATTAATGCTTGATTATTGATAATTGTAATTGTATACGAGAGAAACATTATAATTTGAAGTAGTTAAAGTTAATAAAATATTCGAGAGGAGTTTTGCTATATATAAGAAGTTAAATATACATTTTATTTCGTAAACATAATTAGAAAACAAGTGAAGTGTCAAACGAGTATACTTTTCCAATATTTGATAAACAACAATTCTTTTTCTCAAATCGATTTTTATAATCATTCTTAGTTTTAATTAGTTAATCATTAGTAATAATAAAACCCCCAAAAAAGTTAGTATTATTAATTCGATATTTAAAAGCTAAATTAGTCCTTGTGTTCGAACCTTTACTTACTTAAAACTATATTATATACGAATAGGTCCACTACCTATAGTGTGTAATTAAGTTGTATAGTAGGTCGAGTTTTAAGACTAGATTTTCCACATCCCCCCCCCCCCCTCCCACACACACACACACACACAAAATTTTGCTTGTTATTTTTTCGGATTAAAACATATAGATTAATATCACGAATACTTTTAACTCTAACTGTTAATTTTAAAACACTATAACGTTATTTATAGGATTTAAATAGGATCCTAAAACTGTAATCTGTGAATTGCATGATCAAATCATGATACGGAATCTTATTATTTGAGTGAATCTAAAATAGTAATTGTAATTGAGAATTTATGATTGATATAGAATGTGATGATATCATTGATAGAACGATTTCGGCGGGAAAATCCGTTACAAGATGTTTACACAGATAAGCTCTGGTCCAAATACTTGGTCCAAATGACCTGATCAATCGAAAAATGACTCTTTCCACACATCATTTTAATTATAGACATCATTGCACACAAATTACACTAAAAACAACTAAGTATTCATCTTAATTTTAACTCTTGAGCTGTTCACTTTAACTTGAAAGTAAATTGTTCATCATCAGAGTTATAATCTTCAATGTTGACTTGTGTTGACTAACTTATTCTTCAGTTTAAATTTAAATCTGATCAACTTCAGTTAACTTTGGTGAAGTAACTTGTTCACCCGAGTTAAAGTATTCACCGAATGACTTTCTATGATTTAAGTCCGGTGATGAACTTTCTTCACCCGACTTAAACACTTAGATCAAAAACACACTTTAAAGATTTCACAACTACATCTATAACTTTCAATACCCAACAATCTCCCCCTTGGATGATGCTATGAATCTTCAAATCAATACATATGATTCTCCATGATTAGCTTCAAACAACTCAGATTCTTCAATGTAACAATCTCCCCCTTAACTGATTCTCCATTGTTAGCATTAACCACTTCAGTATCAACAATCTCTCTTTAACTAAGTTGAACTATCTTCTCCCTCAAATAAACATCTTCAAGTCAGCTTGAGATGATACTCCATGGTCAGTCCTTCAAACTTTAGTTCTTCAAAAATCAAACAACTAGAATAACTTAAGCAGATTGAATTGAAAAATCATTAATCTAAGCTTGTATTAGCATGAAGAATTAACTTTCTGAGTAGATCCTTAGCTTCATGATCATCAGATTCACTCTACTTTTCATCAATCACAATTTCAATTTAGATCGGATGAACTGCTTCATCATCCGAATTAAAATTAGACTTGGATAGATTGCAAACATGAATTATGAGTATATTCTTAGTTTCGTGTTCATGAGTTTCAACTTTCTCTTTATCATCCGAGTTAATTCAAACATGAATTTCAATTCTTTAATATTAGCTCTGATATGATCAAAATTACTGCATAAACACCAAAACACCTTAAAACTTCCTAAAACTGATAACTCGTGAATTAGCTTCAGACTTCAATCGGCTCCAATTGATAATTGTAACAACCATTCCACCAAAAACTAGCTAATTATCACTAATTCTTCAATAATTATCCTCAATTTCAATTTGAACATCTTCGATTCAACAAAACACTGATAATTTGACTAAATTCACTTGAATCAAGTCAAAATGATGAACAGGAATCAATTGAATCTAATCAAATGATCGGTCCGGCTCTGATACCAATTGACAGGATTTAAATAGGATCCTAAAGCTCTTATCAATGAATTGCATGATCAAATCATGATGAGGAATCTTATGATTTGAGTGAATCTAAAACAGTAATTGTAATTGAGAATTTTATGATTGAGATAGAATGTGATGATATTATTGATACAATTTCGGCGGGAAACTCCGTTACAAGATATTTACACAGATAAGCTTTGGTTCCAAAATCTGGTCCAAATGACCTAATCAATCAAAAAATGACTCTTTCCACACATCTTTTTATTTATAGATATCATTACACACAAATTAAACTAAAAACAACTAAGTCTTCATCTTAATTTTAACTTTGGAGTTGTTCACTTTAACTTGAAAGTATATTCTTCATCATCAGAGTTATAATATTCAATGTTGACTTGTGTTGACTAACTTATTCTTCAGTTTAAATTTAACTCTGATGAACTTCAGTTAACTCTGGTGAAGTAACTTGTACACCCGAGTTAAAGTCTTCACTAAATGACTTTCTATGATTTAAGTCGGGTGGTGAACTTTGTTCACCCGACTTAAACACCTAGATCAAAAACACACTTTGAAGATTTCATAGCTTCATCTATAACTTTCAATACCCAACAATCTCCCCCTTGGATGATGTTATGAATCTTCAAATCAATACATATGATTCTCCATGATTAGCTTCAAACAACTCAGATTCTTCAATGCAACAATCTCCCCCTTAACTGATTCTCCATTGTTAGCATTAATCACTTCAGTATCAACAATCTCTCTTTAACTAAGCTGAACTATCTTCTCCCTCAAATAAACATCTTCAAGTCAGCTTGAGATGATACTCCATGGTCAGTTCTTAAAACTTCAGTTCTTTAAAAATCAAACAACTAGAATGACTTAAGCAGATTGAATTGAAAAATCATTAATCTAAGCTTGTATTAGGATGAAGAATTAACTTTCTGAGAAGATCCTTAGCTTCATGATCATCAGATTCACTCTACTTTTCATCAATCACAATTTCAATTTAGTTCGGATGAACTGCTTCATCATCCGAATTAAAATTAGACTTTGATAGCTTGCAAACATGAATTCTAAGTATATTCTTAGTTCCGTGTTCATCAGTTTCAACTTTCTCTTCATCATCCGAGTTAATTCAAACATGAATTTCAATTCTTCAATATTGGCTCTGATATGATCAAAATCACTGCATAAACACCAAAACACCTTAAAACTTCCTAAAACTGATAACTCGTGGATTAGCTTCAGACTTCAATCGGCTCCAATTGATAATTGTTACAACCATTCCACCAAAAACTGAATAATCTTCACAAATTCTTCAATAATTGTCCTCAATTTCAATTTGAACATCTTCGATTCAACAAAATACTGATAATTTGATTAAATTCACTTGAATCGAGTCAAAATGATGAACTTGAATCAATTGAATCTAATCAAATGATCGGTCCGGCTCTGATACCAATTGACATGATTTAAAGAGGATCTAAAGCTCTAATAAGTGAATTGCATGATCAAATCATGATGCGGAATCTTATTATTTGGGTGAATCTAAAACAGTAATTGTAATTGAGAATTTTATGATTGAGATAGAATGTGATGATATCATTGATACGATTTCGGCGGGAAAATCCGTTACAAGATGTTTACACAGATAAGCTCTGGTTCCAAGATCTGGTCCAAATGACCTAATCAATCGAGAAATGACTCTTTCCACACATCATTCTATTTATAGATATCATTACATACAAATTACACTAAAAACAACTAAGTCTTCATCTTAATTTTAACTCAGTGGCGTTTCACTTTAACTTGAAAGTATAGTCTTCATCATCAGAGTTATAATCTTCAATGTTAATGTCACACCCCGCTAAAGCGGAAACACGAGGTGCGAAGAGCAAGAGAATCATTTCACGAGTTATAACAAAAAGTTAACGGTTCAAGTCATCAAATATAAAGTTTGAAAAAGTTCCAATGTTCAAAAGACATAACCAAGATAATAACGTTCATGAAAACGATTACATAACAAAATGTTTAATAAAAATTCCCAAAATAAAATAGGTCTTCTCCCGAATTATACTTCACATAATAAACTTGACCCGCCCGAACAATGCACTTCATGACTTACGCTTAGTTTCCTGAAACATGAGATAAAGTGTCAAACTACATAACGTAGTGAGTGAGTTACAGTTTATAAGTTCTTGTCAAAAGTTTCGACAAAAAGTTCCGACAAGTATATATAAGTATAACGTTTTCTTAAAAGAAAGATAGCGGATATAAGCGCTTAATATATATATACTTTTAAAGTAGATCATAGACAAATAGATCAATATTTGGAAAAGTCAAGTTGCGGAGCAAGACGATAAATGTACGTTGTCATTACCTCAGCGGTGGAATAATCCACATGTATAAGACGATAAGTATGTATATGCGTAAGTAAACATAACATATGATTTAAGAATTGTATCAACCACTTGGCATAATATAACGTAAGAGTTCACACTAAATCGATTAACTGGTCTGATCCGCCCCAACCTCGCACTATCGACGAAGTTTGTTTGTACTTAGTAATATGTACTTAGGTAGCTAACTAAGTAAGGAGTGACCTCTCCTAAGTATCGATACCCATAATTACCAACGGCTTAAGCTAATAGTGTGTAATGAACTGAACTGAAAACGGGGCACTTATGTAATTTTGTCAAAACTGATAGTAGGCACTTACGGCGTTTATATTCTCATCAAGGGTTTGTACATATACAATCAAACAATCATAGTTTAATTCAAGATATCAAATGTCAAAGGTGCCACATAAGGCGACTAAAAATAGTTTTACGCATATAAGTACGATCAATGTCAAATAGTTCAATAAAGTCATAGTTCATAAAAGTCATTGTACATAAAAGTCATAGTACATAAAATGTTCAAAATCATTTGATCTCATGTTTCCCCCAAAAGAGTACTTAAAAGACATAAAGTAAGGGGATGTAACTCACGAGTTGCGAAGATAACGTAAGATCGGAAAACGGTCGGGAAGGCGTGCCGAGAATCAAAGAAAGCCTAAGAATACCAAGATTGTTTAAGCGTTATGATCTCATTAAGTTCATATCCAAAATCTAAAGCCACTTTCCCACTCACAAAACACATACACAACATAATATAATTTAAACATGTTCATTACAATGTAAATAGTCCAATTAACGTCACAAATATAATTATTTTATCATTGTCAGTCCCCAAATGTCAGTAACGAAAAACCAGAACGTGTACATAAGTTTTAAACGACAAAACGGTGACTTTTCGGGAAAACAGCAGCTGGTGTGCGCCGCCGTGAACCACTGGGATGGCGCACAGGACGTTTTTATGTCCTGTTGCGTCGTCCTGGGCTACTGGGACGGCGCACAGCGCGCTGTCTTTTCCAAACTTTGATTTTTCTTGCAAAAACGTTTAGTTAAACCATAGATTTCGACATGCTATCGGTAGATACTTCATAAAACATCATTTTTACAGTTTATACATAACTTTTATCCATAAAAACATAGATCTAAAGTATTATTCGGTTAAAGATCGTTTTTGAATAAAAAGTGTTATGTAACTTCATAAAAACTCATTTTTGTGACTTAGATCATCCATGCAACATATGAAAACAGTAAGTATAGTTAGGAAAAAGATTTCTACCAGATGAAATTGCTTGGATGATGGTTTAGATGAGTTTTGAGCTCCAAAAACGGTAGAAAAGATTTTAACCGAAATCCTTTGCTTCTTCTTGCTTCCTATTAATGTTTGGACGATTTTTAATGGTAGTTTTATGGATAAAAGGGTTATATATCACTGGAAATGGAGGTGTTCTTGAGAGGGTTTGAGAGAAAAAGTTAGTGTGTGTGTGTGTGTTATGTTTTATAAAATGTAAAATGAAAAGAAAATAAAGAAAGTGTAATGATAAGGCTTTGGGACTGGTTTATGGCAGTAATGTGAGGTCTAGTCCCGATTTTGGTTGGTTGAAATTTTATACAAATCGAGACAAGCTTTAAAAACTTAAAATTTTTGAATCTGCCCGTTCAGGACGTCGCACATGGTCACCTGTGCGGCGTCCTGACCACTTTTCAGTATTTTACTGATTTTTCGTTTTTGCGTTTTGTTTCGTTGGACCTTTTCGTTAACTGAAAGTTCTTAATTATGATACGTTATGAACTTAGGAAAGTTCCTTAGTTGATTTCTTGGTATTCGGACTTATATAAATTGATTCCGAAAGTGATTCCGACACTGATGCGTTTCCGGTAAAACTACAGTTAATGATAACGACAGACGATATTAGAGATATAGAACACGAATTGCACCTGAAATTTTGACGGTTGTCACAGTTGACTTGTGTTGACTAACTTTTAACTCTGATTAACTTCAGTTAACTCTGGTGAAGTAATTTGTTCATTCGAGTTAAAGTCTTCACTGAATGACTTTCTATGATTTAAGTCGGGTGGTGAACTTTGTTCACCCGACTTAAACACTTAGATCAAAAACACACTTTGAAGATTTCATAGCTTCATCTATAACTTTCAATACCCAACAATCCCCCCCCCCCCCCCCCTTGGATGATGCTATGAATCTTCAAATCATACATATGATTCTCCATGATTAGCTTCAAACAACTCAGATTCTTCAATGTAACAATCTCCCCCCTTAACTGATTCTCCATTGTTAGCATTAATCACTTCAGTATCAACAATCTCTCTTTAACTAAGCTGAACTATCTTCTCCCTCAAATGAACATCTGCAAGTCAGCTTGAGATGATACTCCATGGTTAGTTCTTCAAACTTCAGTTCTTCAAAAATCAACCAACTAGAATGACTTATGCAGATTGAATTGAAAAATCATTAATCTAGGCTTGTATTAGCATGAAGAATTAACTTTCTGAGTAGATCCTTAGATTCATGATCATCAGATTCACTCTACTTTTCATCAATCACAATTTCAATTTAGTTCGGATGAACTGCTTCACCATCCGAATTAAAATTAGACTTGGATAGCTTGCAAACATGAATTCTGAGTATATTCTTAGTTTCGTGGTCATCAGTTTCAACTTTCTCTTCATCATTCGAGTTAGTTCAAACATGAATTTCAATTCTTCAATATTAGCTCTGATATGATCAAAATCACTAAATAAACACCAAAACACCTTAAAACTTCCTAAAACTGATAACTCGTGGATTAGCTTCAGACTTCGATCGGCTCCAATTGATAATTGTAACAACAATTCCACCAAAAACTGACTAATCTTCACAAATTCTTCAATAACTGTCCTCAATTTCAATTTGAACATCTTCGATTCAACAAAACACTGATAATTTGACTAAATTCACTTGAATCGAGTCAAAATGATGAACCGGAATCAATTGAATCTAATCAAATGATCGGTCTGGCTCTAATACCAATTGACAAGATTTAAATAGGATCCTAAAGCTCTTATCAGTGAATTGCATGATCAAATCATGATGCGGAATCTTATGATTTGAGTGAATCTAAAACAGTCATTGTAATTGAGAATTTTATGATTGAGATAGAATGTGATGATATCATTGATACGATTACGGTGGGAAAATCCGTTACAAGATGTTTACACAGATAAGCTTTGGTCCAAAGATCTGGTCCAAATGACCTAATCAATCGACAAATGACTCCTTCTACACATCATTCTATTTATAGATATCATTACACACAAATTACACTAAAAACAACTAAGTCTTCATCTTAATTTTAACTCTGGAGTTGTTCACTTTAACTTGAAAGTAGAGTCTTCATCATCAGAGTTATAATCTTCAATGTTGACTTGTGTTGATTAACTTTTCTTCAGTTTAAATTTAACTCTGATGAACTTCAGTTAACTCTGGTGTAGTAACTTGTTCATCCGAGTAAAAGTCTTCACAAAATGACTTTCTATGATTTAAGTCGGGTGATGAACTTTGTTCACACGACTTAAACACTTAGATCATAAACACATAATTTCATAGCTTCATCCATAACTTTCAATACCCAACAGTTATATTTTGTAGAATTTATATAGAGACGAGGAAAATCTATTTTTCTTCGATTGTTGGAACTCATAAAATAATACCATATGTTATTTTTGAATTTAAATACCCAAAAACGTTATCTTGTCTATTATTTAACTAGATTTAGAAAAGACCAATAATCATATATAAAAGAAATGAATTTTATTTTTGTTGAAAGTATATCGTCGTTTACATTTTTGTAAAAAAATGGCGATTTAAATAGTGTCCTATTAAATATATGGACAACCAAGTCTTTAACATCATTTGTTTTATTAATGGATTGTCGAAATAAAAGTGTTTTTGTTTTTAACTCCGAGAAGCATCAAGAAATAACCCTGGTTTCCTTCTCCTTTAACATAAAAGATTTTTGTTACATGTTTTTGAGTAATCATGTCTTGAATTTGATGCAATGAATATTGAAATTAGATGAATATATATGATGATATGTTTGAGCAATGTTATCATATCCATATCATGATACATTGTTATTGTTCATGGCAATCATGCATATATTTAAACAAATATCATGAATTGTTATTTTCTGTTAACAAGTTTGTTCATCATAATCATGCATGTATTACATCTTAATTACTCATCAAAATGTACCTCAATAAAACTTCTACAATATTAGAGATATTGTATGTACGTTTTTAAATCTTTCGTGTTCAAAGGGCCAATTTTCACGTAATCGCACAAATCTGTAACTACCAGCAAGCCACCACTATGCAATTTTAACAAGAACCTTATTCCTTCATGTAATCATTAACCATGTCTTCTATAATATCTCATTGCTCTTTTGCTTTTGTCCAGTTTTAAAAGCTTGATCCCTATATAGTAACATCATTTCTTTCGATGGGTTGGGGAAGTATCTATGTTAGGCGTATGAAAGTTTTCTCGATGGCACTTCTAATCTACTTGGATTATAAGGTATGTATATTAATCCAAGTAGATGTATTATGTATCTTCATGCTGAAAAAAAATGATATTTTCTACTTGATGTTTATGTATTTTTTTTAAGGCTTTGAAGCATAGGGAGAAATGGACAAGCAACTCTGAAAAAGACGCTTTATGGGAGAAAGCCCATGAGCGTAATGCTAACCGTATTGTTAAGTTGATAATAGAGTTGGAAGGTATGTGGGTAAAAATGGGGCAATATTTTTCTGTCCGTGCTGACGGGCTTCCTGGTGCCTATCCCCGCGTTCTCAAGCAGTTACAGGACTCACTTCCTCCTCGCTCCTTAAAAGAGGTATTATGTTCACAGTAGGTTCACCCGCTACACTTTTTGTCAACACTCACTTTTCGTTTGAATTCAATAATATAGTTTAATGCTTTTAATAACATCATTTAGGAGGTTTATGCATAAAAGTTCAGTGTGGGCGATTTTTAGCCATTTGACTTGTTTCCTCGTTAGCTAATGTTCTTCATTTTACCCCTTTGACACATTAGAGATAAGTGTAAATTGCATCGATCCATTAATATGCAAATGGGTCAAAATTGCTCTTTTAGTTCAGATTAAGATTGAGACTTCTTCTTGTTATTAGCTATGACAAAGAACAACATTTACGCAAATTGATATGAAGCTGTTAATATATCATTAGTTTCAAGATACAATATTTTATTTTCCATTAGAATTCTAAAGAGATTTATTACTCAGGTTCACAGAACTATTCAGACCGAGTTGGGAAAATCAGTGAATGATCTATTTACTACATTTGTGGAGGCACCTCTTGCAACAGCATCAGTAAGACCTTTTTATCATTTCAAGGATGTTAATCTAGTTCATATTCAAGTGTCAGTTTAGTAATTGTGAATGCTTCTTAGTTTATTAGATGAATATTTTTCATTATATGATGGGTTTATGAGCTTATCGAAAATTGGTGTTTCATATATTTTTAATATCAGATAGCACAAGTTCACCGAGCAACTCTACGTGATGGGAAGGAGGTGGTTGTTAAAGTACAACACGAGGGCATCAAGACAATAATCTTGGAGGTAGTTAATCCTTAGAACTCTTATGACGAAAATGTACCATACGTGTTATTGTCGTTAAGTTTTTTTTTATAGGACCTCAAGGATGCTAAATCAGTAGTAGAGTGGATAGTTTGGGCAGAACCCAAGTTTAATTTTAACCCAGTAATAGATGAATGGTGCAAAGAAACACCAAAGGAGCTAGACTTTAACAAGGAAGCCGGTATGATAAATCATTCTGTTATGTTGATACTTGATACGTATTTATCGCTGTTTCTTAATATCTCCCAGTTCCAACTGCTGTCTATATTTCTTTTTGATGACTTGTTATTGTAATGATTGTAGAGAATACTAGAAAAGTCTCTAGAAATCTTGGATGCAAAGAGGAATGTATTGACAAAAAGCCCGAGCACCGTGTTAAAGTATTGATGCCTGAAGTTATTCAGGTATCATTATTTAATCACTTTATATTCTAAAAACTCAGGTTTCGGCTGTTTTCTTATATCAGTTTGGTGAACTAAACTGACAGTCGACTGAAAGGGTCCTCATTCTAGAGTATATGGATGGTGTACGGCTTAATGATTGCGGTTCACTGGACTCACTTGGTGTTGACAAGAGAAACATTGTTGAAGAAATTACCCGTGCATATGCACATCAAATTTTTATAGATGGATTTTTCAATGCCGATCCCCATCCTGGTAATGTTTCTAGAAGAAATCTTATATAGCGTTTTTTGTATTTTATTAAATTGTTTGGTTTTTCACTTCCATTTTGAAACTTTTTATGTTAATCTAGGTAATTTCCTTGTAACCAAGTCAAATCCACATCATCCAATTTTGCTCGATTTTGGGTTTACGAAATTGCTTTCGAGCACCATGAAACACACTGTAGCAAAAATGTTTCTGGCATCTGCAGAGGTTTGTTCATTCCTTTCTTATGACATTGCATCTGCAGAATTATTAGCCAAGACTCTAAGTGATAATTATATTGTATAAACTATGTACTATATGTTGTCTTTTATCGTTTTTGGAGAAACTAATGAAGCTATCTTCAGCTTGATGCTCTTTCAGGTGATATTATATTGTTCTTGCGGGTCCTTAATTTGCTAGCAGGTGTCAATCAAATTACCCTTAACGATCTCGGCTTATTGTGATTTTAATGTGATCAATGAATTATTTGACATGGTTGTTTCAGGGCTTTCTTCGGCATTAAATGTGAGTGTTAGCTATTATAGAATCATTAGACCGTTTGCAGAATCTGCTCTGGAATGGTTTGTATCTGTCATAACTTCATTGTGTTATTTTAATCTCTTTGCATTCATTTTTAGTCTCATTTATATCTTGTTTCAGCGACACAAACGAGGGACCAAAGGATAGTGAAACATGGGTATGTGACAGCCCTGTTAATTCTGACGTAGAGGCGAAGCTAAGGGCTTTATTAGTTAAGCTGGGGAATGCCGATAAAATACTTGGAATCCAGGTACATAATAATACTTTTCTCATCAAGTTTATTTTAAATTTTGGTACACACGTGGCCAGTCCACATTTCTTGTTTGTATTGTTAGATGTATCTACACGATAAATCAATGTGTTGGATCTTATTATCTGATACTCTGATTGTTAGTATTCTCTCTTAAGGTTTGTGCCTATAAAGACGGGAAAGTTATCATTGATACTGCTGCGGGGGTTCTAGGAAACTATGATCCATCACCAGTTCAGCCTGATACCTTGTTTCCTGTTTTCTCTGTAACAAAGGGAGTCACGGCTGGAATGTTACATTGGCTTGTTGATAAAGGGTATGTCACCAAGTATCATTGAAACAAAGAGGGCAATGTTGAGCGGTATTTATGATTCGAGTGTTTATTTCAGGAAAGTGAAACTTGAGGAGAACGTTGTAAATATCTGGCCCGAGTTCAGTGCAAACAGGAAAGATGTAATAAAGGTTCATCATGTACTGAATCATACATCTGGTATGCAAAATGCTCTGGGAAGCCTTGTACAAGATAATCCAATGGTATTATGCGATTGGGATGAGTGCCTGAAACGCATTGCTATGGCAGCGCCAGAGACGGAACCTGGTCAACAACAGCTATATCATTACCTATCATATGGTTGGCTATGTGGTGGGATTATTCAAGTACTCATCTCAAATCCCGAATTTACAAAAAGAAAATTGGCAAAAATTTTACAAGATAATTTAACAATTTGTTAACGATTTAAATGTGCAGCATGCATCAAAGAAAACTTTTCAAGATATCCTTGAAGAGGCTTTGGTTCACCCGCTTAACATTGAAGGGGAGCTTTATATCGGAATTCCACCAGGTATGATTCAACCCATCTTGCATTATTTTAAAATTTCCGGTCTTAAATTTGAATACAACACGTATACATTCAGATACAAACACACATGCATACACTGAAACATATCAGGATAAATTGATCAAAATGAACTGAAGTGTCACTCCATTGTCGTATTTGTATATAATAAACTTAAAAGGTTACACAGTTTTGTTACCCGTCAATATAATAACAAGCGAAAATTGCAGAGAATTGTAACAAGCTTTCACCAAAATGCTATTGTATTGCATGTAATAAACCATATAAATCATCTAAAAATGGAACAAACTTTGAGTAAGTTAACATTGTATATAAAAGTTATCTGTAAATCACATTAGTTTTTTAGATTGAACTGATTTGTGATCTTTTTCATGGTTAAGTATCACATATATTCTACATATTATCATTTACATTGATTTATGACAAAGCAATCGATGATATTTTTGTATTTACTATCAAAATGTTCCCATTTTGCCACTCCTAAGGATTTCGTTAGAGTTGCAATATTGTCCTATTATATAAATTGTTCAATCTTCTTTCGGTTTTAGAAGGTATTTGGCAGCACTCCCTAGTTAATTATCATATAATGCTGACTTCAGGTGTGGAATCCCGACTTGCAACCCTGACACTAGATACAAATGACATCAATAAGTTCTCAGAAATCAGCAGCCCTAGTCGTAGCTCGAGCTCTACCTCAATGCCCATGTTTCAGCTTGATGTACTAGCTGGCATAGTTCCCTTATTTAATACACTAAATATCCGACGTGCAATACTACCAGCAGCTAACGGGCATTGTTCAGCTCGTGCACTTGCACGCTACTATGCGGCTCTTCTCGATGGTGGTGTGGTCCCACCACCACATTCCTCCTTATCCCAGCCACCATTAGGTAGCCACCCTCACCTTCCTAAATCTACGTCGAATAAAAACCACCATAAAAAGCATAGCGGAAACAAGAAAGCTCCAAAAACAGGACTTAAAATTTTTAGCAACGAAAAAGCAAAACTGCATAATTCATTTTTGGGTATTGGAGAGTACGAGAAATTGGTTTTGCCGGATGGGGATTTTGGGCTTGGATTCAAAAGGGTATGCTCAAAAGATGGCTCTATAATTGGGTTCGGACATGCGGGTTTAGGTGGATCAACAGCATATTGTGATATAAGCAACAGGTTTGCTATTTCTGTCACCTTAAACAAACTGTCTTTTGGGTCTGTCACTAGCGATATAATTCAGTTCGTGTGCACGGAGTTAAGTATTTCAATACCAGAAGACTACGCAAATGTTGGCTTAACACCCATCAATTGAATAACTAGTTCAATTTGTTGTAGCTCGTATCATGAACATGCTCCTTATTACAATTCTAAACCGTAAATGTATTGTAATTGAACATAGTTAGAAAAGATTGAAATGATTATTGACAAATCTTTCCATAACGTTATTCAAAGGTAACGTAGGTATTTCAAATACACGTTACACATGTTCATGTAACTTTTATTAACAACGTTATAAACATTAAAATAGATCGACTCAAACAGTGTATCTCATAACAATACATCAGTAAGCAATTTTTGTGTATACAATCAACATCATACCATAAATTAAGTCGGATAGTATGTCATGCACAGGTATTAAAGTTGAAATTTGTGTCTGTCAATCACATATGCATTATCTTATTATGCAGATTTTAATTATTTTCAACTTGAAATTTGCATTAAGAAAACCAACATACAATACCCAAGATAACTGTCGAAATTCCAACAGCATACATGTCTTGCTATAAGATAAACGTCAGCGTTAAAAACACCCTCGAAACATAAACATATTTGAGTATTCAGGTAACACTTTATTGAACGACACAAACCATAGCTCTACGCGGATACAAATAGACTGAATTACATAAAATTTTCAACAAAGTAAATGCTCAGTATTCCCAGCCGATTGGTGCAAACTATCAACCCTGCAATCCAATGATACCTGCAAACAATATCCACCACGTTCATGTAATTCCATTTCGAGTATTAAAAGTTTTAATTTACACACAAGATACTTAGAATAAACTAGAGGTCGCAATTTAAACACATTTTCGAAAGAATAGATTTTTCCCAAATGAATCAAATAAAAAAATGAGCTAAATGTATGAAACAGGTAGTCGCCCAAAATAATCTACTTAAATCATACAAAATTCAGAATATTACAGTAATTATACAATACTTGTTTTATGTAATAACATATAATGCATTAACTATTTATAATGAAAAAAAAATTAAGTAGACAAATGAATGTTATCAGAAAAATTTACCCATGTTGCCACCTCTACTTATAAGTTACGACAGTTAAAATTATTGCATAGATCTGGCTTAAGAACTGTGATATTAGTTTCCATTATAATTCTTGCAGGTCTATTGAACTAATAATGTGGCCCATCAAAGAAAAAAAAAATAAAGAACACATAATGGCTTACCACAAGCAATCCTTCCTCCAGCATTTCCAGTGCTCTTGCTGAGTTCGTGACCACCTGAAAGATGAACAAGATCATTAAGACGAGTCCTTACTAATTGACATAAAGTTTAAAAAGTACCGCAAAATTACAGATCATCTTTACACGTTTATGAAAGATGTGACTTTTTTTTATGATTCTTGTTTTCTTTCCAAACTAATTACTTTCTGGCTCTTAAAAGTAGATGATTTCTCACATTTTGCAACGAAACTAATTTTCTCCAGTTCATGATGTTATCAGTAAGGGTGTCTATTTATCAACAAAAGCCTAGTATAGCTTAAACTAATAAACTGATTGCTGACAAGTGAAGAACAAACCCTAAAAGATTTGAATCACTGCCATGCTGTCAATCTTTGTTCAGCAAGTGCAGAAAGTGTAAATTTTCATCATAACTATCAAACAAAACCACTCATATAAAACTACATTTTTTAAATCTAATAAGACACGCGTGTGAAAGTAATGTGTGTTCAACATAGTAGAGAATCATAATGAGGTTTTACCCTTTCCAAGATCATCTGCATCTGCATGCACAACTACGGCCCTTCCAATGACGGATTGAGCTCCAATTAGAGTAATCTAAATAAAGTAATATACGTTAGAATTGCATAATCAAATGTGTGCCAAATCTTAATTAAAAGAAATCTGCAAGGAACCCACCAGCTTATCAACAATGGTGAACTTTGCAGTGCCTGAGTTGATAAGAAACACATTACAAGTTAGCATTACGGATTCCAATAAAATTAATATTAATTCATCTTCTTGGGTTATCTATTGTTAGGTGACAGATAATTTCCTAATCAAACATGTTTACATAGCTCATATCATTTTCATTTTCCCTTCAAAGTCATTTTAGACAGTTTGAATAAAGTGGGCAACCACAAGTGTTCCGATCGATAAAAGATAACCACTATTTTCCTACAAAAGTCGAAGAAACGACTAACAGAAAACAAAAATCATAGAAAAAAGTAAGTCCTCAACTTGCTTATTAAAGTTTTAACAATACAGTGCATTAGTGCTCATAGCTAATGCACTGTAAATGACAAAATAATCACAACCACCGGTTTCTAATAAATCAATGATAAAAATTCAAACAAAGACTGTGTGTGGAAAAGCTTGAATGAAACAAAGGTTAAAGTATGTTAGAATTTTGAAAATTGGTATCGCGGAAAAAGGAAAAGCAAGCTTCATGTATGTTAGATCTTGAAAAAAAGGAAAAGCAAGCTTCATGTATGTTAGATCTTGAAAATTGGTATCGTATAAAGCTTGCATTAGTCAAAGATCAAAATGCTCATTTATAAACTTTAAGAAAAAAGCATACCATCTTCGCCTACTGTGACATTCCCAAGATCACCAGCATGGCGATGCTCATCATCAGGAGCACCGTGTTCCTTGCCATGAGGATTGTAATGAGGACCTACCATAAAAGAAATAAAGATTTTACAGATTATTCATATACAAGTGATTAACTTTATGAGAGAAACAAAACATACCAGTGGACATGCATCCATTGGTTGTATCACCAAGGGCATGAACATGGAAACCATGAGGGCCAGGTTTAAGACCAGAAAGTTGTCCGGTAACAGTAGTGGGAGAACCTAAAAAATAACTCAAGTCAAACAAGACATATAATTATCAATTATATTATTATCGTAAGTAAAAGATTACCTTCTGCGTCTTGGTTGAAAAGGATGGTGCCGGTAACACCCTCGCTGCTGTTAAGAACGACAACTGCCTTGACCATTTTTGTGATCTAAACAATTGAATAAGTAAATATTATACCTACAACTTTCAGAGCAACAAATAGGTTAGATATCCTAAAATCAGAGGTCACTATCCTACTGATATAAATGAAGAAAGCCACAAATCCTGTTTACTACGATACAGTAGGTCAATTAAATCAAATTCCATTTCACGATGATGAATAGGGTATTAAATCAACAATAACGATATAAAACAAGGATCAAAGATCAAATATGAGAAAGAAGAAAAATTAAACCTCAGAACACCCCTGATACTGATACTGCTACTTCTTCTGCGGCGATTGAAAAATGATGGAGGGCACCGGTATTATATAAGATTAGATTCAGCAGGTCGCCATTTATGACTTGCCTAATAAAACTCTACCACCTACTCCTTTTTGACACGCGCGAGTATGCCTTTAATGGAACATGTCACACAATCATTGGTGCGTGTACCCTACCTTTGGTATTGCGGGGCTTTGGAATTTTGGGCCTCATTTCTCGTCTTTTTATTAACCTTGTGGATAAAACAAAAGCCCATTTGTTATTTCACAACTTTCGATTAGGGGCCTAATACATATCTACCCATTACTTTCGGTATCGTATTCAGTACCTATGATTTGCTTTTCTCGATATTCAGTATGGCATGAATCAAAAACTTGCAGTACCAACATGTTAATACCGTAAAATACCAGCATCGTCCCGTCCTCCATTTATTCGGTACGGAATTCAGAACTGCAATTTCTTCTAAAAATAAATCGGTACGATACACTCGCCCCTACTTTCAATAGTTAATTACATAAATAATTCTTATGGTTTATTTTAAACTACATATTTAGTTCTTAAGTTTAAAATGTTAAATAAATCGTACATTGTTTGAAAATAATTTTGTTTTCGTCCTTCAAATGAATGTCCGTTAAAAAGTTTCGTTAAAATCGTAGTTATTAATTACATATATCGCCTCTAAAATGTATGTCCGTTAAAATCTATGTAATTAAATATTCTATTTATTTATTCTTATATATAATAAGAAAAAGTTACACCGTTCGTCCTTTACTTTGGTACAAAATTTCACTCATCGTCCCTAACTTTTAAAAGTTTCATTGGCAGTCCAAAAGTGGTAGTTTTGTTTCACGTATAGCCCAATCGTTAACATTTCGTTATCTTTTCTGTTAAATTTGGTCATGTTACTAGTACATGATGATATTTTGGTCATTTTAGTCATTTTATCCTCTCTATCTCACACGCACACATAGACACACACATGTACATGACGGTATGCTTAATGAACAAGTTAAGAAAAAGCTAATTGATCAAATGAAACTTATAAACAAATGTGAAAAATCGATTTTAAGATTAATAAAGAAGCATTAGTCGGGTTGTAACCAAAATCAAATCGAAACCATAACTATCCCTTTTAGATCGAAAATGAAATCATAAAACTTGTGTTTCAGATCTGCAAAAGTAGACATGATCCTCGGAATCAAAATAAAAAGAACTTTAACCTCTGTTTTAGATCCTTGACTATCACAACAATATTCTTAAGACCATTTTTAGATCGAAATCTAACTTGAGATATGATCAAGAAGAGTGGCATCGTGAAGAGAGTGTAACCGGCAAGATGAATAGGTGTATATTTACACCGGTGGAGGAAGATGATCGAAGTGATGTTGGTGGTCGTCCGCCAATTAAAACGGCCAAGGAAAATGGCCAACGTAAATGGATGTTGGGGATGTGAGGGTGGGGTTAGACTTAATTAGGTTTAGTTTAATAAATTTTATTTTGTATTGAATAAAAGAAAAGTTACGTAAATGATCCTTATCTTTTAAACAAAATTGTAAAAATAAACGAAAATGAGGAAGAGAAGTAAGTGCATGGAAGATAGAAAATGACTAAAATGACCTTATATACAAGTCACATGACCAAATTTAATAGAAAAGATAACGATGTTAATAATTAGACTACATGTGAAACAAATAAAAAGCACTTTTGGGCTGCGAGTGAAATTTTTAAAAGTCAGAAACGATGAGTGAAATTTTGGGTCAAAGTTAAGGACGAACGGAGTAATTTTGTTTATTATCATTTTGGGTTACATTCTTCTTTACTTTTTTTTTTAATTTCTTGTTTTTAAACTATCGATTAAAATGTAAGTAATTAAACCCGTTGCAATGTGCGGACATAAAAAGCTCGTATACTAACATTTACGAAACATGATAGTGACATGATGAATAGCAATGCAACAGCCAATATGTGCCACACCCCACCATTGAAAAAAACGTAGGGTGCATTTAACTGGCTATCGTCATAACATATTGTAAGTCATAGTGAAAGCATATTTAATATAATGTAAAAATAGATAAAATAAATGTGTAATGACATTGTACAATCATAAGCTGCAGTTTATATCATGTGAGTCAATCCACAATATAAAATGTAATATAATTTAGATTAGGAAGATAAATCTCCCAAGTAGGAAGTGAAACAATATAACAATTGAATATCCAAACATATGAAATAAATAATATAACAAATGCAACTAGAAAAGTATTTCTTTAAGTCCAAGTTATCCTAGCCTCCTTATATCCGACTTAACTGAAGTTCACCAGAGTTATAGTTTAATAATGACTTAATGTATTTTGTTCACCCGAAGTGTCCTTAAATGAACACAGGAAATGTTTAATGTAATAGTTAGCATTAGTGTTAGCCTATAAATAGTGAGAGAAGTGTGACATTTTAAATAGCGCTTGAATGAGTGAAATACCAATTGTAACCGTTTCTGCCTCCATATTTGGCTTTTGAATGAAATATTCCTTTTACTAAAATCTACATTGATTCGTTGTTCAATTCTTAAACTCAATCACTATTTCGTTATTTCGCAACATATAAATGATTTTAATTCAGTTTGATTCAGCACAGTTGTCGAGTGATGGTGAGTTATTTCTGAGGTGTTAAGTCGAGTTATAAAGGATTAGAAAATAAGATCAACGTGTTGAGTAATTGTAGCTTTGAAATTTGGCGGTAAAAGTCGTTACGAAGGAATTTCAATATTAATTGTTTGTTTTAGTGTGAATTTGGTCATTAGAGTTGTTTTAGAAGAGTGTATTGATAATTTTTGCATATTTGATAGAGTTTGGATCACTCCGAGTTAAATCAGTTCATCTGAGTTAAAGTTCATTCATCCGATTTAAAATTCAGTTCTTAAATTCAAATTTCTGTTACTGTAATGGCTGCCCTAGTTGTGAATTACGATAACGAAACAGGTTCAGGTAGAAGACCTCCAAAATTCCTTCGTAGATCTGATTTTATGATGTGGGAAATGAAGATCCAAGCTCAAGTGGACGAAAACAGGGCTTTATCACATTTGGTGAATGGGATGGAGTTCAGGAGGATGATTTTTTCAAGAACAAAAACGTTCAAGCACTCATGAGTATGATTGATACAGTTTCAGTTGATGAGGTACTTTCAAAATATTGTTCTATTGAATGCTTAAATACTCTTAAATACACTAGGGAACACAATCGAAGTTTGATAAAGGAAATTGACTTGATTAAATTTCATCAAAGAGAATTTCAGAAAACTGAAAAATTTTATAAACACAAAATTGATTCTCTTTTGAAAGATATTGATGTATACAAAGGTAAATTGGGAAGATTGGAAACTCAACATGAAAACTTATTTGACAGATTCAAGAAAATATCACATGAGTTTGAAAATTCAAAAATTCAAGTTGATAAATTGAATTTGTCATCTAAAACATTGAATGGATAATTAAAAGTCAGATTGTGAGCTAAGCAAAGGCTGGTATTGGTTTCAATGTTGTACCACCACCTTTAAATGACAATTATTCTGTCAATACTTAATATACATGTTTTGAAAGTAGTTTACCTGGTTTAAATAGATTTGATGATGGTTCTGTGTTATAGTCTAATGTTGAGTTGAAATTAAAACAATGTGATGAAAGTTGTTATTCTGTGCATAATGTGAATGATTTAAGTACTTCTACTAGTCTTAATGTTAATTCTAATGTTGGAGCAGGTCAAAATATAGAAGAATCAGGTGTTAAGTTTTGTGTTGAAGAGTTTAAGGAAGAGAAGGAGTGTGTGAGAAATGATAAGAAGATTGAGTCTGATTTTGAGTTTAATAGAATCTGTAATTCCGTGTCAAACAATGTCAAGTGGTGTAATAATGTGGATTTGTTAGAAATTGTTGATGAACTAGTTGATTGTACTCATAATTGTTTGCATGAAGGATGTTATAGGTTTAAGACTTAATAAACGTTTAAACAAAACAAAAACAAAAAACGTTTTTTTTATAAAACAGCGCACTGCGCCGCACCAGGTGGTGACTGCGGCACAGTGAGGCAACAAATTACGTTTTAACGTTCGTTTAATCCCATACCTCGATCCCCCCACAAGTTTTGATGTTTATAGATTATCCAAAATAAAATTACTATGTTTTGGCTGATACCACTATAAGTGTACAACTAGAGTCATATTGTCAAACAATATATGGCAGCGCAATTTAGGATCACGTAGTAAATAATAAATCGGATAAAGAATTACCTTGAATTAGAAGCAAGCGAAAGTCGTAGATCTAGTGTAAGATCTAATCTACAGTTACGTACGCGACACCTTCTTTTAGCAACAGACTAGTATGCTAGTACACGTTTAATTGCTTTAAACAACAATTGTCGAAAACCCCTTGGTTTGCTAAAGCAAAATCGAACACACCCTTAGGTTTTAAGAAAACCGATCGATTGTAGGCTCAAACCCTACAATCGATTTGTATATCTTGATTTGCGAGAGTTGGAGTTTCTTTTATAGCCTAGCAAGTCTTGTTCTCCAAGTCATACTAGAATAAGGAAACCTCTTAATTATTTACATAATAAGTCCTCTCATTCAATAAATATTTACACTTAACCATTAAGTAATATTTAATAAATAAATTAAACTTGTAGTCGTGTCTAGATGTCGATGTGTGCGCTCCCGTAGTCTCACACATTTACGGACACACATTTGTTAAAACTATTAAAATACCAACAGTTTCTTTATTCATACTTTCCTCGGATTTAGTTGAAGTCTTCATGTCATTTATATTTACCTCTGGTTCATCAGTGGGTTCCGGTTCTTTTTGATCACTACTTGCCAACATAGACGGAACATGAAAATTTTAAGCGGGGGGGCCGAAACTTTGAAACTACAAAATGGGAGGGCCGACTGATAATTCTTGGGAGGGCCAAACACAAAAACTACAAAAAACTACCTTTAAGATATAATCCATTTCACTATAAACCCAAAATTTTGTGGGGGCGACAGTCCCCCTCGCCCTTCATTCCGTCCCTGCTTGCCAAAGAAACATCTGGTGGTACATGATCAGCATCCTTATTTTTCTTTTTCTTTGGGGGCATACTTGATACAACACCCTACTCTTCCTCTCAGAATCCTAAGTACTGATGTATATTCCATCTTCTTGTAGGGCTTACGTTTGCTATTAACCATGAACCACCGACGAATTACCGGTGACCACCACGTAACTTCTTTTACCCGTGATTCGAGTGGCAACAAACTATATGGTACACAAATCTGGTATGTCTAGGTGGATTGCGAGTGGAAATAGGAAAATTAATTTGTATCGGTTCGAATAGATTTGTAATTCATTTGAAAAATCGATTTGTAATTCCTCCCAGGACGGAGCTTGGAGCTTTTGGAGGGGGCGAAAATCATTCAATTCGAAATATTACATATAAAACCTTACGAATTTTTCAAAATTGTATGAATATAATACAAATTTTACGAAAATCTTGAACTTTTGAGGGGGTCGGAACCCCTTCCGGGCCGTAAGAAGCTTCGGCCCCTGATTCCTCATTCTAGTATCGCTGCTCAAAAAAAATATTGAGTGAAAGGTTGAAACATTGATGTTGAATTATGTTATACACACATCGTATATGTAATAGGTTGTGGATGCTCTCATATCGGAGAGTTATGAGTTTTCTTGACATCATACGAATGATTTACGAATTTAAAATATCACTATTATAATTTGATCTTAATCTCTGTAGGTTGTTACAAGGATACATTTTACAACCATACCACACAATACACTTGTTAAGTAAAAATATCTCTCAAAAAAGAGAAAATAAAAGAAGAAAAAATAAAAGACTACAAAAAAAGATATAATTTAGAATCAAATAAATTTAGACCTTCATTAATCCAGAATCATAAGGCACGCTAGATGCCTTAATCCATGTATCTCCTTGTATATACGTTCCAGGAGTATAACTTTGAGCCTCCTGTTGAGAAATTTTCTTGATGCCTTTCCATGTAACCCTCTTTGCAGTGGTAGCACCTGGACCTTTGTTGTTAAGTTCAGCGTAATAACATGTATCGAGGCCGAACGTCCCAGCCCAGGGAGCCCATCCTTCTGGGTCGATATTCTTGTCAATGAATGATTGCATTATTATAGTCCTAGAGTACTCCTTCCAAGGACGTCCGAGGTAAGATTTTGGCATTGGGACGGCGTTCATGAACTCAGGTTCTGCTGTAATGGTGCAACCATCAAGAACAAGACCACCCACTGAATGTTGGTCCTTACGCCCTTGGGCTGTCACCATGCATGCCTGGGTATTCATTGGTTTTCTCACTATCATCTTGCAGTCTTGGAAAACCGCTGCAGCGTTCCCAAATATAAAGTCGATGGTTCCACTGATGACGCATTGTCGGTAGAATTGACGATAAGTGTGAGTGTACAAAGTGTCTTGATACCCATCCATTATACAATTGTGGAAAACACTCATATCAGCTGAGACACGTAAGGCTACTGCTTGATGCTTTTCCGGTCCAGCACTATTCTCGAACCCTATGTCCTTGGCCATGAATCCGTCTCCGTTAACCGCTGTAAATACAAATTAGATATAATATCATATCATTTCTAAGCTAACGTCTTACATATTAATTGGAGAATTCGAAAAATGTTTTTTTTTTTGGTGTGTTTTGCCAAACCTGTTTTGTATCTTGTTTTGTTTGCAAATATGGTGGCGTAAGCAATATAAATTGGATTATGATTTATCCGCTAAAAAACATACATTTTTAGTATGTTTGTAACCTACTTCTGATTTCAACTATCATATAATATTTGTTTCCATAAGCTCAATGATCTTGATTAAACAAGCTAGTATTATTACTAATATAACATATAATTATTTGTTGGTTTATGAAATTTGACATTAGCAATGATTTTTGCCATATAAGAAGACATTTAAATATGAAGATTAAATGAAACATACCTACGGTAGCACTATGGTAAGTAGCCGTTCCGTCAATGTAGTTTCTGTTTCCTGTTATCCTTGTTTTTGTTGGGCCTTCCCCAAGGAAGACAACATTGTCAACATACCTCGGTACAGTGACATATTCATTGTAGGTACCTGCCTTGATGAGTATGATAAATGGTTCTGTTGACCTTTTGGGAGCAGTGTTAACGGCATCTGTGATAGTCTTGAAATTCCCTGACCCGTCTTGAGCTACAACTGCATTAGGTTTTGCTGTTTTAGGATCTATGTTAATTAGTGAGCGCCTTGAACTATCGGCCCATGAAGGGTAGGGCGTGTTCGTTTTATGGGGCGTAATTGTCTTGGAATCAGGAGTAAGAACCGTTTCCTCATTCGATGCATCTCCAACCATTTGCAACTTGGAATGAAATGCACTAGGATCATGATCATCAATTGACATTTCGTCAAGCATCCTTCGATTGCCTACTATTTGCTTTGAACCATCTGAACTTGAATGCTTATGCGTTACGGTAACATCTGTCTTCCATCCAACATTTACATTTTTGGGCTTCGGTTGTGGTACAACCTCCGTACGATCTACCTTCCAGTCCACATTTATGGTTTTGGGCTTTGGTTGTTGAACCACCTCGGTACGGTCTACCTTCCAATCAACATTGACGCTTTTTGGATTCGGTTGTGGAACCACCTCAGTTTGGTCGACCTTCCAATCAACATTAACTGTTTTTGGATTCGGTTGTGGAACCGACTCAGTACGGTCTACCTTCCAATCAACATTGACGTTTTTAGGTTTGGGTTGAGGAACCTCAGGTTGGTCTACCTTCCAATCAACAATGACGTTTTTGGGCTTTGGTTGGGGAACCTCGGGACGGTTTACCCTCCAATCTATATTGATGGTTTTGGGCTTTGGTTGGGGAACCTCAGGACGGTTTACTCTCCAATCAATATTAATATTTTTCGGCTTAGGTTGGGGAACTTCAGGAGTGTCTATCTTCCAATCAACATTAGTGGTTTCGGTCTGTGGTTGAGGAATCCTAGGACCAAATCTTTTGGGTGGCACACCTCCGGACAACTCAATGATACCATCAATCATTGCAAGACTGTTTCGGGTGAGCTTGTTTCCAATGTCCAACAGGTTTGTCATGGTTACTCTCGATTCACCAGTAGTGTTTTCGAATGAATCTAGACAAGTTTCTTGAAATGTGACAGAACCACTAAGCCAAACACGAAGCTCAACGGTATTATCTTTTAACTTCACAATATCAAGAAGATTAACCTTATTAATCGATCTTTTGAGATCTTCAATGGAAATAGTGAGAAGCTCATTGCATTGGTCCAAAGCCACTTTAGTCCTTGGATCTTTCTCTGTTTGTCTTAGGGTGTATGATTTTTCGATAGCGATCTGGATACGTTCCACTGCAGCATTAAAACCACCTTTTATGAGCTCCCTAGGCTCCCTTATCCCGGTCCTTATTCTATCTAATGTTTCCCTACAAATTTCTCTGAAATCAGTGTATTTGCAAAGAATTATGACGGTTGTCGCGGTCACAACAGTGGCACCAGCGGCAACACCAGCAGCTATCAAGAGCCCGGTTTTCATTTCCGTATCAATTTCAACTTGATTGTGTTTTGTAGTCTGGCCAATTTTTCTAGCGTGGACAAAGGTCCCGACCACAGCTGCCACCACAAGGATCGTAACCAATGCGATAACCGTAATCTTCTTCTTCTTCCCTCTATCCAAAGCCATTTTTTTTAATTTTTAAACTAAGTTTTACCTATATATATATAATTATTTTTATTTAAATATATGAAATAATATACATATATGAGACAGAAGAGCTCCTAGGAAACCTTTGGCCTTTAGATTCATCTATATAAGAGAGAAAAACGTTTGGTGTGTACGGTTAAGGTTTATTTTCTTAATATATGTTTCGGATATTTGAGGTTTAGAATGTTGGAACAATGAATAAAGAATGGAGGGTCGTTCGTTGCCACCTTTGCATTTTGATGGTCAGGGTTAACTAAACATACTTGTCCATTCATATATTACAACTAAAAATAACAAAGATGTATAATAATTGCATAAAATTTCACTCTTAAATATAAACTAATATCTTCAAATGGTTCAAAATGAAAGTTAGGATACATGATTTGTAAGAAGCACCTCGAGCTTATGTGAATCGGTATAAAAGAAATTCTGTCAAACAATATTGTGTCAATCGAGCTTATAGTGTTCGAGCAAGTGGTTATATTTTTTATAAACTCTTTTTATCCCACGGAACAGAAAAAGTTTAGGAGAGAAACCGTTTAGAACTGTAAACACCGATCATGTCCGCGTTTAGAATACTATCCACTTGGCGATGGTCCATGTTCAGGAAATCGATTAGATAGAGAGTAAACATGCGATATTATGTTACTAAATTATTATGTCATACAATGATTATTTCCTCATAATACAACCGATCCGTAATTCTGTATCAATACATGATAAGACACATATCAACTTCGCATTCATTATAAATGCAGGTTCTCGTTCTTTCTGAAAACAATCGTTAATTTATTCTAAACATAATAAAAAAAATCATAAAACTACGTTATTGTATCACATATATACATTTAACACCAATTGAGTATTAAGTTTAATCTAATTAAAAGCATTTATGTTCACAAATCTTTATTCAAATCATCATTTAACTTATAACTAAAGAAGTTTCTCAAAATAAGAAAACCTTATTCTTCTATGTGAAATATATGTCTGAAATATAATAAACAAAAAACGTTTGTACCGTATTGTACATAAATAACGAGAGTTTTGACCCGTATGTCATACATATAAGACACTTTAAAAAGATACATGTTCATTCATATTATCAAATAGATTAAATATTAAATCCTAACATTGAAAAATATGTGATAATACTGAAATATCAATATCATCTATATCTATATTTACTTATAATCTAGAGTTGTCGTTCTAATTACGTGTGAGATATTCCAAATAGTTGAATGGTATGTATTTGAAACTCCTGACTCTTTGGTTGCCCTGTGTTTTATTTTCCATAATGAGATGTATAATGTTATTTAAACTGTTCAGTTACCCTAAGTTAATAACACATTTGAAACTTCTGATTCTCTTTGGTTGCCATGTGTTTTAATTACCATAATGTGAGGTATAATGATATTCCTGACTCTTTGGTTGCCATGTGTTTTAATTACCATAATGTGAGTTATAATGATAATTAAACTGGTCAGTTACCCTAAGTTAATAACACGAAACTCGTGACTCTTTGGTTGCCCTGTGTTTTAATTACCATAATGTGAGGTATAATGATATTTAAACTGTTCAGTTACCCTGAGTTAATAACACAGACGTTTTTAGGTACTCCAAAAGTTGGTGGTATTAATGGCATACTAATTATTGTGTTTTAATTACCATAATGTGATTAACAAACATTTTTAGGTACTTCAAAGGTTGGTGGTTTTGTGTTTTTCTATATAAGTTATTTACTTTTGCATCAACAAACCCCATAACTACGTACAATTATGTCTCTTTCGAAAAACATGTCTCACTCCAAGATTGGCGTCCTTGACACAACTAGAGAAGATTGGGTTATTCATGTAAGGGTTTGTAGAATGTGGGAGGCAGTAAATACGAAACTCGGTGATGTCTTACTTGGGTTGGAGATGGTTATGGCTGATGATGAGGTAATTTCTAATTTGTTTGAAAATTTTAAAAGCCGGAAAAAGGGTACGCCACTAAAATTTGGAAACTGTGGGGGGTTAAATTAGTTTCTTACATGTTTTTTTTTTTAACCAAAAAGGGCGGTTCGATACAAGGTTTCATCACTAGAAATCATATACGAAAGTTTAAGGCTCTTCTCGAAAAGGGCCAGGTATATCAAATCTCGAGGTTAAGAGTGATTGAAGGTCAAATGGGATCAAAAGTGTTGTAGAAATGATTCGAAACCATTCAATTTAATTGAACATTTCTATTGTAATTTGTAAAGAATCTATATATTGTATTTAATTTGGTGTTTGGGGATTTTTGGAAACAAAGTTTTATACATTCGAGGGAAACAAAAAGTAGCAGGAAATAGGCACAAACCATGTGTTTTAATTTTAGAAAGTAGAAGGTCGGTGGCGGTTAAAGACACAAAACTCCTGATTATGATCATTGTTCGTAACAAATCTCTTTACAAAATTGTCACCGCGCAACGCGCGTGAATACGTCTAGTTAGAGATATTTTTGTTTGCAATAAGATTAGGGTACCACTAAGCATAACAACAATGCCACCATTTTTCTTCTAGACATTCGAAATAAAAATACTTTTATGATCATTTAAATGAACAATTTCTCCAATATAATTGTCAAATGGTGATAGATAGAATCATTGTATTCTTCACTGATGAAATAGATACTAAAATGTTAAAGAAAAGAACTCACTTTAGAATGTGATCCTAACCATGTAGATCAAATACGAAGAAATAGTACAAAACTTAATGAATGTTGAACCATGCAGTGCTCGAGCAATGTTTAAACCCCGAGAAGTTTAAAAAGTATTGATAATATATATTAAGATATGAATTAAAGTTTGGTTTTAATATATAAAAAAAGTTTAAATGAGGATTGAACAAATGCTTACACTAAAGATAGATCAACTTTATATAGCATATTAAAAGAAGAAGAAATATTGAACCAAACTTTATAAATGTTATCAACCAAATAAATGAATATGAATAAATTTTTGGTAGAAAAGTTAGACTAACAAAGTTGTTGTCGACTAATCAAGTAAACACTTTACTAGACGAAGAACAAGTACAACTGGTATCTATGTTGTTAGGCTAGTCTCAACCTAGGGACCAAACTCACTTGATTTCTTTGTAGAACAACCATGTGTTGTTCCACAACCGTCAACTATTTCAACTAGAAATCAATCAACAAGACATGTACAACCAGATTCTTCTACTTCAGGTACTACACAAGCAGTTTAACCTGTAGCACGATTATCTGATCAGACCAATAATCCTCACGAAAAATATTCGTATGGATGAAGGTTTTACGAAGGTCTGGAGATGTTTCATCAGCTCAGAATCACCATTGATGAGAGGTCGAAAGGTTTTATGGAGGTTTTTAGCGTGAATGATGCGTGTAAATTAATGAGATCTGGATTGTTTTTGATATTTTGTTAAATGACTAAAATGTCGCTTCAATACAAATATATGTTTTAATCTTAGCCCTTAGATCTTTTTTTTTTTATGGCCGATATTTGGTTATTGTGTCATAAATTTTTATATAATCTTTCTATAGCCCAACCCAGTAAATATAATATTTTGTAAGTTAATAATGAAATATATAAAATTATCTCTAACTAATTAATATTTAATTATATTTTTTATTATTTTATTTAGAGTAATATAATATTTTGATAAATCAACCAATTAAAAATTATCCAAGAACAAAAATTGCAAATTACTCTAAATATATTATTCTTTTTCACCCTTTTAGTGACTCCCAACAAAATCAAAAGAACAAGAAGCAAAAAAGGAAAAAAAAAAACCCTAAATCAATCAATGTCTAATAATGATGTGAATTCCAACCCTTTTGAAAACGGAACAGAAGTCGAAATCAGCAGCAATGACAACGGATTCCGAGGAGCTTGGTACGCCGGCACCGTAATCAAACCCAAAACCATAAAAAACAACAAGGAAATGATACTTGTGGAATACAAGACTTTAATGGCGGATGAGTCTGGGACTAAACCCCTTCGTGAAACCCTAGACGTTGTTCAGTTAAGGCCTTTGCCTCCTCGTGAGAAACGTGACAGGGGTTTTAAGTTTAGCGAAGAGGTTGATGCTTATTATAATGATGGATGGTGGGAGGGAGTTGTTACTGCGCTTCTCCCCGGTGATCGCTACTCGGTTTTCTTTAGAGCTGCTAGGGAACAACTTGAGTTTGGCCGGTCCGAGCTTCGACTTCATAGAGAATGGGTTTATGGAAAATGGGTTCCTCCACTTGAAGAACAGGAACAAGAGGTAAGGTTTTGTATATAAAATGGCATTTGTATCGGTTCGAGCTTTTTAGTTTTAACAATTGATATATGCCTGCTATTCTTATTTATAACTAAGAATTATATTCATTAAGAATAATTGAGAAGCCAAAAGGGGTGATCTTGTTTTGAGAAAGCCTTTTTTAAACATTTTATGTACATCCTTATTATTAAGTAAATTCGGTTTTGTGGGGACAGAAATGATCTAGAAAATACAATTATAGATGACAATGATTATACCCTCCTAAATGACGATATCATAGTCATTAGCTAAGTTGTTACTGAATTGGTGCAAGTGCTTGTAATAATGAAGTGGTTAACCATCTTATCGCAAGAGCCAAAACCATCTGGATAACCTTAGTGGTTGTTGATCCAATTCTTGATGGCTTAAACGGAAATAAAGTTATTGGCATCAAAATTGAAAATCTTCTTCCACGATTTTTTATCTTCTCAACTTCTTGCGCTTTCTTCTTTCAAGCTATATTTTAGCTTTAGTATGGTTTATGCTTGAATTATGTGTTCCAAAATGTCAGTTGTGGTAGATCGATTTTACCAAACTCCGGCTCATTTTTTTACCTTTCCTAATCTCAAGGGCATCCTTATAATCCTTTTTGGGTATATTAATGGGATAACATAACTAGTCATTTAGAAACACAATGTATCAATGGATTGTTGTGCTTTAATTGTGTTTTACTTTTATTCTTGTATGTTAACATCTTCTAGGACTAATGCTCTATACATTTAAATGGATCATTAAGTCTCCAATTAATTCGTATTAGACTGTTTAGTGCTAGAATGGCAGCGGACTGTTTATTTTCGCTTCACACTATAAGAGCATTATTAAGTAAGTGGAGTTGTGACAATACGACATGGTACTGTATTTTTTCATATTTATGTACCTAAAATGTACACATAAACATACATATACTGATGTGTATTTACAGAGAATATATATTCAACAAATAGGTCATACGTGTAAATTGGGGATCTCAAGTCACAAGCGTTACAGGCCTTTGACCACACTGTTGGATACGACCATGATGTAGTTACTATATAGTACTGGTGAAAAGGGCCAACATATGAAATATCCGTTCATTTAAGATATGTGTTTCCTTCATTGTCCATATTTGTTAGTGTGCACTTCATTTATCGTCGTATCAAGTTAATAGGACCTGTTAAAACGTCTTCATTGCTTGTCTTCCATGATACTGGAAAGGTGAATCATATCAGAACCAAGGGTTTTTGCTAGAAACTGTTGTATTGTGGTTTATATGATGGTAGTATATGTTTTATGTTCATAACAAGAGGTCGCAAAATGGGCAAGTGGGATAGGTTCGCTAACTATATTCTTGTAATAGTAATCCAAACTGTTTTTTATTAGCGATTTACGAGGTTTTATTCATTCAAATACCCTTCGGAGGACCCACTCCGCCCATTTGATGTATTTCCTTTTTGGTTATTTACTTTATCACGACCCATTGACTGACAGATATATAACGTAACTCAGATATGCCCATTTATAGCTAAAAATATCAAAATTGCCACTCTATTATACTATCTTTACCTGTGTTTTATATAATAATATACATACATGTGTGCTGACTCGTGTGTTTAGATAAATGTATATGTTTCTATGTAAGTATTTATATATGTACATTTGGATTCTCGTTTTTTTACTGTAAGTCTGTGATACAACAAACAAATGGTTAAAATTGTTTACTGCAGGCATCTTTCCCTACAGAGGTGAAAGTTGGCAAGGACGATAAATTTTACAAAGGGGCATCGGTTGAAGTAAGCAGTGATGAAGAGGGTTTCTATGGTGCTTGGTTTAGTGCCACTGTCATTGAACAACTAAGTACAGGTAACTACAAGATTGAGTATAAATCCTTGAGGAATGATGATGATACAGCTTTTTTGACGGAAGAAGTTGATAGCAACCATATACGCCCTTGTCCTCCAAATGAAACTGTTGATCATTTCCGCGTATTTGAAGAAGTTGATGCCCTTTACAATGACGGATGGTGGGTGGGCGTAATTTCTAAAGTACTCGGCAGACAAAGATTTGAGGTCTACTTTCGGGGAACAGAGGAGGAAATTGTGGTGAAACAATCCGATTTGAGGCGACATTTGGAATGGATCAATGGCAAATGGGTGTCTTCTTCCTCGGTTTCTAATTCTATGCGTAGGTAAGAAAGTTGTATTAGGTCGTAATTATTAATTGATGGTATGGTTAAACTTGAGATCAGGTGTCTACTTTTGGTTCCATCAAAACAATCCTCTTTAGCTTGATCATGTGGCCTGCTTATGTCAAAAGTTAACTCCGAAAAATATTAATGGCTTTTTATCTATGGTCTATCCCTAATCCATGAGATTTAACTCTATTACAGGTCTCATATGATTTATTTTTGGGGTTTTTGAATCATGTGTAATTTATAATTCACATGTTTGTCTTTTAATTTATGGTTAACATATGATTCAAAAACAAAGTTACACATTTATCGAGTCCGGCAAGACCCTTCAACTTAAAAGCTCCTCGAGCTCGAGTTTATTCTACATTTAATGAGTCAAGTTCAAGCTTTGGTTGTTTGCAGCTCTGGAATGACGGTGATGATTAGCATGGTAATTTTCAAACTGGTGCAATATAAGTTATATTTCTGGTTTTGCAACGAAATGTAAAATATTTAAGGAATTTGCTAAATATAGTCCTTGGGCTATGTTTAAAAGTGTTCAAACACACATACTTGATTTGGGCTATGTTTAAAAGTGTTCAAACACACATAATTGACTTGTACATTAATAATAACCGCTATTCATTTAAATTATGGATAACATCTTATTCGTACAATTTTTTATTCGTGTTTGAATTTCTTATATTTGGGAATATGGTTAGCAAACTTTAATATTAAATTATGTAAAAGATGTTTGGTCTTGGAAATAAAATGTCTATATGCTGTGGTGGTTTTAAAAAGTCTTTACATGAAAATTAATTTCGTAAAAAGTTAAGATATAGTTAAACACATGCCTCCAACATAAATGTTGGTGAACAAAATCAGGTAATCATATAGATATGTTATTATATATTTAAATTAACGAAAAGAAGAAAAAAAGAAATTATGTTTGGTGCGTTGAGTTGGTTTGTCTTAGGAACATAATGTCTAGCTCAAGGTGGAGATCGTAAGAACCATAGGAACCATTATGTAATTTCTTCATATTCATATTGACTTAAGTTAGATATTATATTTTAAAATAGTTCAGGGGGTGTATGTGACACTTGTTAGTTAAATCTAACAATTTCATAGAATTTAAGACCTAGTTTGGTTCGTGGAAACTGATGGAATTGAAAGAATTTGGAATTCCGAATTCGTGTTGCATCCTGTTTTGTTGGACAACTGAGAATTGAAATCTGCCAAAATTCCATCAGATTCCATCCGTTGTGAAATTCATAATTCTTTCCAGTTTTGGAAAGAATTCAAGATTCTTGATTTCATGGAATTTAAACATATTTACTAAAACATATTTCAAACAAAGCTTTGCACCATTTTGAATATAACCGCCAACTTTTTCCGTAGATGTATTCGACAATGTAGTTGAACTTCTAGTTTCAAAATGTAAAATGATAGGACATAAATAACTAAGTAATATAAAATTAACTAGGGTAATTATGTAATTTACCATATTAAAATCTCAAAATAGTTTTATAAGCTACTTGAAATAACTTGTTTTTTTTAAATCTATATTTATTTTAAATAAGCTTTACAAAAAATGTTGACCACCCTATTAGATTAAGCTCTCATAAGTCCCTTATAAGTTATTCGCCTTGCAAATATCACAAAATTTGAATTAATTTGAAAGATTACAAATCTTTATATGCAAAAAATTAAAAACTAAATTTTGTTGAATTCTGTCAACCAAACAGGTTTTTATCAGTTCAGATTTCAATTCCTTAAATTCCAATTCCTTTGAACAACATATCAAAATATATTATTGTTAGGTAGCACAGCAAAAACGGTTTGTTTTTCTTTAAGAAAAAATAAATTCAAAAAATTGTTTTTGATGTTATATAATGTATAATTGCTATATTAACTTTCAAGGAGGTGGCTAAGCGATGTCAACAAGACGTTCCAAAGAAATATAGATTGTAGAGTCTCCCCGCTTCAACTTCCTTGACGCCACCAACCCTTTCCTTGGGTAGGTGGTTTGTCCGGTTCCACATATATGCTATGTATTTGTGGGTTACGGTCTTGTGAGATCAACAAACTTGGATTGGACTTGGATTGGTGGTTGTGTGAGAATAAGCCTTATTCAAAAACATGTCAAGTGTGATCACAAAACTGGATTCTTAAGTGATTTAGTTAGGTTTATGCATTTTATACATTTGGATGATTTTCAACCCATTTGAGTGTTTTCGTCTAGATTTTATCCACTGACTCGAGTCATTTGATTCATAAAAGTAAGTAAACAAACATCGACTCTTTGACAGATAAATGAGTTAAAATTGTCACTATTACTTTGAACAAGGTAAATTTTATAGATTTTCTTGAAGAATTTATACTAATTAATTCATAGGTGTCAATAGAAGTCTCCGTTGTCCAAACAATGTGAATGCTTGAAACAAATGTAAATGCATAAAAACACAATTTTACAATTTTTTTTATCGAGTAGGAGATTGTTATGTAGGATTTATCGAGTTCGATTCGAGTTTCAAGCTCTAGTTTTATAAGTCGAGTTGAGCTCGCGTTGGAAATATAAAGCTCGGTCGAGCTTGATTCGAGTTTCAAGTTGGAGTTTTTCTAGTCGAGTCGAATTCGAGCTTGACATTATTTGACTCAACTCGGCCCGATTACACCCTTAAATGTATGTATTTTTGAACTATGATAACCAACGAGAAGTTATCACCCGCGCATTGCGGTGGATATTAGAAACGTACATTAACAAACATTTAAGAAAACAATAAAACTTCTAACATTTAAATTCATAAAAGTAGTAGAGAAGATAGCCGAATCCAGTTCTCTAAAAAAAGGGAAGGGATGCCCTTTAACAAAACTCTCTTCTCTTTAATCATAACTTTGGTAGAAGTCTTATATAATTAATTGTATACAACAAAAATTAGATAAAATTTGGTACCTTATTTAATATCACTTATTCATATGTATATATATATATATATATATATATATATATATATATATATATATATATATATATATATATATATTATATATATATATATATATATATATATATATATATATTATATGTTTCGGAAAAAGAAATGAAAGAAATTATCTAACTTAGATTTTTTATTTAATAGTGTAAAAAGTAAAGATAAAATCCGAAATAATAATAGATATTAAAAGGAATAATAAAAAAAATACAAGGATCGTTTTGTAATATTTCAAAGTTTAAATCTAGTGACTATTTGGTTATTTTTAAAAACTTTAATTAAATTATTTTTGAAAAAATGTTAGGCGTGTGATTCGATCCCCGACTCCCAGAGTGGAAGGACCAAGGTTGTAAATAACGTAAGGCGTGACGGCGAGGCTAAGCCTCAAGCTTTGTAAGACATGGCGAGACATACCGTTTTTGAAGGCGTGAAAAAGCGACAAAATTTTAATAAATTTTAGTTTGCTCCCTTAATTCTAACTTCACTTACATCTAAAAGTAAATAAAATTGCGATTTTGTAAGACTGACATATTCTTCCCCCATCAAATTTGATAAACATTTTTCAAAATTATTTTTATTTTTATTTTTAATTTTGAACTTATTAATTCAATAATAGTTACATTGTTACCTATTAATAATATGTTATTTATTTATTATTTACTTAATTTTCCTTTTTATGTAAAAATGAAGTCTGTTAGGTCTGGAGATCCCGCGACGAATGTGGAAAAATAGAATTACTAAACCCTAATTTCGCCTAATATTCTAATTGAATGGAATTTTCTACTAGAAGTTGTGGAACCAGACGCGGTGCCATGTATGTTGTTGGAGGGGCCAACCCCACCCAGAATGCAGATTTCACTATATATATATATCTATACATAACTTCGTTTTATGAATACAATAAAATCATTATATTAGTCCATGTAACAAACTTGGCCCACCAAAAAATGTTTCACTAATTATTTTAAACCACGTAATATTTTATAGAGAAATGATACAGTTATAAAAGGTTTACAAAAAAGAAGTTACCCAAAATAACATATCATGATATAAATGGATGAAAATGAGAGGAGAGAGGAATAGTGTAAAAGATGGTTGGTTATGATCAGATTACACATCATTTTATAAACTTCTTTTTGTAAACCGTTTGTAAGTGTAACATTTCTTTATTTTATATCAGTTATATAAATTTGGATTTTTTAGTTATAGTTTAGGAGTGAGAAAAAAAACCGATAAACCGAATCCGAACAAAAAATCCGAAATACCCAAATCGAAAAAATCGAACCAAAGCAAAAACTGACGATTTGATTTTTAATTTTATGATAACCGAAATATTCGGTTCGGTTTTGGTTTCACTCCAAAAACCAAACCGAAAAAACCGATTAAAATGTAAGCTTTTTATATGTAATTATTATGATTTATACTTATTTTGTTAGACAAAATCATTATAGATAGTACAGAACAATATTTCTAGCTTAATAATTAGAAACTTTCGAGTAAAAAAAAACTGCTTGTTAAAAATCATGAATAAGATGTCTTTTATTAAGAGGAACTTGCCAATGTTTCAAAAACCGATTAAAAACCGAACCGAACCTAACTTGATTCGAAAAACCGAAAAACCGAACCGATGTAAAACCGAACCGAACGGTTCTTAACTTTTAAAAACCCCAAATTTCGGTTTGGTTTCGGTTTTATACAAAAACCTATCCGAACCGAACCGTACTCACCCCAAGTTATAGTAATCAATTTAGTAAGTTTTTTAAAGTATTATTTATATATTATACAAAATATTTGTTCGTCAAGAATGATATTGTTATTTTTTTTTTATAATTCAACCAACAGTTTTAGTCTATAATTCTATTTTGAATGATTTTATGGACGTAAAATAGGCTCGTATGCCAAAAATATAAATTATTATTGCATATACATCTCTCAACTCTTTATATCTTTTTTCTATTTGGCCCACCCTACTCTTAAATCTTAGCTACGCCACTGTGTGGAATGAATTTATATTCCACAGATCGAAATCGAATTGATAGTAGGAACGCTATGGCTGAATCGATTATCAAAAGTAAAGCTACTATGAAAACAAATGACGTAACCTAATACGTGTTGAGTGAGGTTTTAATAAATGAAATGTTACCAATTGATCTAATAATTATTGTACAAAGAATGTTAGTGCACATAGTTTCATTTTAATTGATAATTGTAAGACTAGTGTGAATGATAAAGATCATGCTTTAGATGTTTTGGTTACAAATGATGATATACTTGATGGTAGACAAAATGAGAAAATAGTAAATATGGAAGTAATGAAAGAGATAGTGGTAGTAATACAAGTGTGCAAGAAGTGAATAATTTGGTTGATGGATGTGTTACTCAGAAGATGCCATATGCAAAAGCAACCGGTCAAAATGTTCAAATAGCAAATTGTGCTATGTTCGTACTGAGAAAACATATAATGGCAAATAAGCTGTATTTTTGATAATTAAATTGTAAAAAGATGAAGCATCTAACGGAAACTGACACTTTGTGGGTACTTTGCAGGATTCAGAATGGCTCGCAATGAAATCAGATACCATTGAAGGAAAATGTGAGGGAAATTTGGTATCGTGGATGTTTTTATGAATGATGTACCCATTTTTTTTTTTAGATTTTAGGATGAGGGAAGGCTAAGTTTAGTACTTTATAGTGGTGCATGGGTGGCCGATTGTTGGTATTTGAATAGTTTTAACAAATGTGTTTTCGTAAATGTGTGAGATTACGGGAGCGCACATATCGACATTTAGACACGACTATTAGTTTAATGTATTTAGTAAATATTACTTAATTGTTAAATGTAATGTTTATTAAATGGAGGGTTTATTATGTAAATAAGGAGGTTTCCTTATACTAATATACCTCAAACTCTTAGATTTAAAAACCTGTAAATAGAAGATAAAACATAAACAATAATTCATTGCAAAACATAAAAAGTCGACTAAAGGTTGGAAACCTTTAGCCGATCGGTTTTTAAAATAAAAAAAGGTTTTTTGTTTATCTTGGTTTTTGTAATAAATAGTTGTTACTAAGACAATTGTTGTACAAAACAATTAAACGTGTACTACCATACTAGTCTGTGGCTAAAAAAAGGTGGTGCGTACGTAACCGTAGATTAGATCTTACACTTAGATCTACGACTTTCGCTTGCTTCTAATTCAAGGTAATTCTTTATCCGATTTATTATTTACTATGTGATCCTAAATTCCGCTGCCATGTATTGTTGACAATATGAATCTAGTTGTATATCTATAGTGGTATCAGCCAAAACATAGGTAAATATTATTTTGGATCTAAAACATCAAAATTGAAGGGGGACCTAGGGTTGGTTTATTGTATGATTTTACAAAATTAAAAAGTTAATTTGAAATCAATCTACCTTACAATTTGATGTTTAACTATCTTATTTACTTTTATGCAAAATTATGTATATAAAGTTACATGCATAACTTTGTAAGCATAATTAGATATATTGATAATTTTAAAGAGTAAATTGAATTAGTGACATATTATTAATTGTTAATTGAATATGTGCGACACAAAAGGATTTGTATGATAAAAAGTTATGTGTGGTTTATTTAATATAAAAATTGTTTACATATTGATAACTTCCGCAATCCAAACTTGTTTATTTGGACGGATGTATGTGGTCCGTTTCCTTTGAAACGGGAGTGATTCAATATGTAAACAATGACCATAGAGACTTTTTAGGAATTACCCAATTAGTTGCGTAGAATAATTCTAAATTGTTTATTATAAATATTGTTTGTCAAATGTCTTTTAAAAGAAACAAATTTAATAATAAGACTAAAGAATTATTATGACGAGTTATTAATTTATTTTGGCACTTTTATACGTTCTATAACGCATATGGTTGGGTTTATATACCGTAATTTGATCCAGGGACGGAACGTATAAATTTACAAAATATCTTAAAAACCATCGATTTAATAAGCGTGTGATTGGTAATTTATAACTAGATTGTACATGCTCAGTGTATTATTACCCAACTAGGCTCACCTACAACAGGGGACGATGTCTAGGAAAGTTATGCAGAGTGGGGTACACTCCTAATGAGGCAATGCTATTAAGAAATGTTGAACCATTCGCTACACCTCACATGCTTTCCTGGTCGTACTCTCGTAGAGCTACCGAAAGGGTTTAATGATGACCATGTTACGATTAGTTGTATAAATTAGGTAATCATAGAAACACGTTTAATAACCAGTAAAATAAAAACATTTTTTTTAATTAAATTACGTTACGAAATTGTTGCATGGAAATTGCGTACGTAGATTTTTAACACCCATGTAATTTAACTCAATTGCTATCCGTATTGCCTAGACAACTTGTACTTGCTCGTCACTCTACGTGAGACGTAGGTGAAGTGTATCCAAGGCGGATTACCACTCATAGTGAGACTGTGGTGGACTATCTGCAGTCTTCAGTCGGATGACTTAAATTGGGTTATGCAGTGAGACTGTAAACGCCGATATCGATAAGATGCGAAGAAACATGATTAATGTCACGATCACCATTTTGATGCTCGGATCGAATTATGACATTAAGTCCCATTTTCTAGGAGTTGCACCAGTAAATGCAATTACGGATCGTCACTTACCTTTTGAGTATTATTTAGTTCCTACCAGATCAACTGATGGAACGATAATATGTCAATTGGGTCCTAGTCTTAATGGAAAGTAAACCATGGGTTTTACGTTTTGTTAAGAAATCTTATGTCGAAAGTACTAATGAGAACTCTCTTCTGTTTTGTAAAAATGGACAAAATCCCGATTTAAGCTGAGAATCGTTCTATGAACCAAGTTTTAATGATTGATTTCATGAGCTGAGAATCGTTCTATGAGCGATGAAGTAATTAACAGTCATTAATAAAACGATATCTCTTGAGCCGAAGAATGCTTATGATGAGATAACTCGGGCAACTTATCAATCAACGATAAGTAGCCGGATATAATGATTGTTAAGCTTCACATTATGTATGAGAAACAAGTCGGTCTTGAATTGAACGACTTGATTCAAGAATTACATTAGTGAAAACATGTTGCTGGAACGTCAGTATGGACACACGTTGTCAACATAACAAGCTAAGTTAATCATTTGGAAAGGATGAATTACCCTATCATCAAACTATTGTTGTTCTAAATTGCCTTTCACAAGATATTGGTGAATTTACACCTAACAACAATATGCATGGTATGGCTAAAATTCTCACGAACTTTATATGATGCTCGTAGAGTTTGAGAAATTCCTTTCTAATCGGTTACTGTGACAACCCACAAAAATCGAGGTTCACACCAACTCGACCTCTTAAACCACTAGTATATGTTTTCAATTATGTACGACCGTTAGGTCACACTATACATAAATGATGCTTAATAACTATGTCTAAACATATACGGATACCGGAATTAGGTACGGTATTCACTTTACGTAAACATATATATATTTTTACAACTATATTTCTAGTCCAACATGAAAGGCATAAAACTCTAACCTTGCATTCATCATCTTTGCATGAATTGTTGCATGCATGTAGTATAGGTTACCAAAACTTGCATAAATCACCCACTAGACATCAAAACATGCCTAAACACCCTAGACTTTGCAAAAACCACCCAAACCCCCCTCCCAAAGCTCCATGGCCGTTCACAAGGGGTCCCCCATGGGATTCTTTGGCTTGTTGGCTAGATTTGGTGGTCACATGGTTGAATAGAATGTCACTATTGAACTAAATTGCCCATACCAATCAATGACACTTACCATGGTTGAAACAATGACTAACTAGGATTAAATTCTAACCCAAGATCCACTCTATAAATAGAAGTCCCTAGCATTCATTTATCCTTACTCAAAACTCACAAATCACCTCCCCTCTCTCTCTAAAATTGGCAAAAGGAAAGAAGAAGAAAGAAATCACCAACACACATCAAAACCCTAGTTCTAAGCTTTGATCATAAAGAAGAAGCATCAAGTCTTGCATTCATATACATTTAGGTATGTTCTATAAAGCCTTCTCATGCATCATATTTACATACTTATATTTCATAAAATCTAAGTCCTTTATACAAAAACATGGGTTAAATAAAGAGAAGTTAAGTTATTTTGTTAACCGGAAACTTACACCGACTTGTAGACACTTTTTAACCATATTAACCAAATGGTTTGGATAAACCATTTTAAACAAAAGATACTTCTATGTTTTCTGAAGATTTAGACATAAAAATCATAATTTTTGGATATGTTGAAGTATTTTAAAAGTATTTTACGCAACAACATACGTTTCAGCTACATAAACTGTCTACACGGACTGTTTTTGGGAAATTTGGGAAAACGACCATTAAAACATAATAGGAGACCTTAACTATGTAAAATTTAACTTAAAAAAGAACGTTTCGATATAAGATTCGTTAAAAACGGATAAATATCGAGCAAGATATACCATTTTGAAGTTTGACCTAATTCCTTGACCCCGAAACTGCATACCAGCGGACCTTTTATTAAATCTGGGAAAAATGGTTATGAATGGGGCCATGAGACCTGTGGCATTTGAAAGATAAATCAAATGCCTACATTTCCATAAAAAGAAAACTAAAAACGGATAAACGACCAAGGAGTTATGATATTTTCAAGTTAACATGTACTTTGAAAAAACCCGAAAACCTACTGTTAGTATTTCTGTTATAAATATCAGTAGACTTTCAATCTGGTTTCAAGGCCTAAACCATTTGAAAGGTATTTCAAACGCGGTCGTTTCTATATAAGATTCATTAAAATCGGATATGAAACGGGCGAGATATGTTACTTTAAAGTTGGGTAAAACTTAAAGATACTTGCTGAGTTTTTATAAACTTTTATAAAAACTAACTTAAAACCAACTCTATAATAATAGCGATAACACAATACTAGGGAGCTTTGTATGCAATGATTCCATCTCGATATTTCGTAGTGCCGAGCTTGCTGGATTTACGATTTAAAGTGTCCTAGCTCCGCATGCGATTATAGAATGGTCTTGTATATAATGGCCCGAACGGTGTTAGTTTATTATTATCAAACCCGAACCTTAACCCTACCTTATTCATACATATACATACCTTTTCATGTGCATTGGACTAGAATATAAAAACCTTAATTCCAAAACTTAATAGGTCAAGGTTAGACCTACCTGATTCTCGGATTTGAGACTCCTTCGTGTTGGCTTACACACACTACCTCATTACTTTTAGCTGGCTTGCTAAGGTGAGTTCATAGCCCGGTTTTTACTTGTTTTTATAACATACTTGGGGTGAGATACATGCTCTTTTACTTATGGACACAAGTACTTAAAACCTTTACTAGTTGCCTAAGGTACCACTAAGCCAAAGGAAATTCCCCTATCATGAATCGTTAGTTAAGGACTTAAGCGCGATTGTATTGGATAGATCTATTAGGGTTTGACAACCCTCACCCAACGGCTAGACGATGTAACCCACGTCTACCACAACTAACTCGTGGACTCGAGTAGGGTGCTTTACTTTTGAAACTATATATGTTATTTGGCTATAACATAGGAACACTTATGGGGTAAGGAACTTTGTTACGCTTCGATGTCATGAGCTTAGGTGCAACTGTAAGACTTCACTTAAACGGAAATCTTGTGGTCCTCTTTATTACTAAACTAAACCTATGAATTCACCAACTTTATGTTGACTTTAGCATGTATGTCTCATGTGCTTAGTCGAAAGGGCTTTCGACGGAGGGATTTTGGGATATGACAGAGTCGCATATTTCAAACTCACACTTTTGGGAGATTTACCTTGCATTACTTATTTTCTTTTAAGTTATGTAATGTAAATCTTTGTTTTGTGAACTCTGGTAACACTTTTCCTTGATCATGTAAAACTCTGATTTTTAATATCAATGAATGTATGTTTTTTTAAAACAACTCATATAGAGGTCGTTCCCCTATATATCATTGCTAACTGGGACCCATGAAGTCAACACCTCGAGTCTCGGGAACACGAGATTTGGGGGTGTGACAGTTACCGACCAGATCCTAGCAGTCAGTGGTGGTATGGTTCAGATAAGAGAAGACAACCGCAAGCTAAGGGCAAAGCTAAACAAGATGGAAAGAATAAACAAGCAATTGTTTATATTCACAAGCCTAAGCTAACCCCTCTAGCGAAAATAGAACATCCTACTAAGGATGATGGTTGAAGTCACTGTTAAGTGATTAGGCATTGAAAGAGGAATTGTCCTACTCTAGCCGAGGTGCAAGATAAGAAGAGAGTCGGCAACGCCGGATCTTCGGGTATTTTCACTTATAGAATTATGTTTTTTCTCTAAAAACAAATACCTGAGTATCTGACATTGGTTGTGGTAATCATATTTTTGATTCCTTACAAAGATTTAGAGCAAAGAAGAAACTGAAAAATGGATCTCTATAACTATACGTAGGCTATGTCTAACGTGTAGTTATGAAAGCCATTAGAAGTTAAGACTTACATTTACCTTAGGGCATAATAATTGTATTAGACAATTGTTATTATGCACTTATTTATGTTAGGGGGAATGTTTCAGTTTATGTTTTACAGAATAATGAATTTGGTATTTATGTTTCGAACATAATGTTATTATATTAATATGATTGATATTAATGACATATATAAAATAGATTTGAATGCTCATTCTTCTTTATATTATAATTCTATATTTATTATTAGCACTAAATGCGTTAAGTCCAACTTGGACTCAACCTATCTATGACATTGTTGTATTGCGCACATATACAAGTATTGCATTAAAAGGCTTCACAACTTTTAAAGTTAAATGATATTTTATTTGATAAATACGAATCTTTTGTGTGTCGGGCAAAATGACAAGGAAACGTTTTCCGTATGAGACGAAAAGGGCAACTGATCTTTTCGGAATCATGCATACTGATGTATGTGATCCCTTTAGACATGTGTCAAAGAAAGGTGCTAACTATTTCGTTACATTTACGGATAATTTCAACAGTTATGGTTATGTTTAATGATGTGAATTTTATAACATAAAATTATTTAAAGTTTAGAAAAGGATTTTACCAAAGTAGATTAACACACAATACAGGCAGTGTACCTGATCGTACGATAATATAGAATCAGTAAGTCCGGATCGAACTCAGGGAACGTGTATTTATATTCGTTATCTCAAATTATATAATTAAACTAAATAAAGCAAGTAAATATGGGGCCGTTTTAGTTATGTGAGAACATATTTCAGAAAACAAATAACTAAATTAAAATAGCAATTTAATTAACTAAATGGAATTGCGGATGAAAAACTGTTTCGAAAAGACTTTTAGATTTAATCAGATATTAAAAAGCAGCGATTACTTGGAATTACGTTTCACCTGGATCATGCATAATAAGAATATGTTTGATTGGTTTAACTGTGATTTCTATAATAATTAGATTTTCTGTTAAAGTTATCTAATCCTACAATTTTAGAGAAAGATCATACGACTAATCGTACATCAAGAGCTATCTTAGATTATCCACTCTAAATTGTGCTTTAATTTCACTATTATTTACAATTTAATCTGTCGACTACGAATTAACAAAAGTCTCAATTATTCAATTTTGATATAATTATCATGTTCATTCAATTCATCAAATTACTAATATCTTAGCCTATCTCAATTAAGTCTCAAGCTACAATTATCTAATAAATTATATAATCGTAAATAACTGATAAATTTATAAGAACGCTAGTTATGATATAGATCTACCAATCACGCTAAGTAGTAAATTTAATGACTTTGAATAAACATGGATCGCGATTAAACGTAAATAATAACTGAAAAACCAATTAGTTCAAACATAAAATTAATTAAACATAGATCCAGGTTCAACAATCCAAGCAATCACTTAAGGAGTTTAGCTCATGTTGGATTGTAACAAAATAACATAAGAATTCTTAAACAAAGACATTGTATCAAGAAAATAATGAATAAAGTGCAAACCAAAAGTAGCAAACTTCAGAGATGATTAAAAGAGATTAATCAAAGCTTCCAACGTGATCAAAGACTTCCAGGACTCTCCTTGCAGCTCTCCAGGTCGAATGTAGGGAGAAAATATGGAATAAGATGATTAAAACTCGAACCCTAGAAGCCCTTTAAATAGAGTCTGAACCGCCCTATTTAGCCGGCGGCTGGCTGAATTCAGCCGGCGGCTGGAATACACGGGTGAAAAAGTTGCTTCCGCGGCACGTTTAGGAACAAATGTGGAAATTTTATCCAGCCTCCGGCTAAATAGCTTTAGCCGCCGGCTGGTTCTCCAGTTTTCACTTTTGTTGCTCGTTTGTCTCCGTTCCGAGCCGGTTTTAGCTCATTTTCGCTCCATTTTCCAAATGTGACTCTAATCTGCAATTATAACTGAAAATATACCAGATCATAACAAAAGTTGCAGAAAACTAGAGTAAAAATGAGAAATATGATTACAAAATATCGATTATTTTAAGCATATCAAATTCCCCACACTTGAATCTTACTTGTCCTCAAGTAAACTATCAGATTTAGAACAAAACAATCATCTTCAATAAAAATAAAATACCTAACGAATCAAGTAAATTACAAAAAATTTATTTACGAAGATGAATTTAACAATTACCAAGCCAAAATTTAAATGCATAACTAAACATCTCACGATTTGGGAAGTATAACACTCAATCACTCAAAAAGCTAATCTAAGTGTAATATATATGTGAAATTGCTCAAAGCTCAGTCATGACAAGTATTCTATCATAGGCTTGATAACGATACGCTTCTCCACCAATAGAGACTAAGTAACTAGTTCAGAGGACTTATGGTCATATCAATGGGTGATGGGTAAAATGATGGAAAAATGGAATGAAAGTAAATTATAATGAATGATACGAACAAATAAATTCCAATTAGGATACAAATCCAAATATTTTAGTCAAAAACCATATGACTTTCAAAACTCGATTGATTATCCCTAATGGCTCATTCTGATGAAACTCCCAAGACCAAACTTCGCCTTAATTCTTCAACGGTTCGATTGAGAATTTTATTTCTCGCAAATTTCGTTAAATCACTTCAACAATTATTGGTTACCTAGTACGGGCCTTAATAAATATATTTTTTCTGTTTTTTTTATTTTATTTTATTAAAGACACCGCTTAAAAGGTCCATCAAAATCATGAATAACTCTTAAACTCACATCCACATGTAACTTCTTTCGTGAACTCAAGTAAATTAAACAACTCCATGCCATCATATATAACAATCCGTCTAATAATCAACCAAGTTAAGAAAGAGGAAAGTTTTCAACAAAAATATCTGGATTAAACGACTTAGACATTTAGGCTCAATTTATGGAATATATATTTGGAAAGGGTGATAAAAGAAAAAGGTTTGGCGCAAATATGGTATCTAAACGTCAAAAACACTAAAAACGAGTGTTCGATAGGTAGTGTGAGTCAAATAACCAGTGTAGCTACTGACTATAAGAAACGAATAGGCCAATCAACGGTTTAAAAATCCTAATTCTTTTGCCTCTTTCCTAGTTACTAATAAGTAAAACTTATGCTCATTCATAGCCTCGAATTGTATACAATGTCAAGTTCTAAAGTCTACAAGTCACCGGCACAGTCATAAAAAAAATGAAGATAAAAGCATATAAAATGTATGCTATAATGGCTCAAATCCTCACAAATATGTAATGGGGTAGGTGTGCCTAGTTATGCAACTAGTTAAAACTAATTACGAGAAACATGTCAACAAATTTTAAATTTTCACACAAAATGTTCCTAAGGACAAATAGATTCTTTCCTAACCCCTTTCCCACACTTAAACAATACAATGTCCTCATTGTAAAATATAATCAGCGAATAAGTGTAAAAAGAAAAAGAGAAAGGAAGAAAAAGAACTCCCCCATTTAGATGTCGAGATGCTGTGAAAGAGATAGCAGTGGAAAGAATGTATGGCTGTAAAAGCATAACGTCCTCAAAAAATCTGCATAGCTCTGCACTGAAAATTTGAATTTTCGCATTACTTCCGTTAAAATCGGTGATATTCTAAAAGGGAAAACACATGCACAAAATGATTAAACACCATGAATAAAAAAGTACATAATAAATCCATTATACAAAATCAAACAATCCATAACGAGAAAAGAAAAATAATAGTCTCAAATAAATCACAAAACATAACACCCATATCATCCCATGTCTGGCCACTGTCTTGTCCAACATGACCTCTGACGGTCCTGAATGGCTCGCTGCTCCTCTTCCTCTTGCTGGCGCTGAGCCGCAGTAGGAGCATAATAGTGGGAAGTGGACCACAGATGGTGGCGATCATCAAATGTCGAGGAGGAGGGATGGTCCTGGTCCATAGGAGTGTCACCGCTAAAATAATGATAGGACCCGTCGTACGCCTGATAATTAATACCCGCTCGCTGATGGTACTGGTACAACATCTCGTCCTGATAGCGATTCCGGCTGTCAAACTCATTCTGCAAATAGCCAACCTGATTGCTGACCATGCTAATGTTGGAGTTAAGATCGTAGTAACGATCCTCCATACGGTCAGCGGACGAGTCGGACCGAGACGAAATCTGCCCCATGCAAGATGTCAGTGCCGAAATCAAAGCGGTCAAATCCATCTTCTGAACTGGTGGAGCATCCTCATCATCTGACTACTCTATACCCTGACTACTGCTCGCTCCATCTACCCGTCTAATTTCAGCCCATCTATAAGTCACATGGCCCCCTGGAGCTACAAACCTAGTCACTATGCCAGCTGACTTAAACCACGCTGAACCCAAAAGGCGCATCTCTGGTGTCAAGGTAGTACACCGATCAAATCCTGCTCCACGGAGTCTCAAACGTTTACCAATAACGATAACAAAATGACCTCCTCTAATAACACTTTCGGGTCGTGAGCCCTTCAGTATATGAGTCATCCAACGGGCTAGAATAAACGGGACATTGACGACCCGCTTTTTCACAATGCACCCCAACCAAAACAACTCCTCCTTGTGGCATTTCTCAATACCCGACTTGCGGCCAATCACAAACAAACACACCATGGCAAAGATGGCCCGAACCTTCGGATCACGAATCTGAGTATATGATGGGGCACACTCGGTGGTTAACACTCCACTCGCTATCATGGACCAAATGGTTGCGTTTTCGGAATAAGTGGGAGTTTTAATCCCGGCAACCATGAAATCATCAAAATCCGGGTGTGCTAAGTCGGCCTCGTCAAATAGCCCAAGAGCTTCCCCAAACTCTTTCAGCGTCATCTTCCTAAGCTCTCCCCCTAATAGAAACGACACTGCTTTGGCGGTTGGATCGGGGTTGGCGTGGTTTAAGGCGAAAGAGCTGTAGAACTCGTAAGTGGCCTCAATGTATATTGGCTCGTTGATTGAAAATAATCTATCCCAAGCTCTACAAATAAATGTCCCATAATTAACCTCTAGCATCGCCTCAATTTCTGCAGCTCCCGATGCAAAATGTGTATCATGTGGTATGACCTCGTTCAAAAAACCCCAATCAATACCGGAAGGAGCATAAACCGGGTACTGCTGCATGGTGGCCAATTTGGCATGTATTTCTGCCTGCCTCTGTTGAGTCATGCCACGCCTAAGTGGTGCTCGTAGGTAAGGGTGAGTAATGTCATAAAGTGGAACGTGAGGTGGGATCTCTTGTGGAGCATTGTCGTCGGCCATATCCTTGGTGTTTGAATTAGAGATGTAAGTGAAAGAAAATGAAGAAAATCGAACGGAAAAATGGTGGATTTCTCTCGGCCGCCGGTTAGTTTAAGATAAGTGTTTGTGTGTGTGAATTAAGAGAGAAAACGAGTTATATATTTTTTTTAAGACCTGATGCTTTAGCCGACGACTGGAATTTTTAGCCGCATTCTGGCTTTTAGCCGTCGGCCAAATAAATTTTCTGTTCCAAAAAAAATGTTTTTTTCGTTCGGTGGTTAAACACGATCTAACCTGGTTTCCGACATGTTTAGCAGCTCTCATATGATGAACTAAGTGATCCTGAAACAAAAAATCAAAGATTAAAAGAGAAAAACGCGTAGTGTGCATATATTTTTGGTTTTTTGTTGTTTTTCTGATTTTTTTGTATTTTTTTAAAAAAATTTTCTGAACAAAATAAGATAAAAGGAAAAGAAGCGGGTTGTCTCCCGTAAGCGCTATTTGTTTAGTGAAGAGTCGTTAAGCTCGACTCAAACCACGTTTGTTAACCGTCACGTTCATGGAGATCGAGCTCCTCGTCGTCTCCAAATAAGTCAAACTGGTTGTCACGTCCATCGGCATAATATTTCTTCAATCTGTGCCCATTCACCTTAAAACATTCGCCCTTTTCGTTGGCAATTTCCACTGTACCGTAAGGGAATACATCTAGGACGATATATGGCCCCGACCACCTTGAGCGTAATTTCCCCGGAAATAACTTCAATCAGGAATTGTAGAGTAGAACCATATCGCCGTCGATGAAGTTCCTCTCTGTCTTGATACGCTTATCGTGACATTTCTTCGTCTGTTCCTTGTAAAATACTGAGTTCTCATAGGCGTTCATACGCAACTCGTCCAATTCCTATAGTTGATGGAACCTGTTCTTCCCTGCAGGAATCATTTCCATATTGGCAGCTTTCAAAGCCCAATATGCCTTGTGCTCAATTTCGACGGGTAAGTGACATGCTTTACCATAAATTAAACGATAAGGAGTACAACCAACATGAGTTTTAAATGGAGTCCTATGTGCCCAAATAGCATCGTCTAACTTATCGGACCAATCCTTACGATTTGCACCGACCGACTTTTCCAAAATGCGCTTCAAGCCTCGGTTAGTAACCTCGACTTGTCCGCTTGTTTGGGGGTGATAAGTTGTTGAAAATTTATGGTTCACACCATATCTTTTCAACACCTTCTCAAGTTGGGCGTTACAAAAATGTGTACCCCTATCACTAATTAAAGCTTTAGGGGTACCAAACCGGGATAATAATTGTTTCAAAAAATTGACGACGCATCGCGCATCATTGGTGGGTAAAGCTTTTGCTTCGGCCCACTTTGATACGTAGTCGACGGCTACTAAAATATATTTATTTCCCCGACTCGAAGGAAAGGGTCCCATAAAATCAATACCACAGACATCGAAAATTTCACATACCTGGATGCCCGTTTGTGGCATCTCATCGCGCGAAGAAATATTACCGGTCCGTTGACAAGCGTCACATTTCTTCACAAACTCGTGAGCATCCTTGTACACTGATGACCAATAGAACCCGACATCAAAAACACGTTTGGCTGTGAAGTTTGCAGCATGATGTCCTCCTACAGGTCCCAAATGGCAATGGCGTAAAATCTTGTTCTTTTTTTCACCAGCAACACATCTCCGAATTACGCCATCTGCGCAAGCAGGAAACAAAAACGGGTCTTCCCAAAAATAATGTTTCAAATCAGCGAAGAATCGCTTCTTTTGCTGATAAGTTTTATTCGTGGGAAGGGTTTTGGCAACCAAGTAATTAGCAATGTCAGCAAACCAAGGTACCTCGTCACTTACTTTGACCGTCATTAGAGCTTCATCGGGGAAAGTGTCCCGTATCACCGATTCATCCAGCTTCTCCAATTCCGGGTTTTCCAACCTAGACAAATGGTCTGCCGCCAAGTTCTCCGCTCCTTTCTTGTCCTGAATTTCAATATCAAATTCCTGCAAAAGTAAAATCCAGCGGAGTAATCGTGGTTTGGCATCATTTTTGCTAAAAAGAAATTTCAAGGCAGAATGGTCAGTAAATACAATAGTTTTAGACATGATTAAGTAAGATCTAAATTTATCAAAAGCAAAAACAACAGCGAGCAATTCTTTTTTAGTAGTGGTGTAATTTTCCTGCGCATCTGTAAGGGTTTTGCTTGCATAGTAAATTGGTTTAAATATTTTCTCAATCCGTTGTCCTAAAACTGCTCCGACCGCATAATCGCTCGCATCACACATCAGCTCGAACGGTAAATCCCAATTGGGACTAGTCATAATCGGTGCTGAAATCAGTCTTTCTTTCAAAATGTTAAATGCAGTTAAACAAGATGAAGAAAAATTAAATTTACAATCTTTTTCTAGAAGTTGATTCATAGGTCGCGCAATTGTAGAAAAATCTTTGATAAAACGTCTATAAAAACCTGTGTGACCTAGAAAACTCCTTACCGACTTGACATTCGTTGGTGGGGGTAATTTCGAAATAGCTTCAATTTTGGATTGATCCACCTCGATCCCCGCACTTGAGATTTTGTGTCCTGGAACAATTCCTTCGCGGACCATGAAATGACACTTCTCCCAGTTAAGCACCAAATTGGATTGTTCACACCTCGCCAACATCTTCTCCAAGTGTTCCAGGCACGAATCAAATGAATCTCCAAAGACCGAAGAGTCATCCATAAAGATCTCCATAAATTGCTCTACCATATCGTGAAAGATTGCCATCATACACCGCTGAAAGGTAGCAGGTGCGTTGCACAGACCGAATGGCATTCTTCGATAGGCAAACGTGCCAAAGGGACACGTGAAGGTGGTCTTGTCTTGATCTTCCGGCTCAATGGGAATCTGGAAGTAACCTGAAAAACCATCTAAGAAACAATAAAAGGCTTTCACGGCTAACCTTTCAAGCATTTGATCAACAAATGGTAAAGGGAAATGATCTTTGCGGGTGACGTCATTCAACTTGCGGTAGTCAATGCATACACGCCACCCTGTTACCGTACGTGTAGGAATTAGCTCATTCTTTTCGTTGGCAACAGCTGTCATACCGCCCTTTTTCGGAACCACATGCACCGGACTCACCCATGGACTGTCAGAAATTGGGTATATGAGTCCCGAATCCAGCAACTTGATGATTTCCTTCCTCACCACATCCTTCACTTTCGGGTTTAAACGTCGAAGCGGTTGAACGAAAGGCTTGAAGTCTGTCTCCATTAAAATTTTGTGCGTACAAAATGATGGATTAATTCCCCGAATATCAGTGATCTTCCATGCAAGAGCTTTCTTATGAGCTTTAAGTACCTGTAACAAACGATCTTTCTCCCCACAAGATAAGTTAGAAGAAATTATAACGGGTAAGTCACTTGTACCTTGCAAATATGCATACTCCAGATGTGATGGAAGTGGTTTCAATTCCAGTTTGGGTGGTTCTTCAATCGATGTTTTGATCTCCATAATCTCAGCTCGTGAACATGGAACACCGTGAACCGAAATCCCTGAACTGGGCAGTCCGGCCGCTGTCTGGGCACTCCCAGCCGCCGGTTGGCTTTGGACAGCCGCCGGCTGGATTTTGCTGGTGGTTTTTCTTCGTTTGTTTCCTGATTTTCGGTGGTCAATGTAGACTTGACTTCCTCCAATAGCATATCAAACTCAGCTAACTCTTTTGCAGAGTCGAAATCACCATTCCAGCCTTCAGTATTGAATGAATCAGTTTGATCATCCTCCACTAACATCTGCACAAACTCATCATCGGAAATGTCATAGGCATTTAAATAATAGCAAGTATCATCTACTACAGAAGGATATTCCATTGAATCATTAACATTAAAAACAACTTTCTCGTCTCCTACTTGCATGGTGATTCTACGGTTAAAAACATCAATCAAGGAGTGAAAAGTGGCTAAAAATGGACGTCCTAGAATGATCGGTACTCTAGGGTCCTCTACCATATCAAGAATCACAAAATCACAAGGGAACACAAATTTGTCTACTTTAACCAGAACATTTTCAACAACTCCCCTAGGATATTGAACAGAGCGGTCGGCCAATTCAATGCACATACGAATAGATCTTGGTTCTCCTAAACCTATTCTAGCATACATGGAATATGGCATTAAAGAAATAATTGCTCCTAGATCAGCTAATGCATTGTTCGCAGTTAAATTGCCAATTAAACAAGGAATAGAAATAGCGCCTGGATCGCTTAATTTCGGAGGTAACTTGTTTTGCATCAATGCGGAACAGCGGGCATTCATGGTGACCTTGGAAGCGTCTTCCAGCTTACTCTTATTTGTCACAAGATCCTTCAAATATTTCGCATACTTTGGCATTTGAGAAATCGCCTCAATAAACGGAATATTGATGTGAAGCTGTTTCATGTTCTCGAGAAATTTGTGGTAAGTGACATTGTCTTTGTCCTTCTTCGAAGCATCAGGGTATGGAACAGAAGGTGTGAAGTCCTTAACCACCGGTGTGGTTTTCGGCTTCGTAGTGGCGATCGGTGGATTTTTCTTCGAGATCAGTGGCTCAGCCGCCGGCTAGAAAATGTTAGCCGCCGGCTGGCTTTCAGCCGCCGGTTGGGCTTCAGCAGCCGCCGGTTGGCTTTCAGCAGTAGCAGAATTTTTCGGTGCATCTGCTTTCTCGTGTCCGCCTTCTTTGTCAACCTGTTCAAAATTAAAAGGAACTTTGTTAGTAACACCTGTAAAAGAAGAATTGAGAGTTTTACCACTTCGGGTGGTAACTGCTTTGACGTGATCTCGAAGATTTGTTTCCGTGAAGCTCGGTAGTTGTCCCGGAAATCTTTCTTGTACTACTTTCGCTAGTTGTCCCATAGTGCCTTCTAGTTGCTTAATCGAAGCGCTTTGATTATGGATGATGGAATCAGTGTCATCCATTCGCTTGATCGTGGTTTGCATAAACTGATTATTTGTTGTCATGAGTTGTTTCATCAGTTCATGTAAATCGTCTTTAGGTGGAAACGGTCCCTTAGGAGTCTCCTTAGCATAGAACCCCGGTGGTCCTTGCCGATATGGTTTCTGCCCCATTTGAATTTCCCTGATTGTTGTTGTAGGGCTTGCGATAACCATTGTTGTCTCCTCCTTGGCGATAGTTGTTGTTATTCCTGTCTCCTCCTTGGTAATCTCCATACATTACCTCTTCAGTGGCTTCTTCCTCATCCTTCCTAGGGAAATCCTTTGTCAGATGGTATCCGTTGCAAATGTCGCAACCGACTTGAATAGCATGAACTTTTTCATTTACGCGCTTGATGTCTCTTCCCATACTATCCAGCTTGTTAGTTATAGCAGCGAGACCGTCGCTGTTATCTGTCATTTTCCTTCTTCCCTTACCACCGTCTTCCCATAGCTTGGAGTGTTTAGCATGTCCTTCGATGGCAGCCCAAGCATCAGCTGGAATTTTTCGTGGGATTTTTCCTTCAGAGTCTAACTCGTTACGAGTTTGACGATCAACCCCTTTGTAGAATGTATTGATAACCTTTTGATTATAGAAATTAACAAGGTACAAGAGGGAGATACATCACCTTCTACTCACACCGGTGATCAAAAATTCGGGGGGGATGGAGTTGAACCTCAGGTTATGCCTCAATCTAGTCCGACTCAAGTTGTGATTGAGCCACAAATTCAGTCTCAACAACAAATTGTTGATGCTCCAATTCGTAGGTCCGAAAGGACTATACGTACACCTTCTAGGTTGAACTTAAACGTTAATCTAGAGGATGGTAACGTATAAGGGGATCTTAATGAACCTCGAAACTTGAAAGTTATTATCAGGTCCAGACGCTGAGAAATGACTTCAAGCTGCGAATTTGGAGATTCAATCCATGAATGACTGATGTGTAAAATCTAGTCTTAAAATTAACCTACTATTTAACGTAATTACACACTTCTAGGCAGTGGACCTATCCGTATATAATATAGTTTAAAGCAAGTAAAGGTTCGTTCGCATGGACTAATTTGTTTTAATATTTCGAATAAATAATACTGAGTATTTTTGGGGGTTTTTTTATCGTAACACAAGATTGCAAGTAATTAAGAAAAAGTGATGATTAATTAAAATCGAACGAAGGATTAATGGATTAAATCAAATAATAAGAAAGTATACTTGTTTGACACTTCACCTATTTTCCGTTTAAAGTTACGAACTCGATTGTTTACAAAACTTCTAAGATATGATAAAAGTCCTTCCGAATCTTTTACTAACTTTAATTATCTCTAATTACCCCGTTCCTCCCGAATACAGTAATAATTATTAACAATTAAGCAATAAGCAACAAGCCCGTTTTAGTGATTTTACCTTATAGAGTTTCCTCCCGAATAACTCCTCTAACTATCAAGTCCTTCCGAACCTTAATACTTAGACCTACTCACTTAAATTTAATTACCTAAGTTGTTATTACTAAGTCCTCCCGAATCTTAATAATTTCAAATCGATTATAGACCGACCGATTACTTCATATAACTTGTTAAACCTATCTAGATTCCTCCCGAATACCTAGAATATTGATTAGTCAAATTATGTATAAACAACTTTGATAATATAATAAAATTTAAGCAAATAAGGATCAACGGTTAAACACAAAAACTTAAAACAATCGAAAACGTTAATTAAACTTCAAATTGGATCCGTTATTCAAACAAGCATAATAAGAATTTAGCTACTCATAATTAGGTCTGAAATAGCAATTAAAGTCATTGAAATAATACTGGAATAAAAGTCTAAAAAGGAAAAGAGCAAACGAAGAAGTCGACAAAACGTGTCGTGACCGCCGTTAGCCGAAAATATGATCTTCCTAGCTTGAATCTTGCTTCTAAACGTAATAAACAGCTCCAGAGACTTAGAATAATAATGGGCTTATTTCTGGACGGATTTGGTGTTTTATTTATAGGTAAAAGCAAAGTGGAAAACGTATTCAACTCGAATTACAATTCTTCGTGTTTATCAGATAGGTGCGCAGCACCGGGTCCTTAGGTGCGCAGCACCGGGTGATTTACCATATTCTAATTTTTGAAAAATATATCTCTCTCTTTCTTCTTCATTCTCCAATTTGAATCACCTAAATCGGATATCGTATGAAGAAGTTATGATCAAAACGGTGGAGGTGCTACTGCGACGTTCTCTTCGTCAGAAATCACTATGTTTTTATCTTTTAAGCTCATTTCTTCCACCATTTCCACTTCCCGATCATGTAAACCTGTAAAATAGATAAAAACACTTTTCCACACAATTAAATGTAAAAAACCTATCCTATCCATCATGTTTACTATGAAATATGACAAAATATCGCATATAAATATCTATATAATTATGCGATATCAATGACAACGAAGTTTGGAATTTGGTAGATAAAACTCCAAATGCCAAGACTATCGATTGCAGATGTTTCTTTTTAAAGATAAAGAACATACATGGATGGGAAAATACACATCTATAAAGCTCGTCTCGTGGCAAAAGAATTTACTCAGGGTGTGCTTGGTTGACTATAATAGGAGTTAATCAATGGTAATGATAATCATTGATAGTGGTTGGTTTGTCATTAGGTAATCAATCATTGCCCACTATATCCATTAATAGACAATAAACCATTACTCAACAAAACGAGGGTAATGAAACTGGTTAATGATTAACCCCTCTTTCATTGCTTTTCCCATTCCCTTTCCCATTCCTCACTTTGAAACAACCGGCCCCTCAAGTCTATGGTATAGATTATGAGGAAACCTTTTCCCCAATGGCGGCGTTATATGACTATGAGATATGGCAAATGGATGTCAAGACAACCTTTCTAAATGGTTATATAGACGATGACGTCTATATGTATGAATCAGCAGAAGGTTTTATTGATCCATTACATTCCATCAAGTATGCAAGCTAAAGAAGTTCATTTATGGACTTAAGCAAGCATCAAGAAGTTGGAATAAAAGATTTGATGAAGAAATCAAAAGGTTGATTTTGTTCAAAATTTCGATAAGCCATGTGTGTATCAAAAATTCAGTGGGAGTAATGTTACTTTCTTAGTCTTATATATAGATGACATATAGCTAATGGGAAACAGTGTTCCAATGCTTGAAGATGTTAAATCTCATATTGGAAAATGTTTTGCCATGAAAGACTCAGGAGAAACAGTATTGATTTGGCAATCAAGATCTTGAGAGATAGATCTAAGCGGTTAATTGAGTTAAGTCGAAAATCTTACATTGATGATATACTTAAGCAGTTAGTATAGAAAATTCCAAACATGGAAATTTATCAATGAAAGATAGACTTAATCTCAACATCAAGGATAGTGCTCTTACACCTCAAGAAATGGAGCGCATGCAAAGGATACCTTACGCTTAGGCAAAAGGATATATTTTGTATGTGATGAGATGCACAAGGCCTGATGTGGCTTTTGCACAGAACATTGTTAACAAGATTTAACATAATCCAGGCGAAAGACACTGGATTGCTCTAAATAACATACTAAAGTACCTTAGAGATACTAGAGATATGGTTCTTGTCATGTATGGATAGAGACTAAAGAAAGTTAGTTTACCCGAAGCAAAGTCAAGAGAGAAAGGTGGTAGCTCTCCATGCAGGTGGAAATCCTGAGGCTAATATTGGAAATTGTGATGCTGGATTTCAGAAATAACCATCTCTACAACAGAATCTGAGTATATTGCATCTTCCAGAGATGCAAATGGAAGTTGTTTGGATCTAGAAATTTATTTCTGGACTTGGTATTGTTCCCACAGCCAAGACTCCTTTCGATAGATATTGCAAAAAAACTGGTGCAATGATCATAGCCAATGAACTCGAGGGTTCAAAAGGGAACTAAACACTTTCAGAAGAAAATTCACTATATTCATGAAAGAGTCGAACATGGGGAAATTCAAGTACTTAAAGTTCACACAGATGACAACTTAGCTAATCCTTTCACCAAGGCTCTGGTAAAGACGAACCTACCTCACTTGGTTGAGGGTATAGGACTTCGTTTATCTAGTTGTTTCATGTAATCTGTGATTGATATAGTATTTGGACATATGGATGTAATAAACAATTTTATTAAGAATGAATAATATTGAGGATATATGATTTCATTTCTTATAAAATTGTTATCCAATTTTTCATGTTTTAATCCTTGATTTATATTTAAATATAATTTTTAAATGTTAATTCTAAATATCTGATATGCTTAAAATAATCGATATTTTGTTAATCATATTTCTCATTTTTACTCTAGTTTCTGCAACTTTTGCTATGATCTGGTATGTTTTCAGTTATAAATGTAGATTAGAGTTGAATTTGGATCATGGAGCGAAAAGGAGCTGAAACTGGCTCAGAACGGATATAAACGAGCAAGAACGGTGAAATACTGAAGAACCAGCCGGCGACTGAAATTCCTTAGCCGGCGGCTGGATTAAAATCCCAAAAATGTTCGTAACGTGCCGCGGAAGCAACTTTTCAGCCCGTGCATTCCAGCCGCCGGCTGAATCTGGCGGATCAGAGTCTATTAAAAGGGTTGCTAGGGTTCGAATTAAAGACATCTTATTCCATACTTTCATCCCATATTCGACCTGGAGAGCTGCAAGGAGAGTCCTGGAAGCCTTTGATCACGTTGGAAGTTTCGGTTAAAGTCTTTTAATCGTATTTGAAGTTTGCTTTTATTGGTTTGCACTTTATTCATAAAATTCTTGATACAATGTTTTTGTTTGAGAATTCTTATGCTATTTTGTCACAATCCAACATGAGCTAAACTCTTTTAAGTGATTGCTTGGATTGTTGAACTTGGATCTATGTTTAATTAAGTTTATGTTTGAACTAATTGGTTTTTCCGTTATTATTTACGTTTAATCGCGAACCATGTTTATTCAAAGTCATTAAAATTACTACTTAGCGTGATTGATGAATTTATATCATAACTAACGTTCTTATAAGTTTATAAGTTATTTACAATTATATAATTCATTAGATAATTGTAACTTGAGACTTAATTGAGACAGGCTAAGATATTAGTAATTTAGTGAATTGAATGAACATGACAATTATATCAAAATTGAATAATTGAGACTTTTGTTAATTCGTAGTCGACAGGTTAAATTATTAATAATAGTGACATAAAAGCACAATTTAGAGTGGATAATCTAAGATAAGTCTTGATGTACGATCATTCGTATGACCTTTCTCTAAAATTGTAGGATTAGATAACTCTAATAGGAAGTCTAATTATTATAGAAATCACAGTTAAACCAATCAAACATATTCTTATTATCCATGATCCAAGTAAAACGTAATTCCAAGTAATCACTGCTTTTTAATATCTGATCAAATCTTAAAGTCTTTTCGATACATCTTTTCATCTGCAATTCCACTTAGTTAAATCAATTGCTATTTTATTTTAGTTATTTGTTTTTCTGAAATATGTTCTCACAGAACTAAAACGTCCCCCATATTTTAATTGCTTTATTAGTTTAATTTTTATAATTTAAGATAACGAATATAAATACACGTTCCCTGAGTTCGATCCGGACTTACTAAAATCTATATTATCGTACGATCAGGTACACTGCCTGTATTGTGTGTTAATTTACTTTAGTGAAATCCTTTTCTAAACTTTAAATAATTTTATGTTATAAAATACACATCAAGTTTTTGGCGACGCTGCCGGGGAACGGTAGCTATTTTTATTCGTAATTTTGAATTTTGAATTATTCGATCCTTTTGGAAAGATTTATCTTTCTGGAAGTTGATTTTACTGTTTATTACGTGATAATTGTTAACTGGACTAATCGGATTTTTAAGGTTACAATTTTTCAGAAAAGTTACGAACATAACTTTTCAACCGCCGGCTGAAGTAAAGCAACCGCCGGCTGAAAGCCAGCCGCCGGCTGATTGGCAGCTGCTTGTTTATTTTTCGTTTAATTGTAGTTTTAATTGTTCGATTTGTTTGGTTTTCAGTTATCACGTGCTAATGGCATATTTTCTTCTGCTCTTATAGGTTTTGCATGAGCCGGAGTTCAAATCCAAATCTTGTAGAGCCATTCGAAGATCCGGAGAAAGTTTTTCGTGTTCGACGCAGATTGTTTTCCCAAAAAGCTCAACCCATCACAAGTTTTAAAGTTCACCAAAACGAAGGTTTCGAATCTGAGTTTATGCCATCTTCTGAAGAGGAATACAAACCGTTGTCTGACCAAGAAGAAGAAAAACCAGTTCCCGTAACAGATTTCGATTCATCCGAAGAATCAGAACACGAAATGGCAGTCAACATTAATGAGATCACCTTGGAGGAGTACTATGCTCTTACCCCGAATGTTGCAACAGACATTCCCAACACACCTATCACTCGAGGAGCCAAATTCCAGCTTAAGGGCCAGTTTCTTAAAGAACTTAGAGAAACCCCTTTCAATGGAGAAGAAAATGGAGATGCTAATGTTCATGTGGAGAAGATCATCGAGATTGCTGATGCTTACACCATTCCTGGTGTGACCAAAGAGAATGTTATGTTGCGATTTTTTCCTATGACACTCAAAGGAATTGCAAAACGGTGGATTGGGAATGAACCAGCTAATTCAATCACTACATGGGCCGATCTTAGGACCAAGTTTTTGAAGAACTACTGCCCCCCTTCAAAAACCTCTAAAATGATTGATGACATCAGGAACTTCACTCAAGACGTTGATGAATCACTTTATCAAGCATGGGAGCGTTACAAAGATATGTTACATATATGTCCCCAACATGATCTCAACAATAAACAGGTTATCAAAACATTTTACAAAGGGGTTGATCGTCAAACTCGTAACGAGTTGGACTCAGAAGGAAAAATCCCACGGAAAATTCCAGCTGATGCTTGGGCTGCCATCGAAGGACATGCTAAGCACTCAAAGCTATGGGAAGACAGTGGTAAAGAAAGAAGGAAGATAGCAGATAACAGCGACGGACTCGCTGCTATAACTAACAAACTGGATAGTATGGAAAGAGACATCAAGCGCGTCAATGAAAAAGTTCATGCTATTCAAGTCGGTTGCGACATTTGCAACGTATATGTTGGGAAAAACAATGATCTATCCCAAGATTAATAAATCTGTTAATCAAAGTCTGAGTCTGAGTGACATGAGTCTGAGTGACTCAGTCTGAGTAACATGAGTCTGAGTGACTCAGTCTGACTAACTCAGACTCATGAGAGAAGTCAGGCGTAAATTAAGGAAGTCTAGTTAGTTAATATCTTCGATATGTTTAAAAGATATTCTAAGATTGATCCTTATCAAACTCACTATACTTGTGTATAAATAGTGAGTTTGAGGTTTGTAATCAGTACACCTTTTGATTGAAATATAACTGTGTGTTATTTTCATTGTTTCAATATTATAATTCCGCTATAATATATACTGAAACTGAGTACTTAATCGATATATAATAATTAACGTCTAAATACTTATTTGTTATTGATTTGCCACTGTTTGGGATCTTAGTGAGACCTAACAACTGGTATCAGAGCAAATAAGATTTAAATTTTAATAAATTTATAAATCTTAAACGATCAATACCTAAAATCTCAAACAATGTCATCATCTTCAAATATAACTACAATGGCTGGAAAAGGAATTGCTGTGTTCAATGGACATAACTTTGCACATTGGAAACTCAAAGCTGAGTGGCACTTATCAGGAATTCATGAAGAAATGATAAGAGTCATAACTGAAGGACCTATCATTCCAGGTAAACAGATTGATGAAGTTAAAGAAGGTGATAAGGTTGTCCAACGTGCCAGATGGGTCCAAACTGCCAAATCTCAATGGACAGATCAAGACAAACTCCTATATAATCTTGATCCCAAAGCCAGAAGCATTTTAGGAAATGCAGTATCAGAACAAATCTTTTCTAAAATTGCAGGATGCAAAACAGCTAAGGAACTATGGGATACATTAATTGTGTCTTATGAAGGTGTTCCAGTAGTGAAGGAGCAAAGACTGAACAGTCTCATTAGAAATTATGAAAATTTCTATATGAAAGAAAAGCAAACTTTGGCTGATGTTCATACCAGATTTCAAATCTTACTAAATGACATGTCAGCTCTGGGAGTGACAAAAGATGATGATGATATATGCAAGAAATTTGTTGATATATTACCTAACAAATTTGAATCTGTTATCACATCACTTGTAGTAAGTGAGAAGCTGTCCACCTACAAGCTGCCAGGACTCTTTGGCCTATTGTTAAACTTTGAAGAATCTCAAGAAAGAAAGAAGCTCAATAATAGAAGAACAGCAAAGGATCCAGAAGCTGCATTAGTTGTAACAAGCAGAAGGAATAAAGAAATTTATTCTCAAGCTGACTCATCTGAGTCTGAGTCACACTCAGACTCAGAATCTGAAAACGAATCTGAAGTCAAGAAATTAAAGAATCAGCTTGCTCTGTTGACCATGAAGCTTGAACAAAAGACTGGCTACAAAGGAAAGAAACCTTTTGATCTGAAAAAGGTAAAATGCTTCAAATGCAACGATTATGGTCACATGGCTGCTGACTGCAAAGTAAAGAATGCTCAGACTGAGCATATGGATGAAGTTGCTGAAAGGGCCCAAAGATACCGAAACAAGTATCTAAAATACAAGAAAGGGAACAGCTTAAATCCTCAAAAGTCTCAAACAGAACAAAAAGCATTCTTTGCTGAAGAATGGTTGGATGAAGAACTGTCTTCTGATGAAGAAGAAGTGGTCGATCAGTGCTTGATGGCAATAGTGGAGGAAGCTTCTGAAACTGAGAAATCTGCCTCTCAGTTTGAAAAGGATCTAAAGGAAGCTGAAAGGATGAGTTGCAATTCAGACTGGAACAAGTCAAAACTCTATAAGGTACACAATTTTGAAACTTATACAAATGAACAAAAAATTCAAATGTTTGAGTATATTTTTGTTGACCTAACCACCACTTTAGAAGAACAAAATGATCTCAAACTAAAATTCAAAGACCTTGAAAACCTTATGAAAAGTAAAGATGATAAAATAACTGAATTAGAAAGTTATAAAGTTCTTTTAAATGCTCAGACTGAAGCCTATAGTGATCTTGCAAAAGAAAATCACAAACTTAGAGAAGAAACTGAGCACTATAAAAGAATTTGTAAATCATGGTGTATATCATCTTTAAAAAATGAGGATTGCTTAAACAGACAGGTACCAAATCAAGTTCAAGCTGTGTTGGGTGAAGGATTCAGCTTGAAGAAGTATATGACAGAAGAAGAGGAAGAAGCTTTGAAGGCAGAGAGAGAAAAAATTATTTTTAAACCAGAAATCCTTCCAAATACTTTCACTTATTTGAAAGGAAATAAGACAATGATGTCAAATGCATTTGTCAAACCTGTAATCTCTCAAGTTTTGAATAAAAATAATCTTTTGCCTTCATCTTCTTCTAAATCTGAAAGTGTTGTCTTGCCTGAAACTGATATACAAACTGAAAAGAATCTTTCATTCTTGCCCAAAGTTGTCCCACAGGTTTTGAGAAAAACCAAGAGTCAAACTTCTGTTAGTCCCAAAAGTCACAACAAAAGTCAAACCTCTGAATCTAAAACAATTGATAAATTAGGAAACCAATTACTAGAACTG